>JAOTOM010005136.1:385000-855000 GCA_034440615.1 Ashinkailepas kermadecensis | reverse complement strand
TTCAGGGGCGGGTCTGGTCAGGTTCAGGGCGGGTCTGGTCGGGTTCAGGGGCGGGTCTGTTCGGGTTCAGGGGCGGGTCTGGTCGGGTTCAGGGGCGGGTCTGGTCGGGTTCAGGGGCGGGTCTGGTCGGGTTCAGGGCGGGTTTGGTCGGGTTCAGGGCGGGTCTGGTCGGGTTCTTGGCGGGTCTGGTCGGGTTCAGGGGCGGGTCTGGTCGGATTCAGGGGCGGGTCTGGTCGGGTTCAGGGGCGGGTCTGGTCTAGTTCAGGGTCAGGTCTGGTCTGGTTTAGGAGCGGGTCTGGTCCGGTTCAGGGGCTGGTCTGGTCGGGTTCAGGGCTGGTCTGGTCGGGTTCAGGGGCGGGTCTGGTCGGGTTCAGGGCGGGTCTGGTCGGGTTCAGGGGCGGGTCTGGTCGGGTTCAGGGGCGGGTCTGGTCGGGTTCAGGGGCGGGTCTGGTCGGGTTCAGGGGCGGGTCTGGTCGGGTTCTTGGCGGGTCTGGTCGGGCTCAGGGGCGGGTCTGGTCGAATTCAGGGGCGGGTCTGGTCGGGTTCAGGGGCGGGTCTGGTCGGGTTCAGGGGCGGTCTGGTCGGGTTCAGGGCTGGTCTGGCCGGGTTCAGGAGCGGGTCTGGTCGGGTTCAGGGGCGGGTCTGGTCGGGTTCAGGGGCGGGTCTGGTCGGATTCAGGGGCGGGTCTGGTCGGGTTCAGGGGCCGGGGAGCCCAAGTTGTAAACCCACCGCCTAACCTGGCTGGATCCCTATCAATCCAGAACAGTTTTACGTCGCGGAACCTTGAGTTGGCGTATCTCGTTGTGATAGTTACATTTTCTTACCGAACTGCCAAACATGTATATTAATGACCCACGGGCATGTTGAAGTTGACACCGTACGATTATTATAAAAACCTGAATTTGATAACGAAGAAAAGTACAAAAATAACATTGGTGTACTTTTCCCGAATCAAATAGTTCTCCTTTCTTCTTTCCACTTGAACTAATACTCCATGTTGTCCCACAAGTCCCCTTTAAGCAGGCATGGATGCAGTTTGAAAATTATTGATAAGGCATTCAATCCACATGTGTTAAGAGAGATGAGGGGAATAGGGCTGGAAAGCTAGGGTAGATAGGCATTGATAGGTATGTGGGATATTGGAGGACTGGTTCTTCAGGATGTGGGACGGTTGGGGAGGGTCTTTTTTACCAGGTTTATATTATGGGCCCTTGGGTCTCTTATTAAGTCTAAACGCCTAATAACTTTATATAGGGTGTACCTAGCAGTGGATTCAGCACCTTCCTTCGGGATGTGATACTGATGAGATTGTCTATGGTAGCACAATGGGTATGATGGGAGAAGTTTGTAATTGTTGAGTGTGTTATGCAATAGCAAGTGCGTCTCTTATTAAGTCTAAATGCTTTATAACTTTATATAGGGTGTACCTAGCAGTGGATTCAGCACCTTCCTTCGGGATGTGATACTGATGAGATTGTCTATAGTAGCACAATGGGAGTGTGTTATGCAATAGCAAGTGAATTGGTGCTAGATAGGCTGCGATATATAGCTTCCTAGGAACTTGAGATAAGGGATTGATTGGGGTGAGAGTATGTACATTTATAGTACCTTTTCCAGATAGGCTTAACCCAGATGGGCCCCTGTGGCTCTTATTAAGCCTTAACACTTTATGACTGTATGACTAAGTCATTTTGGGAAGCCACACCCCTACTTCAAATCCTGGCATCGATGACGATAACAGCATCGTCCACCACTTCGCCATGCAGCAGCACTAAAAGTAGCAATTTAAGTAAAATAAACATTTTATCACAAGCTGAGCCTATGAAAGACACGTAAGTTGTCTGATTGCATGTGCCTTTGTAAGTGCCTCCTAGAAACCAAGGTAAAGCAAATTTAGTTTGAGATGTGTGAAACGTTGTGTCACGTGTCCCCCCCGCCCCCCCGGCGCGGGGTTCATGGGCCGGGGAGCCCAAGTTGTAAACCCACCGCCTAACCTGGCTGGATCCCTATCAATCCAGAACAGTTTTACGTCGCGGAACCTTGAGTTGGCGTATCTCGTTGTCATAGTTACATTTTCTTACCGAACTGCCAAACATGTATATTAATGACCCACGGGCATGTTGAAGTTGACACCGTACGATTATTATAAAAACCGGAATTTGATAACGAAGAAAAGTACAAAAATAACATTGGTGTACTTTTCCCGAATCAAATAGTTCTCCTTTCTTCTTTCCACTTGAACTAATACTCCATGTTGTCCCACAAGTTCCCTTTAAGCAGGTATGGATGCAGTTTGAAAATTATTGATAAGGCATTCAATCCACATGTGTTAAGAGAGATGAGGGGAATAGGGCTGGAAAGCTAGGGTAGATAGGCATTGATAGGTATGTGGGATATTGGAGGACTGGTTCTTCAGGATGTGGGACGGTTGGGAGGGTCTTTTTTACCAGGTTTATATTATCTCAAACTAGTGGGCCCTTGGGTCTCTTATTAAGTCTAAACGCTTTATAACTTTATATAGGGTGTACCTAGCAGTGGATTCAGCACCTTCCTTCAGGATGTGATACTGATGAGATTGTCTATGGTAGCACAATGGGTATGATGGGAGGAGTTTGTAATTGTTGAGTGTGTTATGCAATAGCAAGTGCGTCTCTTATTAAGTCTAAATGCTTTATAACTTTACATAGGCTGTACCTAGCAGTGGATTCAGCACCTTCCCTCGGGATGTGATACTGATGAGATTGTCTATGATAGCACAATGGGAGTGTGTTATGCAATAGCAAGTGAATTGGTGCTAGATAGGCTGCGATATATAGCTTCCTAGGAACTTGAGATAAGGGATTGATTGGGGTGAGAGTATGTACATTTCTAGTACCTTTTCCAGATAGGCTTAACCCAGATGGGCCCCTGTGGCTCTTATTAAGCCTTAACACTTTATGACTTTATGACTAAGTCATTTTGGGAAGCCACACCCCTACTTCAAATCCTGGCATCGATGACGATAACAGCATCGTCCACCACTTCGCCATGCAGCAGCACTAAAAGTAGCAATTTAAGTAAAATAAACATTTTATCACAAGCTGAGCCTATGAAAGACACGTAAGTTGTGAGATTGCATGTGCCTTTGTAAGTGCTTCCTAGAAACCAAGGTAAAGCAAATTTAGTTTGAGATGTGTGAAACGTTGTGTCACGTGCCCCCGCCTCTGCAGGTACAAGGGAGCAAAGATCAGGCATCGTCATAGCACGTGCAGCATTGTGTAAGATCTGCATTTACTACATGTCTTTTAACTTGCTGAAAATTAATAGGAAGCATGTGCGGTTTTTGTACTCATAGTACTAATCAGATAGCATGTGCTTACGACGTTTCGTTTCAGTGATCGTGGTGAGGAGGCAGAGAGTCATCGTGCTCTCTCTCTCTATCTCTCTCTCTCTCTCTCTCTCTCTCTCTCTCTCTCTCTCTCTCTCTCTCTCTCTCTCTCTCTCTCTCTCTCTCTCTCTCTCTCTCTCTCTCTCTCTCTCTCCCAGAATTAACCGACCGCTGAATCCGAGCTGCATTCCATTTTCCATTTGGAACCGTGTGAACGGCAGTGGCTTTGCTCTGCGGCACTCCTGTGTTCCATCTGGAGCCGTGTGGCCGGCCACGGCTCCGATCTGCGGGACTTCCGCAGGAGGTCGGGAGCGGGTCGACAACTTTGCAGAACCCGCAGATCTTCAGATCAACGGGGACGCCACACGGCACGTGCTCGGACCATCAAGTTTCCATGGCGACCCTCTGTTCGTCCAGAGTCGCGGTAGCAACTTCAGGGGCGAGCGCCGTGGCTAATTCAGGGCCATTCTGTAATTATAATTGGGCTCCTGACAGCTCCATGAACCGTATGATGCCCAAACAAGACACTCCATTAGAGCTTGGATGGCGGCGTGGTGTATTGTTGCGTTCGTCTGCCCGTCCAGTGGCGCCCCAACAGCTACAGAAGCGTCCTCGAAACGCCAAAGTTGCTTTCGCAAGCTCCAGGAGACGCCTGACCCTTTGTGTGTGTGTGTTGAATTTTGCCAGCCTGCCACCGTGTGGTGATATCGGCTGTTTCCGTTTGTTAGGTCGTTGTGTTAGCATTAGGTGATATAAAGGGGTGAAGAGTATGGTAGGAGGATTAGTCGAGGAGTGGAAGAGGGGGTGATTTGTTGAGCGGTGCCGGAGTAGATTTGTAGGCGCCTTGAAGCTTGGAGTGGGCTGAGTAGAGCTGAGTTGAGCAGAAGTACAGTAGAGCTAGTCGGAGTCCGAAGATGATGTGGTTGAGAAGAGTTGCAAGTCCGGACGGTGCCAAGTTGGGGTATGGGGTGTAGTGCGGGGTTTGGGGTTGGGTCATCGCCATAGTTGATTTACATTGCAAGAACCACATTCAGTCTTTGAGTTATATTGTTTTCTTTTCTTTTCTTTTTTATCAGTATTATGTTTTTCTTTTCGTTTTTGGGTATTTTGTTCATTTTTATTCTTCTTTTGTAAGATATCTTTTTATATTTATTTCATTTCCTTTTCTTTTTTCCCCCTTTTTCCCCTTTTCCCCCCGATCCTTTTTTTCGTTCTTTTTCACAGTTGTTCGAGTATGCGTTTGATAGAGACAAAGTGGAAGACATGTTCGTGTAGTGCTGGATGTTCGTCGTTGAGAAGAGTAGTGAGGTTTAGTGGGATGTTGTGTGTGGCGCAGTAGTTGGTGATATGCTGTCTTTGGTGGTTGTATTTGGTGCAGTAAATGAGTATGTGTTTGATTGTAAGTGTTCGGTGACATGTTGTGCATTGTGGTCGCGGTTGTCGTAGGATGAGGTATGAATGTGTGAGTGCTGTGTGTCCTGTTCGTATTCGTGTTAGTGTAGTTCTTTGAGTCTGGTGTGTTGGTTGATGGAGTGCCATTGTTCGAGTTTGGGGTGTATTTCGTGGAGTTGTGTTATTGTTGTGTCCCAGGTTTGTTGTATGTGTTTGTTGAGGGCTTGGCGTATTGTGGGGTAGTAGTCTGATTGTGAGTATAGGCATTGCGTGGTTTGCTGTAGTGTTGTGGCTAGGTTTGCTTCTGTATCTGCGTGTTCATTACCGTGTATGGGTGTGTGGCTTGGGATCCATAGACGTAGTGGGCGTTGTTGGATGTTTAGTTTTTATGTATGTAGAGTATTTTAGGGATGAGTGGACGTTTGAATTTGGTGTATGGTGATAACCCTTTGGAAGGGGCACTATTTTATTCCATCAGCCCTCGGACTTCTGTGAGGCGCCCACTAAGGATGCGCTCGGTCAAGTGCACATCGACGACCATATTGATAGACCAGACGTCGCGGAAAGTGGGGAACTGGTCTCCTCTACCCCGCCAACTATGCCCATGGCACCAACTACCGGAATAGCTTGTCTATTGATATCCACTCATCAGTGTCAGCGGTTTAAGACTAGTTTGATTTGACATGGTGCTGACCACCGGTTTGTGAGGGGTGTCATAGTTATATGGCCTCTGTAGCTCCGTGGGGCTTTTTTGCATGCTGAATGTAAACACCAGTGTTTCGGATACGGTATTATTGTCCCGAATTACCGTTATTATTTATTGTTGCTATTATTGTTATTAGCATGACATGTGTTTCGGTTCCAGCAGTGTTACGCCTTACGTATTTGTCTGGATTAAATATTTCACGGGCATTATTTGTATGCAATTAAGTTAGCTTTGCTTGAAATAACCACAAAGAGCTTGGATCCGTTTTACGAAATGAATTTCCAGTCATCACCATCAGATACCTCACGTCCGCAGCAGCAGCAGCAGTGAATGTTGGTCGTCCTTTAGCGACATAGGAGGAAATGAGAAAAGGGGTTAACCTTAGGTGATTACGACGTTACCAGTTAACCTCTGGTTACTGATATTTCTTAGTCAGCATACTATTCAGGAGCTTGGTTAGATTACAGATCAGTTTGACATCCAATGGTCCTAGCAGCATTACCAGCTGACCTGAAATGAATCTGACATCAACAATCAACCTCTGGTGGCATGTTGACAACATTACCAGCTGAGCTCCGTTCATGCTGACATTAGAAGTTTACTTCGGACGGTATTGAATTAATTACCAGCTTGGAACGATTGGTACCAAAATCATTACCACTTTGCCCTGGGTGATACTATGAGTTGACAACAGCACCAGCTTATGCCTGGCGATACTGAACCGATTTCCAGCTTACCTATGGTGGTATTGCCAAAATTACCAGTTACCAGTTGGCACCAGGTGGTACTGACAACAGTACCGACCATACCAGCTGATCTCGATCTGTGGTGATGGCCCCATCAGTCTGATCTCGGGCTGTGTCTCATAGTCTGACCTTGAGCTGTGGTGACGGCCCCATCAGTCTGATCTCGGGCTGTGTCTCATAGTCTGACCTCGGGCTGTGTTTCATAGTCTGACCTTGAGCTGTGGTGATGACCCCATCAGTCTGATCTCGGGCTGTGTCTCATAGTCTGACCTTGAGCTGTGGTGATGGCCCCATCAGTCTGATCCCGGGCTGTGTTTCATAGTCTGACCTCGAGCTGTGGTGATGACCCCATCAGTCTGATCTCGGGCTGTGTCTCATAGTCTGACCTCGAGCTGTGGTGATGGCCCCATCAGTCTGATATTGAGCTGTGTCTCATAGTCTGACCTCGAGCTGTGGTGATGGCCCTATCAGTCTGCCCTCGAGTTGTTGTGATGACCCCATCAGCCTCATCTCGGGCTGTGTCTCATAGTCTGACCTCGAGCTGTGGTGATGACCCCATCAGTCTGATCTCGGGCTGTGTCTCATAGTCTGACCTCGAGCTGTGGTGGTGACCCCACCAGTCTGACCTCGGGCTGTAGCGATGACCCCACCAGTCTGACCTCGGGCTGTGTCTCATATTCTGACCTCGAGCTGTGGTGATGGCCCCATCAGTCTAATCTCTGGCTGTGTCTCATAGTCTGACCTCGAGCTGTGGTGATAACCCCATCAGTCTGACCTCGGGCTGTGGTGATGGCCCCATCAGTCTAATCTCTGGCTGTGTCTCATAGTCTGACCTCGAGCTGTGGTGATAACCCCATCAGTCTGACCTCGGGCTGTGGTGATGGCCCCATCAGTCTAATCTCTGGCTGTGTCTCATAGTCTACCGGCTAATCCAGCGTACGTCCGGCGACGCGTTCGGGGAAGCGAGGCCTGTGTGCCCGGGGGAGACATTTGGCCAGTTGGGTCAGGTCGACCTGACTTGACCTGACATTTGGCCAGTTGGGTCAAGTCGACCTGACCTGACCTGACATTTGGCCAGTTGGGTCGGGTCGACCTGACCTGACATTTGGCCAGTTGGGTCAGGTCGACCTGACTTGACCTGACATTTGGCCAGTTGGGTCAAGTCGACCTGACCTGACCTGACATTTGGTCAGTTGGGTCAGGTCGACCTGACTTGACATTTGGCCAGTTGGGTCAGGTCGACCTGACTTGACTTGACATTTGGCCAGTTGGGTCAAGTCGACCTGACTTGACCTGACATTTGTCCAGTTGGGTCAGGTCGACACGCCGCCACTGCGCGCCGGGCTGGCCATCATTAACCACCGCGGCTGGCGGCCCGAATGGGGAGGCCGACGCGCTGCAAAACAGTGCGGCGAACACAACTCGGCTGTGATATGGTGATCAGCTGCCGGTGGAGTCGGCTGCGCAGACTCGACCACTCCGTGACCGAACTGGGCTATTGTGGCATCTGCCAGCTGTTATTTGCAAGCGTGCTCACTTCCTCGAGGAATCTCCACAGCCAACGTGTCCGAGGATCTCCCCATTTTGCGTGTCCGAGGGTCTCCCAGTCCGCGTGTCCGAGGGTCTCCCAGACCGCGTGTCCGAGGGTCTCCCAGTCCGCGTGTCCGAGGGTCTCCCAGACCGCGTGTCCGAGGGTCTCCCAGACCGCGTGTCCGAGGGTCTCCCAGACCGCGTGTCCGAGGGTCTCTCAGTCCGCGTGTCCGAGGGTCTCCCAGACCGTGTGTCCGAGGGTCTCCCAGTCCGCGTGTCCGAGGGTCTCCCAGTCCGCGTGTCCGAGGGTCTCCCAGACCGCGTGTCCGAAGGTCTTCTCAGTTGACGTGCCTGGGGCCTCACCAGTTTGCGTGTCTGGGGCCTCCCCAGTTGACGTGCCTTAGGGTCTCCATAGCCCACGTGTTTGGGTGGCTATTTGCACCAATTTCCATTAATTTCAGGCAAGGGGAAATCGAACCTCTTTTTACCATCTTCACCTCCACTTCAATGCTCTCCAGGACAGACCCCTATTGATACGCAAATCCATCAAATGCGTGCGACGCAAGGCCGTCATTGATCCTGCAGCTGGAACGACGTGCTTCCAACGCGTGCTAGGCCTGTGTCGAGGCAATCAGTCACGGCACATTAAGACCATCAATTGCATAAATAGCGCCTCCCAACGACATGCAAGATACGTTTGTCACGGTGTCATCTGCAACAGCATGTAATTCATCTTCGTGAGCCCTCTCTTCAGAGGTGCACAAAACGGCACCACTGTCCCATCACCACCTCACGTCACACTGTGGTCGGAGAGGTGGTTGTCGGGCAGCAGCTAATCTCAGCCAACCAGTTGGCACCACTTGCACACCCATGTGGCAAATGCTGAGAACACAAAACATGATTAGACCTTGCTACTAAAAGCGTTGGAACTTCCGCAATAAGGATACAAGTTGTTGTGTTTGGGGTGAGAGGCTAGACATTCTTAACTGTGCTCACATGTGTGCATTCGGTGCGTACAGAATGGCAACTCCCGGACATAGCCCCGGCCGAGGCCATGGTAAAGCTGGCCCCATCTCGCCGCCGGATATACCTACATGGGTGGCCGATGAGGGGAGGGAAGCAGGGGTGGTCCAATTTACCGAGATGTGACGAGGCAGAGTCACCACTACACCCCTCCGCCCCCCCCCCCCACCTCCGCCAAAAAACATCAGATTTTGGCACTTTATTTTTAGATTCCCAACTTTAAAAATTGTCCGAAATCACCTTCAGAAGTTATTACCATTTTTCGAGACCTTTCATTTGCGCATATGACGACTATCACACTGGGAGAGAGATAAAGCAATGTATTCACACGTTAAAAGCGAAGTTACAGAGGTTAACTCCTTGCAAACAGATTTTCTGACATCCATCAAGTCGGCAAACATTTCGAACAGCTCGATTGCATTCCAACTCCATTTGTTGTTGTAGAAGGAAAAAATATGCTATGAAATTGCCATTCAAATATGAATGCAAATATAATTCCAAAGTCGAAAGACATGGAAATGCCTTGGAAACCATGGAGCTCACCTGGGCTTCCAAAAGCAGCGCTGGCCTCCTTGGTTGTTCCTTGATGACATGTACTTTTTTGCTCATTCAACCGTGAAGAAAATGGGGTTTATAGGATGTTATCATTGGAATTATTCATGGTTGATGGTGATCTCTATTTGCAAGACTGTTATATGAATGTCATCAAATGCATCAGGTGATCACATAAAGTTATAAAGTCATGAAGTGTTTAGACTTATTAAGAGCCACAAGGGCCCATCCAGTTAAGTCTGTAAATAGAAGATGCTATAAGTCCGGTAAAAAGACCTACCCCAACCATCACTACATCCTAAAGAAACCATCCACCAACATCCCACACACCTATCAATGCCTATCTACCCTAGCTATCCAGCCCTATTCCCTTGATCTCTCTTAACACATGTGGATTGAATGCCTTACCAATAATTTTCAAGCTGCATCTATGCCTGCTTAAGGGGTATATGCCGTGCACACTTACTTAGCATAAATCTCACCCCATCCATCACTAATTAGAACACAAAACAAGATTTGCATGTCTAAAAAATGTGTCCACCGTTCTTTTAAATACATTCAATGAGGAACTCCCACAACATCAGCAGGCAACCTATTCCACTGATCAACAACCCTTTGACTGAAGACCTGGTGTCGCTTAACTGTCCTACACCTCAACATGTCTAACCTGAATTGATGACCCCTATGTGATACTCTAAACAGAAGAGCATCATTCAAATTGATCTAATCTAGCCCTTTAACAATTTGTACATTTTAATCATGTGCCCCCTTAATTTCATATACTTGAGTGAGTACATATCTAATGCCACAAGCCTTTCTCCATATTCTAAGTTAACTATTCCACTGATGAGTCCAGTGGCTTTGGGCTGCACTCTTTCTAACATATCTATATTTTTTTATAGGTAAGAAGAGATGGATACACATGGATACACATATAATTGAAACTTTATTTGGTACAATGAACTGACACGATTGGTGAAGCATAACTTCCTACATAATAGTATAACACCATCCGGTCACTAATTGAAGAAAACTGAATAAAATTAAGTGCACTGGGTAACAGAACAGGACAGTCATGGGAGAGGCTAAGGGGAGCAAGAGCCCCTCATGGAAACAAGAGGCCCTGATACCTTCCCCCCCCCCCCGGGAAAGGGAGAGGGGGTCTTTTCCCACCCCCCCTCTTTTTTTTTTTTATTAAAAAAAATTATAAATAATTTTTTTTTTTTTTTTTTTTTTTTTTTTTTTTTTTTTTTTTATTACTTCTTTTTTTTTTTTTTTTTTTTTTTTTTAAAATTTTTTCCTCCATTTTTTTTAAAAAAGGCCCCTTCCCTTTTTTAATTTTTTTTTTTTTTTTTTTTTTTCCCTTTTTACACTTTAAAAAAATTTAAAACCGGGTAAATTAAATTTAAATGGGTTTTGAAATAAATACTTTTCATACAAAATATATCCATAAAATTGTGCTGTAAGCAAGGGCGTCGCCACCGGGGGGGCAGGGGGGGCAGTCGCCCCCCCTGCCGTCAAACAGGGGGGGCGCCGCCCCCCCCCTGAAATTTGAGGAGGCCCCTATCCGGAAATGCACAGGAAAAAAGTTAGCAATGAGGCCGACGAGACACGGGAGGAGGCCTCCAAGACGTGAGAGGAGGCCCCTAATTTGAAGAAGGAGTCACCTAGGAGAGGATAGGAGGCCCCAGAAATCACGAGATTGCCAACAATTGGCACGGAGGCCCCCAGGAATGCAAAGGATGCTCCCAGGATTGCAAAGGAGGCCCTCAGGATTGCAAAGGACGCCTCCAGGATTACAAAGGAGGCCCCCTGGATTGAAAAGGAGGCCCCCAGGATTGCAAAGGAGGCCTCCATGATTACAAAGGAGGCCCCCTGGATTGAAAAGGAGGCCCCAGGATTGCAAAGGAGGCCCCCCAGGATTGCAAAGGAGGCCCCCAGGATTGCAAAGGAGGCCCCCAGGTTTGCAAAGGAGGATTCCAGGATTGCAAAGGAGACCCCCAGGAATGCAAAGGAGGCCCTCACGATTGCAAAGGAGGCCTCCAGGATTACAAAGGAGGCCCCCCAGGATTGCAAAGGAGGCCCCCAGGATTGAAAAGGAGGCCCCCAGGATTGCAAAGGAGGCCTCCATGATTACAAAGGAGGCCCCCATGATTGAAAAGGAGGCCCCCAAGATTGCAAAGGAGGCCCCAGGATTGCAAAGGAGGCCTCCATGATTACAAAGGAGGCCCCCTGGATTGAAAAGGAGGCCCCAGGATTGCAAAGGAGGCCCCCAGGATTGCAAAGGAAGCCCCCAGGTTTGCAAAGGACTCCAGGATTGCAAAGAAGGACTCCAGGATTGCAAAGGAGACCCCCAGGAATGCAAAGGAGGCCCTCACGATTGCAAAGGAGGCCTCCAGGATTACAAAGGAGGCCCCCAGGATTGCAAAGGAGGCCCTCAGGATTGCAAAGGAGGCCTCCAGGATTACAAAGGAGGCCCCCAGGATTGAAAAGGAGGCCCCCAGGATTGAAAAGGAGGCCCCAGGATTGCAAAAGAGGCTCACAGGATTGCAAAGGAGGCCACCATGGTTTCAAAGGAGGACTCCAGGATTGCAAAGGAGGCCCCCAGGTTTGCAAAGGAGGACTCCAGGATTGCAAAGGAGACCCCCAGGAATGCAAATGAGGCCCTCACGATTGCAAAGGAGGCCCCAGGATTGCAAAGGACGCCCCAGGATTACAAAGGAGGCCACCAGGATTACAAAGGAGAACTCCAGGATTGTAAAGGAGGCCCCCCGGGAATGCAAAGGAGGCCCCAGGATTGCAAAGGAGGCCCCCAGGATTGCAAAGGAGGCCCTCAGGATTGCAAAGGAGGCCTCCAGGATTACAAAGGAGGCCCCCAGGATTGCAAAGGAGGCCCCAGGATTGCAAAGGAGGCCCCAGGATTGCAAAGGAGGCCCCATGATTACAAAGGAGGACTCCAGGATTGCAAAGGAGGCCCTCAGGATTGCAAAGGAGGACACCAGGATTGCAAAGGAGGCCTCATGATTGCAAAGGAGGCCCCATGATTACAAAGGAGGACTCCAGGATTGCAAAGGAGGGACCGGGATTGCAAAGGAGGCCCCCAGGATTACAAAGGAGGACTCCAGGATTGCAAAGGAGACCAACAGGATTGCAAAAGGAGGCCTCCAGGATTGCAAAGGAGGCCCCAGGATTGCACAGGAGGGCCCTAGGATTGCAAAGGAGGCCCTCAGGATTGCGAAGGAAGCCCACAGGATTGTAAAGGAGGCCCCCAGGATTGCAAAAAGAGGCCCCAGGATTGCAAAGCAGACCCCCATGATTGCAAAGGAGGCCCACAGGATTACAAAGGAGGCCCCCAGGATTGCAAAGGAGGCCCTCAGGATTGCAAAGGAGGCCCCCAGGATTGCAAAGGAGGCCCCAATACCGGAAGGGAGACCTCAGAAAATGAGAGAAGGCCCTAAGACGGAAGAGAAAGCCAGTGGATATGAGATGAGGTTTCGGAGACGTAAAAGCAGTCCCCGAAACGGGTAAGGTTCCACCAAGATAGAAAAGGATAATCCAGAAAAGTGGCAGGAAGCACCGAATTCGGAAGAGGACGATATAAGATTGGAAAGAGACCCTATGATGCACGAGGAAGCCCCTAAGATAGGAGAGAATGGCCATTAGATAAGAGGGATGGCTCCCAGGCGAGAAAGAAGGCTTCAAGACGGGTAAGAAGGTCCCCAGGAAATGACAAGGTAACTGAGATAGGAAAGGTTGCGTGTAATTTGGAAGAGGAGCCACCTAAGAGAGAACAGGAGTCCACCAGGAGATAAGAGGCCAACTTAAAATGGGAAAAGATAGAATCAAAACGCGGAACAGGAGGCCCCGAAGACGTGAGAGGAGGCCCCTAATTTGAAAAAGAAAGCCTCAAAAAGAAAAAAGGAGGCCCCTGCCTGACTCGAGAGGAGTCCCTCCAGATGGAGTAGCAGGTCTCCAGGGCCGAATGAGGCCCCGACGACCTGAAGGAATTCCCAGGAAATGAGAGAAGGCCCTTAAAATGGAAGTGGTAGGTAGCAGGTATGGAAGGAGGCGAGGTTTCCAAAATTGAAGATCCCCTCAAGACGGGTAAGCTTTGCGAGGACAAAGGAGGAGGCCCACGAGGCGTGGCAGGAGGCCCCTAATTTGGCAGAGGATGCCCCTGGAACATGAGAGGAAGTCCCATGCCATGTTAAAGGGGCCCCAGGATGTGGGCGGAGGTCCTCCAAAACGGGAGAGGAGGACCATTGAATATGGAGGAGGGTAGGACGGACGAGAAGACGTCCAAAACCGGTAAAGAAGCTCCAGGAAATGAGACGAGACCCCTAAGACGCGAGAGGAGGTCTATAATTTGCTAGAAGCATCTGAAATGGCAGGAGTCGTGCCGGGGTACTTGAAAATCACGACATGGGCCCAAAAAGATCCGGCCGGGGCCCCTGAAAATCTCGCTGAGCCTATGGGTACCAAAAATGCACACCCGGATCATGACAATCACGCTAGGGGCACGATAAGTCGTACCGTTCCCCAACAGTATCATTTAGACACAAATGAAGCCGGGGCAACGAAAAACAATCCGGACATGGATAATCACTCTTGGGCCCCAACAATGACACTAAAAGCATCCAAAACGTATTGGACACCCACAAAGTGTCGAGGTCGCTAAAACTCGCGCAAGGGATCCAAGTAAATGACGTCGGGACACAAAAGATTACATTGGACTAAAAAAGTCGCGTCGCAACCTTCGAAAATCTCACTGGGGACCAAAAAGTCGCGCCTGGACCCCAAAGGTTGCTGCTGCCCCAAAAATCAATTATCAACCGGAATGTCACTCTGCGCCCAAAAAATTCGGGTCAAAGTCCCCGCAAAACCCGTTGGGCACTGGAAAAAAACGTGTCAGGGCACCGAAAAAAATCGCACCTGGAGACCGAAGAATCGTACCAGGAGCCAAAAATATCACGTAAGGACCTATAGAAAGAATAGAACTCCTTCGGTGGCCGCAGTGACATATCAAAGGGGCAAATGGCCCCTCCCTCCTAAGAGGGATATGCTCCCAAGAATCGAGCCGAGGCCCCCAAAAGTCGCGCTGGGACCACAAAAATTCGCGTCGGTCCACCAGAATTCGCGTAGGGCCCCAGAAAACTCGCTCCGAGGCACGAAAATCTGCAACAGGAACCGCCAAGATCGTGTTGGGGTCACAGCTAAGTACAACGCGCCCCGCAAACTCGAACCGGTCCCACCAAATTTCGCGCTCGGACCCACAATTCGGTACTACCAAAAATTTCGCGCTCGGACCCATCGGTAGTACCAAAAATTTGGTCTGGGCATAAAAAATTAACGTCGGGGCTGCCAACAATTGGCGTCTATGGCCCCACATAGGCACCGAGTGACCCCCAAAGTCCCATCGGTATCCGAAGAATAAAGCCGGAGCCCTCCAAAATCAGGAGGGATTGCAAAAAAGTCCGGGTCAGGACAATGGTTCTGGAGCACCGAACATGTCATCAGATGCCTTGACAAATCGCGTACGGCATCGAAAAACATACCGGAGCTCGAAGAAAATCGAGGTGAGATACAAAAACATGGCACCAGGGACTCGAAAAATCAGGGCGGGATTCGGAAGTTAAAGAAAATGCAGAAGAGATCCAGAAAAATCGCGTTGAGCCCAGATAACTGGCGTTGGGTCCCGGAACCACGCGCCTGGGCGCGATAAGTCGCGCTGGGACCCAGAAAAATCGCACCGAAGCCTCAAAATCGTACTGGGGCCCCACAAATGTGCGTCAGAAGCCCCAAATAAACACAGCGGGAGCCTAAGAGCACCACGGGGACCGAAAATGTGACTGGCCCTTCAAAGCGCAGTCTCGTAAAAAGCGGCAGGGTCCGAAAACATGCGTTGTAGCCATAACTATATATACCGGGAACACTAAAAAAAACAAAAACAAAAAACACCGGAAGCTCTCAAGGTACACAAGGGCGATATGACCGCACAAGGGCCTGAAAAGAGGCTGGGGCCGCAAAAAGCAACATGATCCCAAAACGAACAAAAATACCGGGCACTAAGTAAACACATCGAGATCTTTGAAAGCGCCCCGACAACTAAAAAAAAATATTCGGTGCGCAAAAAAAGCAACAAAACCCTAAAACGAGCAGGGGTTTCGAAAATGCGTTGGGCCTCTAACAAAAATGAATTGGAGCCTTAGGACACATCCGTAGACGAAGAAATACGAAACGGGTCCAAAGAAGTACACTCAGGCAGGGCTTCGGTTCGGTAGCCAACCTGGAAGCATGTTTAATCAAAGATATGAGGTGCATCAAAGCTCAGCGGGTATCCGCATTTCTTCACCATAAAATATGGTAAGGGAACTAATGATCAAATTTAAGTCATCTAATTTTCGCAGCGAACGCCCATACGAAGCATTTTATGACGTCAGATATGGCGTAAGTTTATCATGTGGCAGCAATTAACAAAGCGTAGGAGGCCAAGCAGAATCCGTAGCATCGCACGAAGTGTGGCGAATGCGCCGAATGCGCAAGATGGGTGTGCATGTGCACTAACGTTGGCGTCGTGGCGACCGGGCACTATGAACTGGAATGTCTGAAATTGGAAAATTTTACATTTTAAAGTGATTTGTGCAGGTGTAATTTCAGCAGTGCGAGGTGACTTATCAAGGAATACCAAAAGAATACATTTGAACAGGTTGTGGGAGCTAGGGTTGAAATCGACGAATCAGAAACGATAGTGGTAGATTAGGCCCCTCCGCAGGATAATTCAGTTGATCACTAATTATTTTATTTAAAAAGTTCCCCTTTGACAAAATAGTGGTCGAAATCGGAAGACTTTATTCAGTAGTTGGACCCCCTCCAAATACGTTTGCCCCCTCCCCTTGACGCAAATATGGGTGCGTCACTGGTCTCCCAATAATTTTCAGAACTTACGCCCATGGAGCAAAGCCAACATTGCGGGGGTAAATTCCCCCTCACAAGCATACAAAACAACACCGATGCCCCATATTAAATGGGAGGAATGATGTTTTAAAATGTATTTTATTCCTACAAAGTTGTCTTCTGTGATTACAGCCTGCATGATTAGAGCTTCCCAGCTTCAGTACGTTCTCAACGACATAATTTACAAAACGGTACAGCACAGCGATAACCATGGGCGTGACGGCGTGGAATTCGAAGGTTTTGCATTATTTATGCATTGTCATTGTTACATTGTTGCATTGCCATTGATGCATGGTTGTTCAATGCTTGTTCTTGCCGTGAATTTATTCGCGGAGTATTTATTATTTTAGCTTCTGTGACAAGTGCCTTGCAGCCAGCACCAAATGTTATGAAAAAAATTAACAAATCCCTAAGATAACGATCAGAAAACCAATTCAATCCACTTCTCGTTTCACCTTCGCGAAATTGTTGTCCTGGGACTGAGAAATGATCGTTTAAGTTTGTTTATGAGATCAAGCTGGTGGGAATGACTAACAGTAGTGATGAACCTAGCTATATTCAGTTAAACTTGGTGAACAAAGAAGTGGGTTGATCAATGGGAGATATCTTTAAGATATGCTCAGCACGAGCCCCACCAGCTCGCTACAATCTAGAGGCCAGCGGGAAGATTCTTCTCGTCGATAAAGCATAAAGATATTGGTTTGTTTTGGCACTGACGTATTTGTCTACATTTGCTTATTTATACCCTGGTATGGCTCGGTTCTCAGCGAAAAAAAAAGATTCTTGCTATTGCGCTTTGCGTAAATTATATACCATGCCAAGAACAAACAAGACCTCAATATCAAATCATGTTCCCATTCGAGAACCATACTAAGAGCCTAAAAAGCAAGAGGAGGCCCTAACACAGTGGAGGCCCCTTTTCGGGGAGCAGGAGGCCCCCTATCAACATTGCCCCCCCTGGAAGAATTCCGTGGCGACGCCACTGGCTGTAAGCACTTTTCTTTACAAGTATCTACCCCTTGGATTTGGCATCGAATGTTTCTAGTGTTGCATGCACTGTGTGTACCATGGCCAATTTTGCTCCAAAGCAGGCTCCTGTTTGGGGGAGATGATGGCTGAGATGGCCCTCCTGGATCCGCTCGTGAATGCACGGTAATTACAGAGGCTACTAAGAACCACATCAAAGCCCACTTTTAGAACCCACTGTTCCTGAACACATTTGGCGATATCTGACAGAGGCCCGCTTCATTCATACGTATTCCAGATTAGTGATAGAGTTGTTTCAAATTAAATGTGTAAATATGAACTTAAATTGTCACGATAATTAAGAATCACCATTACTTATTTTGTGTTTAGTCTTTAATTTAGTTATTTTCCAGTGGATAACAGCATCGTTTTGCACGAAAATAAGGATCAAAAAGATGTTCAGCTCTACTTACTGTTACTGGGCCGACCGTTCCTGGAGAGAAGCCTCCCATGTGCCTGCCAGTGACACATTCCACATCACCCTCAAAATGAAAACGAGCATGCCTCCTGCTGGTCCATCTGGCACGGAACACCATCACACAATCAAACCACTCCGGGTGCAACTCGATCTCGACGCAATCACACAACTGTCACAACTGTCACAACTGTTCCACATATCCCCGCTGAGATGAGCACGGTGGCTCAGTCAGCACACATTATACATATGACACACCACCACACATCGCACTGTCACACTACACACCCTGTCCTACATTAAGATGCAATTGAGATTGCCGCACTGTACTGCTGACTGGTAGGAAGGCTGCTAGGTGCCAGTAAAAAGAAAACAGTTTGTCGGTATCAGCACTGCAGCACTGAATCTGAAAATCTGACAAGTTCAGAGATCACTACCAACCTTTCAGGGTGTCTGAGTAGAAAGATGGCATTGGTGTGGTATTCTGGTAGCAGCGTTACGCTCATCTGGATTCTAAAATCATCTATAAATCATCAATTACTATACATCCGTCATCACACAAAACCAATTATAGATTGGGAATGCTGGAGGGAAACCTGGAATGCGACTAAACATGAAAAGAACACTTCGTGAATATGTAGTTTATATAGAATAAGATCAAAATATATCATTTACCTACATAAAGAACACATAGGAAAATGTTGCAACATATTTTTCGCATCTAATCAAACATCAGTAGATGCATTGCAATCACACATAGGTACTTCAGAATACCTTCTCAACCAGAGCAAGCAATGCCTTCAACGCAAAGCAATTTTTTGCACATAACCGGAACGGTAACAATGTGCAAAATCAAATATTTGATAAATATTATAATAGTGTAAGTGGAACCAGCATGCTAAGTGAACACCAGCCATATGAAGTGATTTAAAATAAGGAAATGTGAATCCAACACAACCCATTCAAGTGATATGCAAGCATGGGTGCTGTTCGAACTACATATAGCACATGTATGGTGCATAACCCCCGAGGTTACACCATACGTATGGCGTACATATACACCCATAAACATTGGTGGGTGTTTTGTGAACATCCCGATATCAGGTAGCCTACCTTCGACCCATGGAGATGTGGACACATACCTACTTACTCAATAATTGAGGATAGTATGGTATCTATTTCGGTAGGTACATGTGTATTCTTACTTTACGTATATTTTTGCTATTCACCATTGCACCATGACGTTGAAATTTTTCCAAGGACAAAAAATACACAAAAGCTAATAATTTCACACTGTTTTTCTCCGTTTCAAGGAGACAAACCGAAAACAACCCCGCATATACCGTCTGCATCTCCTTTCTTTACTCTCATGTATTTTTTTGGGGGCATGGGCATGCCCATATCTACAAACAACGGTGTTTGTCGTCAGAACTGCGGCACAAACGAACCTTCTTCTCAACACATCCTGTCCGTGAGTCTGCCGTTCTCCTGCCAGCATTCCTGCGAACGTCACACGTGAGATGGGTCAGCACCGACGTCACGGATTCCGGTTAGTTTCTGGTGGGACCCCGCGGAGTTGGCGGTAGCAAGGTGGCGACCGTCAACAGTGCAGATAAACAAACTGACATTCAGGTGGACAATTCACACAAGAACGTGTTACTCGCGGGTCATGTACGAGTGAAGTGGTGAACGTGGCAAGTGGTGGCGACCGTCAACAGTGCAGATAAACAAACTGACATTCAGGTGGACAATGCACACAAGAACGTGTTACTCGCGGGTCATGTACGAGTGAAGTGGTGAACGTGGCAAGTGGTGGCGACCGTCAACAGTGCTGATAAACAAACTGACATCCAGGTAGACAATGCACACAAGAACGTGTTACTCGCGGGTCATGTACGAGTGAAGTGGTGAACGTGGCAAGTGGTGGCGACCGTCAACCGTGCAGATAAACAAACTGACATTTGGCGGTAGCAAGGTGGCGACCGTCAACAGTGCAGACAATACATGTTACTCACGGGTGGTGTACGAGTGAGGTGGAGAGCATGGAGTGTGGAAGCGACCGGCAACACAGGTTCTTGTGTTTTCTTCCTTCCTTTTCGCTCGTCAGAAATGAAATTCTCACCGTAAATGAAGACTTGCTACTCATGACACAACAGCATAGCCAGAGCGAACCTCACTAATTACACCAATTTGCAGAAGTCCTCAAGGATTGGTCATGCTGGATTGCTATGCCGACTTATGAGGCTGTTACGGCCATTAAGTGGGCCGAGTTTAGCCCAAGTGCCACTAGGTACGACGGTATTGGACTGACTGCAGTATTGGACTGACTGCAGACCCGGCGCGCCGGAAATGACCGACAAAGCCACGCTTCCCAGTCAGAGGCGGATACAGAGGGAGGCACTGGGGGATGTGCCACCCGCTTTCCACGTAGAAAGGTGGCCCCTCCGGCCAGGAAATGTGCCTATTCGGGAAAGCCCGAGTGCGCATCCTCCCCCCCCCCCCCGCTTAACGTATTTGTTTAGCCAAAGATGCACCTTGCAGAAGAAAAGGTGGTCTTCTCATACGAACATTCGCCCATCTAGTGTGCTCGTGTGCACCCACCTCCGCTTTCTCTCTCTCATTTTCTGCCGAAGTCGCTCCTCCGAGGAAATGTGACTCAAGCGAAAATTCCTTGATCCGCCTCTGTTCGCAGTCACCAACTAAATAGCTAGCGCTAATTCCTGTGGAAGATTGTAATCGATAGGAACTATCCAGGTCATGCCCGGTCACCGAGCCGTCACATCAGTTTTAAAAACCTGGCTGATTCATACTTGCCGGTATCGCAGGGTTTGTCTATCTTTGAGTAGAGTGCGTGTCCAGACGGTTTAAGTGTTCTCAGACCACGGCATCCAAACAGGGAACTTTCTGTGGCTGAGTCAGACCATTGGGTTCAGCTGGACTTTGTTGCAGGTGCCCATCTCACCACGCATATTTTGTGTGCATTCTACATAACCTGAATTCCACTTGAGCGACTGTTTTTATCCAGATGAACTGCAAAGTAGCACTTAGCAAAATTTCACTGCTCGCTTCATGCCACCTTTGGTATAAAATGGTGTTGCCTTAGTTAGCCCGTTAGTGATTTGTTGTGTGGTTAAAAAAGATTTAATTTATCTACTCAAACGCACGCGAATATCTGCTTTCCTTTTTACCCCAGCTGGGATGGATTCAATTGAAGTGTGAGGTTAAGTTTTCCATGCCTGATGCTATCAAAATGCTGACCCTTAGCTTACCCGGAAAGGATGCCCCTTATGCTTATGCGATGCTCTTGTGCGTCTCTAAACGATGTAATGAGTAAAGATCTGCTTTTATTCCGCAGCTCTAGCACAATTACAGGCCAAATGACCGCAAGGTGTCGGCCCACATCTTCCATTGGAACGACCAACGGAATTGGAGCTCATTGAAGCCCAGGCAGTGCTGCTGGTAACCGGGCAGGGAGTGCTTCTCGGTGCTACTGGATTGGATACAGCCATCCATCCAAACGTGCTCCATCCAGAGGGTCCGTCTTCCCTGTCCTCGTGGGCATGTCTGGATGTCTGCGTTTTACTGCTTGGTCAGGTTTTGGGATGACGCATGGAAGTCACCCATGGAAGTCACTCAGAGAAGTAATCCATGGAAGTCACCCATGGAAGTCACCTATGGAGGTCACCCATGGAAGTCACCCATGGAAGTCACCCAGGGAAGTTATCCAAGGAAGTCACCCAAGGAAGTCATCCATGGAAGTCACCCAGGGAAGTCACCCATGGAAATCAGCCAGTGAAGTCACCCACGGAAGTCACCCAGGGAAATCAGCCATGGAAGTCACCCATAGAAGTCATCCATGGAAGTCATCCAGGGAAGTCACCCAGGGAAATCACCCATGGAAGTAACCCACGGAAGTCACCCACGGAAGTCACCCACGGAAGTCACGCAGGGACGTATGCGCAGAACACCTTGCGCCGAGCCCACTTCTTATCCTTCCAGTTACTGACCCCACGTTGGCCCATCGCAACCGATACGACGCTGATAGCCGTACAACGTCAGACTGCGACCCAGCCTCAACACCTGGCCACACAACAGGCCCGCCTCTGGCTATCGCCTCAGACAAGTGTTCTCTTCACACCGCTCACGTGGACGAACCACCGTGACATTGATATGAATTCGATAATTCGCGAAATCTCACAATGCCATCAAACACCGGCCACCGCACGTCGGTACAACGTCACCGCACGTCAGTCAGAATCCAGCCAGCAGCGGCGTCATGCTGACATGTATTTCAATAGCAGATTCTCATCGTCTCGAACACGACAATTGGCTAGTGGAGCTGGCGACAGCTGAGCGGCCTGGCGACAGCTGAGCGGCCTGGCGACAGCTGAGCGGCCACGGTGACAGCTGAGCGGCCACGGTGACAGCTGAGCGGCCACGGTGACAGCTGAGCGGCCTGGCGACAGCTGAGCGGCCACGGTGCCGACCGGGATGTCGCTAACAGTCACGGGTTTCTCCCTTTAATTTTGTACAATTATCGCTGACGATCGAAAACGAGTATTTCCATGGTTAGGTGGGCACTTTTTTTGGTTTCGAGACGGGTTAATCATTTCGCTGATTTCTTCATCGAGGAATCAAAATAGCCTGGAGATTCTAGAATGTCGCCTCCAAATAAACTAAATGCGTCGAAATAATACCAGCCAAAGTGAACTAAAAATGCTGCAAAAGTTGCAATATACACCAAGCGCAAGAGTGAGTCAGACAAACAAAATGCAAGGCCTTGGCGGGTCTTGCAATGTGTTCTGGCGCAAGCACAGGTATGCACCATGGCATGTGGAAATCATGACAGAGCTGACGCTGTCACCCGAATAAAGTAAATAATATTGTTAACAATTAGCTCGCTTGGCAAATCAAACACTGGCATTACAATATTGCATGCTCTCGTGAAACATGCATGGAAATACCCAGAGTTGAATACATTAATACATCATCTAACATCAGCGATTCGCAGCACAAATACAATGAGCCTTGAGGTAGAGACTTTGAATTGGCGCGGTATAATTAGGCCGCTCTGCCACAGCGCAGAGAAACATTGCAGTATGCGGCGGGTTCGGAAGGAGAGGGGGCTAATTGCTGTGCTTTCGGGATGTGCCAAATTAGACACGTCTCTGCCAGTCCTATGTGACTGGCGCGCCTATATGTCTGGGATGTTTTGGCGTGAGCCAGCGTCACGGATGTGCCTGCCGTGGTGTGGTCTTCCTGGCGGCTTGTCTCTGGCTCTCTGACGGGGCTCGGGGACCGACACGACAGGCCTCGGGGACCGACACGACAGGCCTCGGGGACCGACACGACAGGCCTCGGGGACCGACACGACAGGCCTCGGGGACCGACACGACAGGCCTCGGGGACCGACACGACAGGGCTTGGGTACCGACACTGTGGTGGGAGGAGGGGACGCCTAGGTGGCACAATCGGCAGATCTGACCGCTCCGTTGTAAAACAGCCAGCTTAGAGAATTTGTGTGTGGCTTTTGTGATGTGGATACCTCCGAGCTACCTCGGCGTGTAGTTATCGAGAATAGTGATTATTTTGCCACCATGTATTGTGCGTGCGAGGCGTGCATTCGTGAGTTTGTGGACATTCATCAGCTGGCGGTATGAGTTGAAGAAATCGCCGCTCTGGAATCAACCACGAAGAGCACGACAACAGGGGAGCTATGGGAGCTTGGTTGCATGTGTAGGACTGACGTGAATGGAAGGACGAGACAGTGCGCCTGAGGATGAGGATGTGGGAAATGTATTGATGTGATGGTAGGTATCCAGCTACATAAAGATGAACGAACCACCTGCATGGGTAGTTTCAGCCGTTCATGGTTATGTACCAGCGAAGGTGAGGCCTGAGCGAAGGTGAGGCCTGAGCGATTCTGCTGCCGCGTATGTACGAGAAAGACTGGCGGCAGCAGCCATAAAACACCAGTAAAGGCTGACGGCAGCAGCCCAGCCCGGCCCCGCCTGGCCAGTGAGGGTCTAAAACACCAGTAAAGGCTGACGGCAGCAGCCCAGCCCGGCCAAACCCAGTAAAGGCTGACGGCACACCCGCCTGGCCATTTAAAAGACCCCCTGGCCATTAAGGGTCTAAAACACCAGTAAAGGCTGACGGCAGCAGCCCGGCCCGGCCCCGCCTGGCCAGTGAGGGTCTAAAACACCAGTAACATGTCCGTCAATGCAGTTCAAGTTATTATGTCTTCATTCAGAATGAGACTGAGACCTGTTTCACCCCGCAACGAAACAAAACAATGACATACTTTTGTGTCTGATCACCGTATTTCTTGGTTCTCAAACCCAAGCTTGTATTCCTTACTAGAACATTGCATAGCTATGGAATAAAACTAACGCCACATCGCTATTTTCCCCACTTCCGAGATAAAGTATGCTTCACTACGCATTGTTTATAAGTGTTTCGTGGAACAAAATTTAGTTCAATTACAGAAACACGCATGTCAATATATTCTTATTACGGTGGCGAAACAGGTCTCTTGTCCTTTACATTTTGATTGTCAGCAATTTTCACCACAATATTATCTTTCAAGTGCGGGCAGTTGTGCACAAAGGAAGTGTTCACGATGGAGCTGATGCGGTGGAGGTCCGCCCGACCCCAGCTGAGTGTTGGGCAGTCAGGCGCCGGCCACGTTGTCCTATTACGTCACGTCACGTGACATGCGCGCCCAGAGGATGGGTGACCGTCTGACCAGAGTCGGTCTGATGTCGCTGCGCGCCCAGAGGGTGGGTGACCGTCTGACCAGAGTCGGTCTGATGTCGCTGCGCGCCCAGAGGGTGGGTGACCGCCTGACCAGAGTCGGTCTGATGTCGCTGCGCGCCCAGAGGGTGGGTGACCGTCTGACCAGAGTCGGTCTGATGTCGCTGCGCGCCCAGAGGGTGGGTGACCGTCTGACCAGAGTCGGTCCGATGTCGCGTTGGACGGTTGCACGCGGAGCAAACTGATCGGGAGGACCGTGGAACGGCAAAACTGTCGCCAAACCGCGTGGCGCCAGGCGCTAGATTGACAGTCTGGCGTGAGTTTGAGATACGCTCGCCATGTTCGTCAGATGAGACCGATTTGGGCAAGAGTATGACAAGTTTCGGCAGAATATGATTGCTTTTCAATTAACATATGCCAACATTGCAGCTGCTACCTCCACAATCGGACTCCGCTCCCTGGCATGGAGCATTCACGCTATATTTCAATGATGCACTATGCAGAAATGCCGACATAGGTCTTGCTTCTTTCCAAAATTCATGCATTTTTCACGAAAAATAGGGACAATGTGGTGCGTGCCTTAACTGACTGCCAAGAAAGCACATCTTCTGTTGATGCACAAGCTTCCTGTTGTGGTAGGGCGTCCGGTTCTGTACCAGAAGCATGGCAGCGCCACAGCTCACCTCTTGCTCTTGTACTCTTCCAGCTCCCCAATGCCGTGTTATAGTGAGAGACGCAGTCAGGGGGCGGCGCTCCCCCTTAGCACCAAAAATACACTAGATCAAACGAGATAAATTGATATGTTCACGACGCAAAACCATAAATTTTCGGCGAACTTCGCACGCCGGCAGCTTTCTGTATATCATCACATTTTTCGTCGTCGGGCCCCCCGAAGAAAATCCTTGCTGAGCCACCGCTTATAGTGGTATGCTATATTTATAGAGCTCTCAAAACCTCTCTCGAAACCTTTTAGACCCTCGGCAGCTTAGCGATTCAGAGAGGATTCAACTCTGGGCCTCCACTTTGCGCGTGCCTGTACCCGATCCAAGCGACAGACACACCACTACCTCGGGGCATGGCCGCCATCGCCGAGCTCGATGGCACGCGATTCACTTCGCCAGGACGCCATCTGTCTGGTCTGATCGTGATGTGTTGAACTTCCGTCCAAACCACCGCACTTCTCCAGAACGCCATCTGTCTGGTCTGATCGTGATGTGTTGAACTTCCGTCCAAACCACCGCACTTCGCCAGAACGCCATCTGTCTGGTCTGATCGTGATGTGCTTGAAGTTGCCGTCCAAACCACCGCACTTCCCTACCGTGAATTCGATTCACTTCTGCTTGGA
The DNA here is from genome assembly GCA_034440615.1 of Ashinkailepas kermadecensis. Taxonomy (NCBI): domain Eukaryota; kingdom Metazoa; phylum Arthropoda; class Thecostraca; family Neolepadidae; genus Ashinkailepas; species Ashinkailepas kermadecensis. The sequence goes on along the minus strand of JAOTOM010005136.1, from coordinate 829,188 downwards.
GGCCTTGTCGTGGTCTGATTTGCCTGCTGCTGCGTGTTGGTTTCCTCAAACTCGAGGTTGCCGTGGAGTATTTGCCTGCTCCTGCGTGTTGGTTTCTGCTCGAGGTTGCCGTGGAGTATTTGCCTGCTGCTGCGTGTTGGTTTCTGCTTGAGGTTGCCCTGGAGTATTTGCCTGCTCCTGCGTGTTGGTTTCTGTGGCGGACCACCGCTGCTCAACGCCCATCCATATGGTGAGTGCATCGTGCCGGATAGTGTGACTAAGCTGCTCAGGATGCTGAACTTGTGCCGCGGCTTACCACGCGCCAAGTGCAGGGCCATCAGTGCGGAACAAATTACCGGAAAGTACACTACGCAGCTAATAACGGTAAACATCGTAATTGATATCGTTGGCTAAAAGCAGCATTCCAGACGATATTCGCACCTTGATTTTCTGCTGATGCAGAAGAGGCTTCCGTTATGCACTACTGCACTGTTGTATTGAGCCGTTGCCAAGCCGCTCTTAAGCAGGGTACGCAACTAAATGAAATCTCTCATTTGAAATTGATGCTCGGCTCAGTAATTTGCTGTGGAATATTTTCTTTATTGTCTTTTGTTGGGTTGGGCACTTCGGCCTCCTCAGGCCATTTCGTGCCATAATGAGAAAGTGTGTATTGTGTTATGCTAAATAATTTAGTCTATAAATCTTGGAACAGGTTTGTATTGCGGAGAAAATTGAAAAGTAGTTTGATGAGAATTGGATGTTCATCCCCTAATAGTGTAGGCAGAGTAAAAGGAATTTTGTGTGTATGGCAAAAATCTGTCAGTGTTTTTCGTGGGCCTTGGTACTTCTGACTTCTGACCTCTGACTTCTGACAATGAAGGAGAATATGTCGAACTGTAAGATATGTGTTGCATGATGAGCATGAAGGTTGAGGTGAAGCCGTGTATATATATCGATGGGTAAGAAAAGTATGGCCGATGCGTAAACGTGATAGAACTTTTTCTTCGTGTCGGTTTTTTTATACGATGTGATCCAGATATCGACAGCAGTTTTGATGAAACGTAATTGTGTATGATTTGTGTTTTGTGTCCAGTTTTGGTTTAAAAAAATGTCGAATGCTCTGTTGTATGGATGATTTAATGCCTTCAAAATGTGTTGGAATTTCTGTGATGTTTTGGAGGTGTAATGATGCTTTGGCTAATTTGTCGGCTTCTTCGTTTCCTGGGATGCCGCAGTGGCTGGGCACCCACAGGAAACGGACCTTCACGCCCATCAGATAAAGTATTTCAAGGGTATCGTAAGTGGAGATATGGAAATGGTGCGAAAAAGAAAGTGAAGAAAGTGAATGAAGAGCAGATTTGGAGTCGGAACAAATAACAACAATGCGCATGGGGTGACAAATTGAACTGTTGCGGACATAGCGAAGAGCAATGAGGATGGCGTGCAATTCTGCGATGAAAATGGAGGTTCCGTTTGGCAAGCGATGCTGTTTTGTATGTGTATCCGAAACTATGGCATTTCCAGTGAGGTTGGCGTCTTTTGATCCGTCGGTTAAAACAAAAGGAACAGGACGATAACGAGAACGAAATTGGTGAAATTGTTGTTGTATGTTTTGCATATTCCGGACAAAGTTGTGATTTTGGGGTGGTGGTCAGATAAAGAATGTGTCGTTCGGCCATCCGCCACGGTGTTGTAGTAGGTGGAGAAAGAGAAGTAATGCGTGGAATAGTGAAATGAAGTTGTTCAGAAAATGTTTTGACTCGAGAAGCTATAGTGAGACCAGTTCGTTTTTCGGCTGGACCTAAATAGTCATGATGTAAATTTGGCAGAATTTGTAATGACGCGTGTGTGGGGTGGTTTGCGTGAAGTTGAATTTTGGAGGCGTACCTAAGAGTTTGCTGCATTCTACGGAGAGCTAGTGGAGGAATTCCTGATTCTGCTTCTAAAGAAATGATGGGTGAAGTTGTCATTGCACCGAGTGCGATACGGATAAATTTATTTTGAATGGTGTCTAAAATGTGTAAGGAGGATGTGCTAGCACCGGTATATACTACGGATCCATATTCAATTATGGGTAGAACTAAAGATTTGTAAAGTAGTAGAAGTGTATGACGGTCGGCTCCAAGTGATGAAGAAGTGATGCATCGAAATAAATTAAGTCGGTGAAAACATTTGTGCTGGATGTGTTTGATGTGTTTATGCATGGAAAGCCTACGGTCAAAACTAATATTAAGAAATTTAAACGAAGTTACAAAAGGTATATAATTGTTTCCGAGGTGAAGTGGTGTATCTGGATATGGGCAAGGTGTTGATTTACTAAATATCAGTGTTGCAGATTTTGGGGCCGAAAAAATGAAACCATACTTCAGGGACCATTGATGTATTTTGTCTAGTGCGTTTTGTAGGTGAAATAAACAATGCTCGTAATTTTTTCCGGAACACCAAATTGCGCTGTCATCGGCAAACAAGGAGTATGATATATTAATAGGCATGTCGGTGAAAAGATCGTCAATGATGAGGTTGAATAAAACTGGTGAAATGCAGCTTCCCTGTGCCAGTCCATTCTGAAGAATATGTGGATCGGAGATGGCTGACCGGCACCTGATGTGGAATGGGCAAGCACCGGATAAAAAACCTACTAAATAATGAGCTAAGTGTCCTTTTAGAGCTACCGAGTTGCTGAATTTTGAAAAGTAATGCGGGTTTGAAAACCATATCGTAAGCTTTGCTTATGTCTAAAAATACTGCGACTGTGTGTTCATGTTTTTTGTAGCCTAGGCGGATGTCTGTGTCTAACCTAATAAGTTGATCTATGGTGCTGCGTCCTCGCCGAAAAGCACAATGAATGGTAGATAGAAGTGAATTTGTTTCCAGATGCCAGGTCAGTCTTTTAATAACTATTCGTTAAAAAAGTTTTCCTAAACAACTGGTGAGTGCAATGGGTCCAACATTACTTGGGTTACTATGGTCTTTGCCGGGTTTTGGAATTGGGAAGATGATAGCTTTTTTCCATGCTTCAGGAAAGATATGATTTGACCATAATGAATTAAATGTGTCAAAGATGCATTGTTTGGTGTGGTCAGATAGATGTCGAAAGAAGGAATAATGTAATTTCTTAGGCCCTACTGAAGTGCTACCGGCGGATGAAATGGCATTCTCCAGTTCAGAAAGATGAAAACAACCATTGTAGTACTCGGCATTGTCGGAATCAAAGAGGTCGAGATTGGTGTGAAAAGTGTGATGTGCATTTTGTAAGAAATTAGGTCGGTAGTTCTCATCGGAGCTATTATGGGCTATGGTATCAGCTATGGTATTTACTATGGTTTGTGGGTCTGTAATGGTGAGATTGTGGATTTTGTGGGCCGGTAGAGATTTAAATGGGGAGCGTCCGGACAAACGTCGGATTACTTGCCAAATTTTATTGAAAGGTGTTTGAAAAGTGAGCTGCTGTAGATATGAGGACCATGAACGTCGCTTAGCATCGCGAATGGTGCGGCGGTTCTCGCCGGGTCACGGTTACGGGTGGTTAAATTTTCTTGATTGGAATGTCGTAAATACTTCCTGAATGCTCTTTTTCGAACCGCAATTGCTTGTGAAATTTCTAGACACCATCAAGGTACTGGGTTGCGTTTTGTGAAAGGTTTCGTGAGTGGAATTGTGGTGGATGCTGCTTCGAAAAGTGTGTGTGAACATCAATTGAGTTGATCAATTGATCATTGATCAAAACATCAATTGAGTTGATGTTTTCGACGGGAGAAATGTTGGGGTTGTATTGAATATAAGAAAGTTCCTGAAATGTTGTCCAATCGGCTTTTGAAATTTTCCAGCGTGGGATAAAATTGGGTGTGTTATCAGTAGAAGTTGAAAAAGTTGGTATTAATTTGATGGGGTAATATTCGTCATGAATATCTGGTCTATGGCCAATCGAAATCGTTGGCCAGAGTTGGAGAGCAAATTGTCAAATACAGTTCGGCCGAGAAAAGCCCGTTAAAAACAAATTGCACATAAACGCCGCAGTTGGGACAATTACACACGCGGCTAGCTAATCGCTTAAATAAAAAATTTTTTTAAATTTTGTTTTTTTATTTTTTCAAAAATTTTTTTTTTTTTTTGTGTGGGGGAAAATAAAAAAAACATACGTCTATATTCCTCCCCTGGAAACGTAAAGTACAACTACGGCTTGTAAAGATGAATAAGTGTAATTTGTGATGTTAAAATCATTGTTGATGTACAGCTGCACCGCCACTGCGATGGGTCCACGGACCTCATCGTACGGTACAGTGAGTAATTAAAAGATTGAATTATATGTGTCTGTAGGCAAAACCATGTTTCTGGAGTGCGATGAGAATCGGAGTTAAGATGCTAAAAGGCTTTCATTTCTGCCCATTTGGAAATCAAACTACGGCAGTTCCATGGTAGAAATATGGACATTGAAAATTAATATGTGTCGGAACCTTTCGGTGCCTGGCGCAGCCACGATTTCAGCTCGGCAGGCATGTGTGTTGTGAGTCCGGCGGCGGTTGATCCGCCTGAACCGTCCGACCGACCGGTGACCTGGCGGCCGACTCACGTCGGCCGGCCACTGCCGCGGGGATGCCCGCCGGCTGGGAGTTGGTCGGTCACGGTCGCCGGCCGGCGCTGGACAAGCCGCGTTGACCGGCGGCCCACTGACGGGAACGAAATTTGTTCCCGCAGCGGAGTGACTGCGGGGTCTATCACTCCTCCCTGGAGTGGTCCGTTTGTTTGGAGCCGGAGTGGTCTGAGTGTTGGGAGCCAGGGTGGTTTGTGTCGGAGTGGTCTGAGTGTTGGGAGCCAGGGTGGTTTGTGTCGGTGTGGTCAGTGGAGTGAGTTTTTTAGTGGAGCTAAACCTGAATCATGTCTGTTTGCATCGAGGCAGAAATAGTGTTCACGCGACGTGGGGGAGCAACGGTGGCCGCCTGGGCGTAAGTTTTAGTTGAGGATGCGGCCTCGACAGACCGTCGGGCCTGGGGTATGACACCCGGTCGTGGCCTTGACAGCGCACACTTCCTTTCCTGCGCCAAACTGGACATTGGTTGGATGTGTGAGGTGATCGGACGTTACAGCTGAGGCAGTGCGCAGGCTTGGAGCAGGTAATCAGGATGGGGTGTTTCTCCGCATTTAGGGCATCGGGCGGTTTGGCGACACGTCTTACTCCCATGCCCGACGCTGACAATTAAACAGCAAGGATTTAATAAATACGCGGACTAACGGATAGCCGGCAGGAGGGCATGGAAGAGTTGTAGAGTTGAAGGTGGACATGAGGCTTGTATCGCGTTTCTGGCCGTCTTTAAATGAGGAATGCGGTGGACGTGGTCACCCTCCGGCCTAGCCCGTCCGATATCCGCTTCAGTCAAAGCGGAGCTCCGGCGCGAAGACGGCCCTGTGATGTCGTTGGAATGAGGGAAGACGGATTTACCACAAAATGTGGGACGGAGGAGGGCTTGGTCTGGGCTCGGGTTTGGGTTTAATACGAGGGTTCCGGGTAGGGCTCGATGTCGGGATGGTAACAGAGCGAGAGTTGCTTGGTCGCCAAAAACGTTAATACAGGAAGGCGACGGGACTTTTTTTCCCGAAAAACCCTTTAAGGTCACCCCAAACATAAACAGCGGGGGGGGGCGGTCCCCCCAAGAAAAAAAAAAAAAAGAAAGGGGGGAAGGGGGTTCCCCCCGAAAATGAAAAAAACAGTTGCGATAAACCAGCAGCAATCACGCCTTTCGGCAGGTCGGAGTGTACAGATAGCTTTGGCACAGGTAGGTCTGGCTCAAATAGTACTGACACTCCATTAATATTTTCTGCTTTCGTTTTGTTAGGTTGGGCACTTCGGCCTGCTCAGGCCATTTCGTGCCGTGAGTGGAATGAATGAATAGTTATGTCTTGATAGTCAGTCTATAGTTCTTGAAGCAAGTTGGTTTTGCGGATAAAAATGAAAAGTAGATTAATGAGGAATGGGTGCTGATCTCCTAATAGTGTAGGTAAAGAAAAGGGGATGTTATGTGTACGGCAGTAGTTGGTAAGTGTTTTTATATGGTCATGGTAACGTTGACAGTGGAGGAGAATATGTGAAACTGTAAGAAGAGTGTTGCATGATGGGCATGAAGGTCGAGGTGAAGCAGTGTATATATATCGATGTGTGAGAAAAGTGTGACCTATGCGGAGCCGGGATAGAACTTTTTCTTCTTGTCTGTTTTTTGTGTATGATGTGGTCCAGTTTTCGACGACAGGTTTGATGAGACGTAATTGGGTGTGGTTTGTTGTGTCAGTCCATTGTTGATTCCAAAAATGTCGAATGTTTTGTCGTATTGTTGATTTGATGGCGTCAAAATGTGGTGGGATTTCTGTGATGTGTGGTAATTGTAATGAATGTTTGGCGAAATGATCTGCTTTCTCGTTTCCTGGGATGCCACAGTGGCTGGGCACCCACAGGAAACGGACCTTCATGCCCATCAGATGAAGTGTTTCAAGTGTGTTATAAATGGAAATATGGCAATGGTGCGAAAAAGAAAGTGAAGAAAGAGATTGAAGAACAGATTTTGAGTCGGAACAAATGACGACATGGCGCATGGGGTGACAAATCGAACGGTTGCGGTCATAGCGAAGGGCAGTGAGAATGGCGTGTAATTCGGCGATGAAAACGGAGGTCCCATTTGGCAAGCGATGTTGTTGTGTGTATGTTCCGGAAACAATGGCATTTCCTGTGCAATTTGCATCTTTGGATCCGTCGGTGAAAACAAAAGGAACATGATGATAGCGAGAACGAAACTGGTGGAATTGTTGTTTGGCGTATTCTGAACAAAGCTGTGACTTTGGAGTGGTGGTGAGATAGACAATATGTCTCTCAGCCATCTGCCACGGTGGTGTAGTTGGTGAAGAGAGAGCTGTAATATGTGGAATGTTGTATTGAAGCTGTGTAGAAAATGTTTTAATGCGTGAAGCTATGGTAAGCCCGGTTCGCTTTTCGGCGGGACCTAAATATTCGTGGTGTAGATTTCGGAGAATTTGTAAAGATGCGTGTGTGGGGTGGTGTTCTCTACATTGAATTATTGCGGCGTATCGGAGTGTTTGTTCAATTCTTCGGAGACCTAATGGTGCAATTCCTGATTCGATTTGTAGAGAAGTAATGGGAGACGTGGTCATTGCACCGAGTGCTATGCGAATGAATTTATTTTGTAAGGTGTCCAAAAGCTTCAAAGCGGTGGTACTGCCACTTGCGTAAACTATGGAGCCATATTCTATGATGGGAAGAACCAAGGATTTGTATAATTGTAATAGCGTGTGACGATCGGATCCGAATGATGAAGACGTAATACAGCGAAATAAGTTGAGTCTGTGGAAATATTTTGCCTGGATGTGTTTGACGTGCTGGTGCATGGAAAGCTTGCGATCGAAAATAACACCAAGAAATTTGAACGAATTTACAAAATGGATGTCAGTGTTTCCGAGGTGAAGTGGTGTATCTAGATTTGGGCACGGAATTGATTTGCTGAATATCATTGTGGCAGATTTTGGAGCTGAAAATGTGAAACCGTATTTGATGGACCATTGGTGTATCCGGTCAAGTGCCTTTTGTAATCTAATTAAACAATGGTCATAATTTTTGCCGGAACACCAAATCGCACTATCGTCCGCAAACAGCGAGTATGATAGATTGGCAGGCATGTTATCGAAAATGTCATTAATGATGATGTTGAATAATACTGGTGAAATACAACTCCCCTGTGGTAATCCGTTCTGTAGAAAACGTGGATCGGAAATCGCTGACCTGCACCGGAGATGAAAATGACGGGAACCAGACAGAAATCCTATCAAATAATGAGCTAAATTTCCTTTGACGCCGAAGTGAAGAAGTTTGGAAATTAATGCCGGTTTGTATACCATATCATATGCTTTATTAATGTCTAAAAATACTGCAATGGTGTGTTCGTGTTTTTTATCACCAAGGCGTATGTCAGTTTCTAATCGAATGAGATGATCTATTGTACTATGGCCATGACGAAAACCGCATTGAATTGGAGATAACAGATGATTTGTTTCTAAGTACCAGGTCAGTCTTTTTACAATCATACGTTCGAAAAGTTTTCCTAGAGAACTGGTGAGAGCGATGGGTCGGAAATTATTGGGGCTGCTGTGGTTTTGCCGGGTTTTGGAATAGGGATGATGAGGGCTTCCTTCCAGTTTTCGGGGAAAGTATGGCCAGACCATAATGCATTAAATGTTTGTAAGATACAATGTTTTGTGTCATTGGATAAATGTCTGAAAAAGGAATAATGTAGATTGTCGGGACCTACAGAAGTATTACCGGCTGAGGAAATTGCTGTATCTAGTTCAGAAACTTGAAATGAGATATTGTATGTTTCAGTGTTGTCCGAATCGAATTGTGCCAAATCGGTGTGAAATGTGTGGTGGGCGTTTTGTAGAAATTCCGGTCTGTAGTTCTTGTCAGAGCTATTGTAAGCCATGGTATCCGCTATTGTATTTACTACCGTTTGTGGGTCTGTAATTGTGGTGTTTTGAATTTTGAGTACCGGGAGTGATTTAAATGGAGTGCGTCCTGATAATCGGCGAATTAACTGCCAGATTTTGCTTAAAGGCGTTCGAGAGGTGATTTGTTGTAGATAAAGTGACCATGAACGGCGACGAGCTTCGCGAATGATGCGGCGTGTCTTCGCACGTTCATAATTACGGCTGACTAAAATTTGTTGATCGGGATGGCGTAAATATTTTCTAAATGCTCTCTTTCTTGCGGCTATTGCTCGGGAAACTTCTATCGACCACCAGGGGACTGGTGTTCTTTTTGTGAAAGGTTTTGTTAGTGGAATGGCGGTGGAAGCTGCTTCGAGAAGTGTTTTGGTAACTTGGTTGATGTTTTCGACGGGAGAAATGTTGGGGTTGTATTGAATATGTGAAAGTTCCTGAAAAGTTGTCCAATCGGCCTTCGAGATTTTCCAGCGAGGGACAAAACTTGTTGTCGTATCTGCCGCAGTTGAAAATGTGGGTGTTAATTTAATGGGGTAATGATCGCTGGCATGAATATCAGTGTCTATGGTCCAATCATAATCATTGGCCAGAGTCGGAGAGCATATTGATAAATCAATAGCTGTTTCTGTATGATGTCCAAGGTGAAAAAAGGTTGGTTCACCGGTGTTCAGTAATACTAAATTATGTCGGTCTAAAATTTGTTCAACGATGCGGCCGCGAGTGTCTGGAAGTGTGCGTGTTCTATCCCACGCTAGGCTATGGGCATTAAAATCGCCGAGTAATATGAAAGGATTCTTGAATTGTGTTATCAGGTTGTCTAATTGTATCAAAATGTTTGTGTTATCTGTTTGTGGTGGAATATAAATGGAACATACATCCACATTCCGGCCATGCAAACGCAAAGTACAAGCTACGGCTTGCAAAGGTGAATTCAGTGTAATTTGTGTATGTGTAAAATCATTGTTGATGTACAGTGCTGTACCGCCACTGCGATGTGGTCCACGGACCTCATCGTGACGGTACAGTGAGTAATTTGAAAGATTGAAATTATATGTATCGGTGGGTAAGAACCAGGTTTCCTCAAGAGCGATGAGAATAGGTGTGATAATACTAAAGAAAGCTTTCATTTCGGCCCATTCGGATAATAAACTATGGCAATTCCATTGTAAAAATACAGACATTGGGAGAAATATTATTGTTTGTGTGCACCTTTCGGTGCGGGCCTCATCCATGCGTGGAGGTCAGGCGGGCGTGTTGTTTGATGTCGGACGGCTGCACTCGAGCCGTCCGGTTGGTCGGTGACCTTGGCGGCCGACTCTCGGCCGCGCACCACTGCCGCTGGGGATGCCCGCCGGCTGGGAGCCGGTCGGGTCACGTGGTCGCCGGCCTGCACCGGTCGCCGAGCCACGGAAGTGGCGCGCATCTCCCCGGCAGCCGAATGGCTGCGGGGTCTGGAATTCCTTGTGGAATTTGTTGGCGTTTGTTTGGTCGGAGTGGTCTGTGTGTTGGGAGTCGGGGCGGTTTGTGTCGGAGTGGTCTGGGTGTTGGGAGCCAGGGTGGGTGGTGTCGGTGTGGTCAGTGGAGTAAGTTTTTTAAGTGGAGCTAAACCTGGAATAATATCTGTTTGCATCGAGATGGAAGTAGTGGTGACGCGACGTGTGGGGGGAGCAACGGTGACCGTCTGAGCGTACGTTTTCGCGGATGGGAAGGTGGCCTCGACAGACCGTCGGGCCTGGGGGTATGACACCCCGGTCGTGGCCTTCACAGCGCATACCTCCTTCTCCTTGCGCCAAACTGGGCATTGATTGGAAGTGGTGAGGTGATCGGATGTGTTGCAGCTGAGGCAGTGGGCAGGCTTGGAGCAGGTGGAGTCAGGATGAGGTGTTTCTCCGCATTTGGGGCACCGGGCGGACTGGCGACAAGTTTTACTGCCATGGCCGAAGCGCTGACAGTTAAAACAGCGGAGAGGATTAGGAATAAAGACACGGACTTGGAATCGTAGGTATCCGGCGACTAGGGTCTTGGGAAGATTGGTAGAATTGAAGGTAAGGACAAGGAGGCTCGTATCACGTTTTTGACCGTCTTTAAAGGAGGTAATGCGGTGGACGTGGGTCACCCCCTCCGGCCTGAGCTCCGTCTGGATTTCCGCTTCAGTCATGAATCGGAGCTCCGGCGCGAAGACGGTGCCCTTGGTGGTGTTGCGGTTGGAATGGAGAGTGATGGTGACGGATTTTCCACAAAATGTGGTGGTGCGGAGGAGGACTTTGGTTTGGGCTCGGGATTGGGTTTTAATGACCAAGGTTCCGTTGGCAGGGGCTTCAATGTCGGGATTGGCTAGGGAGCAGATGGCAAGGAGTTGTTTAGTCGGCTAAAAACGTTGTTACGGCGGAAGGAAACGGATTCCTCGACAGGCTTGACTACAATGTAAGAGCCAGCACTGTCGAGGTAGGGTTCAATGGGCTGGATGGGTTCAGGTTGGGAGGGCGTGGTCTGGTTCGAGCGTGGGTCAGCGGCGTGAAGAGTGATGGTCTGGTCTGGATTCTGAGGCGAGGTCGAGGTCTTGGGACGAGCAGGGTTCGGCGAGGTGCAAAGGGCGTCCATGGCGTCATCAAGGGGAATTGTCCGGCGCGGTTCATCAATGGTCGAATTCAGTGAGGGAACATCAGAGGCCAACTCCGTGTTCGTGCGATGGTCGTCGGGTGTGGTCAGCGGAGGAAATTCAGAATCAGAGTCCTGTGGCGAGCTGGGGTCGGTGCCTTTCTTCCTCTTTTTCCCCATCACGGGGAAAAACACCCTACCAAATGAAATCTAAATAAACACGCAGAACAAAGGGAACGAAAATACGACGATGACGAAAACGGGTGGGGTGACGGGTGTCACCCCACTAGAAAAGAAATGAGAAAAGAGCGACGGGTGTCGCCCCACGAAAATGAAAATTAGGAAACTGCAATAATAAGCAGTGAGAAAGCAGCGGAGTGATCAGCCGGCTCTGGACCAAACTATAGACGAGTTGAAGGTGTAGAGGTTGGTCTAGAAGTTGGTGGTGAAGAGTAGTAAGAAGTCTGAAGTGAAGATGTTGAGTTGATGGCAGGCTGGTCTTGATAGATACGTCCACGGAGCACGATAGCTGGTCCACGTCTCAGAGCAACGTCTTGATGGCGCGAGAGTCAACCGGCAACTGTGCGTCGTGTGCGATATTTTCTGGACTAATCCATGTTTGTATTTGATCGGTGTGGGTAAATCAACTGTGAAGTTCCATGAGTGCCGCTCTCTAGTTGCTTGGTATCGAAACGTGGGCTTCCTATTTGATGGTGAGTCGAGTGATGCGACATGAAGTACATCAGAACAACCTTGGGTTCCCACACCACATGCTCAGCTAAGTATTCCACATGGCATCGCTACTCCCTCCTGCAGAATAGTCGTGGACTGGCTGGCATCCCAAGAAGTCAGCGAAATTTGAACCTTACAGGCTATGGATCCTAACCAAATGCCAAGACATCATGCCGGCCACTCCCGAAACTTGGACCAGTCACAAGGAATAAGACTCTTCACGAAAACGCAGTAAACACGCAGGCACGACAGACAGACATGACAGAATGACACGCATGACGACAGACAACCAACGCCAGATGCGACGTAATGGACAGAGCGACAACGCAAACAGGAATAAAACTGAAAACACAGAACAACGGTGACAGCACAGCAAAACAGGCCCACAGGAAAACCGGCGGGTGGCAAGGTGGTGAAGAGCTGAGCTGCAGGACTGACATACCCGCCTGCAGCGATGTGTCGGCTGACGAGCTGAGCTGCAGGACTGACATACCCGCCTGCAGCGGTGTACTGGCTGACGAGCTGAGCTGCAGGACTGACATACCCGCCTGCAGCGGTGTACTGGCTGACGAGCTGAGCTGCAGGACTGACATACCGGCCTGCAGCGGTGTACTGGCTGACGAGCTGAGCTGCAGGACTGACATACCCGCCTACAGCGGTGTGTCGGCTGACGAGCTGAGCTGCAGGACTGACATACTGGCTGACGAGCTGAGCTGCAGGACTGACATACCCGCCTGCAGCGGTGTGTCGGCTGACGAGCTGAGCTGCAGGACTGACATACCCGCCTGCAGCGGTGTACTGGCTGACGAGCTGAGCTGCAGGACTGACATACCCGCCTGCAGCGGTGTGTCGTCTGACGAGCTGAGCTGCAGGACTGACATACCCGCCTGCAGCGGTGTGCTGGCGACCGAGCTGCAGGCACATACTGGCTGACGAGCTGAGCTGCAGGACTGACATATGGCTGACGAGCTGAGCTGCAGGACTGACACACTGGCTGACGAGCTGAGCTGCAGGACTGACATACTGGCTGACAGCTAGCGGCTGCTACTGGCTGACGAGCAGAGCTGCAGGACTGACATACCCGCCTGCAGCGGTGTGTCAGCTGACGAGCTGAGCTGCAGGACTGACATACTGGCTGACGAGCTGAGCTGCGGGACTGACATACTGGCTGACGAGCTGAGCTGCATGACTGACATACCCGCCTGCAGCGGTGTACTGGCTGACGAGCTGAGCTGCAGGACTGACATACTGGTTGACGAGCTGAGCTGCAGGACTGACATACTGGCTGACGAGCTGAGCTGCAGGACTGACATACCCGCCTGCAGCGGTGTGCCAGTGTGTGCTTCGACATACACGAACACTGGGAAGCTAACAGTCCACAATTGGTTGGAAATGTAAATTGTTTGTGTTATTATTGGAAATGTGCTTGCTCCTGTGATTACCAGGGAGGATACATATGTAGTTACCTGCATGTGTATGTTACCTGTGTGTTGCTGCTACCTGTGTGTATATATTTCCTGTGTGTAGTTACATGTATATAGTTACTTGTGTAGTTGCTTTTATGTGCAACAGCAGTGTTTACGAGGCGTGGGCTATTCATTCGCGTCAGTTGTACGCAACCCCATGCACTTATCATCATCAGGTCACCATACATTGGAACAAAATGTGTGACGAAAAAAAACAGAAATCGATAATTCCAAAGCAATGAAGCAATTGACTGAGGAAGGCAAATGGACGGGTTGGAGGATGTGGGACGAATGGCGCAGCACGAGCCACTGACACCAGCGAGGAAGATGTCGCGGCTGGAGGATGTGGGACAAATGAAGCAGCACGTGCCACTGACATCAGCGGGGAAGATGTCGCGGCTGGAGGATGTGGAACAAATGACGCAGCAAGTGTCACTGACATCAGCGGGGATAATGTCGCGACATATCCCCAAGTAGAGAGGGACTGAAGGTGCGAGGGTTTGTCTGAGAATCAACATTCGGATGCCTATTTTGGGGGTAAAGTGGTAGCGGGTGTTGGCGACAAAATGCTCTCACTCAGGCGGCGACAAATTTCGCTTTCTCCAGGAATTGTCTCGAGGAATTGAGGAAACGCCACAGGTTTCGGATCGTCAGGAAAGAGGTGGATTTTGTTCGTGCAAAGGCTATATCCAAGCGAATACAATTTGAAATCAGACCAGCTTCCGCATAGAAGGCCACATTTTAACTGCTTACAGCCTTTGTTCAGGTTATCAAATTTGCCTGCTGTCATTTCTGAGCGACAAATCTTAGCATTGAACATCTTCTGTCCACATCATCGGAGATTGGTACCCGTGGCAAGCAGTGTGCAATATGCTCTCGCTATCCGGGACAACCATTGTGAAGAGCGTTCCACTACCACCACTGGGAACTAATTATTTACGCAGCAGCCTATCAGATCGTGTTGACGGAAACATGCCTGTAAACACATATCGATACGGCGGTAGTTGGGCGGGGATGGGAGGGAGGTGAGTGGGAGGCAGAAAGCAATCTGAACGCAACATCGGCCTGCGCCGGCCAGGGCAATGTGTGTCCGAACTGATAACATTCTACATATCGTCCTGTGGAACAACGGTGGGTATTAAGGGGCGATGCTCTGCAGGTCGGGCTAGGGTCCAGCTCAGACCACGGAGCGAAGTATTTCTCAAAGATGGAGAGAATGAGAGATTGAGAGAGCGAGAGAAACGAGAGCCAGAGATAGAGCGAACTAGTGAAAGAGAGAGAGAGAGAGAGAGAGAGAGAGAGAGAGAGAGAGAGAGAGAGAGAGAGAGAGAGAGAGAGAGAGAGAGAGAGAGAGAGAGAGAGAGAGAGAGATATATATATATATATATATATATATATATATATATATATATATATATATATATATATATATATATATATATATATATATATATATATATATATATATATATATATATATATATATATATATATATATATATATATATATATATATATATATATATATATATATATATATATATATATATATATATATATATATATATATATATATATATATATATATATATATATATATATATATATATATATATATATATATATATATATATATATATATATATATATATATATATATATATATATATATATATATATATATATATATATATATATATATATATATATATATATATATATATATATATATATATATATATATATATATATATATATATATATATATATATATATATATATATATATATATATATATATATATATATATATATATATATATATATATATATATATATATATATATATATATATATATATATATATATATATATATATATATATATATATATATATATATATATATATATATATATATATATATATATATATATATATATATATATATATATATATATATATATATATATATATATATATATATATATATATATATATATATATATATATATATATATATATATATATATAGAGAGAGAGAGAGAGAGAGAGAGAGAGAGAGAGAGAGAGAGAGAGAGAGAAGAGAGAGAGAGAGAGAGAGAGAGAGAGAGAGAGAGAGAGAGAGAGAGAGAGAGAGAGAGAGAGAGAGAGAGAGAGAGAGAGAGAGAGAGAGAGAGAGAGAGAGAGAGAGAGAGAGAGAGAGAGAGAGAGAGAGAGAGATAACTGGGTATTATTTCCATCCAGCTATTGTTTTATCTAAGCTAACTATGTTACTTTGTATTCATTTTAGTCATGACATGCATACAGCAACTGATATCATAAGCCATTAGCTATCTAGCAACCATTTTTACTTCCTCCATTATCATTTCCTCAAGTCCATACCGCTAGCTTAGCACATTTATAACTGTATAAATATTTATGTACATAGGTACATAGGCACTACGCAGCTTCCACCATGATTCAACAAATTCAGGCCGAGACCTACATAATTGATGAATTGGTGATGATGCAAATTGGTGAAAATGAAAAGATGAATCGATGAGGTCATCAAGTAAGTGACTCGACCAGGCATACCGAAAAGCACGATCAGTGTTTTCAATAGCTAACGATTTGGTTCAATAGTTAACGGTTCAACGGTTCAATAGTTAACGGTTAACCCTTTGCTTCTGCCAAAAGGATTTCCCAAACTCATAATTATGTCGCATTCCTGTGGCGTTATGCCAATATACCGTAATTCCACAACGCCCCAGAACAGCGGGCCACTGGCGGACATTATGCTTTGCAGAAGTTGTGATGTCATAAATGTCATTTAAGAAGAGCTGTGAAATACGAACCCCACAGTTACACAAGTCCTTTGTGAGTGATATAAATCATGGGGAATGTATTGCATATGTATGCATATACTTGCCTACATAATAATTTATGGATAATGTAATATTTCCTTTGCATTTATTCTTATTAATTTGCCTATAATTTTAACCAGTTGTGGGATTTCCATAAGCCTGTCATTGGGAACACTCGAAGGCGTAAAAGATGGATGGCCCACCAATGTCTTCGGGTTTGAGTTTCTGTGCAAAGTAGGTAGGTACCTACCTTGGCAAACAGCCTATCAATGTGCCATCTAGATTGAGTTTTTTTACACAGGTCCACCATGTCGATATGTAACACTTTTTAGTTCAAGATATTTGAAGAAACAGAATGCTAATTGAGGGAACATTTCGTGTCATACGTAAATCCGAGTTGTAGCTGTCCATGTTTTCTCAAATTATATAAGGTGATATCAGTACAATTTCGGACCAGAATTCAGACAATGTTTGGAAAAGGATGAATTCGATTGCAAGATGAATGCTTAACACAAAGTTTAGGTTTTGCTAAATATAAGTGCTAAATATAAAAAAAATCCAAATCGGATTTTTCGAATTTCAGGACTTTACGCAAGGTTGAATTATAGTTCACACTTGACATTATGGTGATCCTAGGGGATATATTTAACGAGCAATTTGATATTTTAGGTATGTTCTGATATTTTACTGTGATGCTACAAAAGGCCGTTAAAAAAATCCCGGACGTGTCCGAAAGGCCCGTAGAAAGTCGGCAGGTATTGGAACCGGTCTTCGTACTGACTAAGCTGCTGTTCTCTATACTTCAAACAATTCGTTTGCTTTCCATTTTCGTTTCCGGTTCGTTGTTTCCCGTTAAATATCCGCTGCTGGGCGTCTTTTGGGGATTATTGAAGGATAGAGCGTGCGCTATTAACGATATCGGGGAGCTTTTGGTCGGCTTTCCAAAATTGGATAGGTTGTTCAACCTAAGGGTAAATTATGTCTAGATCTCCATTGCGTTATTGCTACTGGTTGTTCCTTGAGAAAACGGTGGATGCAACACATATAATCCTGTTAATGGTACTAACAATGGCGCTTATTTGTGTGCGCAATCACAATTTTTGTAGATAATTGCCGAAGTGGAAATATCCCAACAACTCAGTAGGCACATAGCATTGGGTGTGGTGTTCTATGCTCCCTTCAGGCGGCGGCGTCCGTTGGTCTGTTTCCACAATAGGCTTTGTCGTGCTCGGAGTGTCTGACACGTAAGTTAGAGATGCTGGTTTGAGGCGGCTCGCCGACCCGCGTGCGCTACCGGTGCTCCGGCGATTACTCGGCGGAGCACAGTGCCAACACTGCAGTGTACCAACTGCACTGCACCGCATCAAACGAGAGCACCGTACAAGAGACCGAGCCCGCTCCCTTCCTTCCAGGGACCACAATCACGCAGTACAAGTGACAATTTAGCCCCCGCTCCAAGTGTCGGCTGGCAATTTGAACTGCACTGCAGCTGAGATATCTCGCAAATGAATGCAACGACTAATTTCGGAATTTATTACTTTGGCCCTATTCGAAAGCATGGCTAATTGTTGGCTCCTGAGCACGGACAAGAAGCTTGAACTTGTGCTAGAGCTGTAGAGCTACGGCGTATCATAAAATGAGAACAAACACCGACGGTTGCAATATTGAAATCAGGGAAGACCTGGGCACTGCAGTGACCCTGAGAGAATCCAGCAAAGCTTATCTGTCACAAACACACATTAATATGGGTTCCGTGGAGTAAGTTGCTCATGCGGGAAGAATACAATGTCGCGGGCATGAATGTGTCTCGATCTAATATTTCCCAGGCGCAGTGAATCCAACACAAATGATGCCGTATTTGTCGATGCACGCATCTCCGCGTCCTCAGTTCGACCGTTATGTCAATGGTACCGGGCGGAAATGGACCGTGAAATCGTCTCCGGGTGACAAAAGCCAACTCTCGTATGGCACACAACATGGTAATCATTGTTACCAACTTCTTGAACTGATTTTCTGTTCATCCGAGATTTGAAGGCGCCTTCGGCACGACGTTTTTTCTTGTGTTTCTTCTTCGATAGCTCTGTCTGCAATCAAGCATTCGTCCCCTCTCCTTCCTTCATCGTTCCCTTAGTTGTCCCTTGCTAAAATCCTGGCTGCTCGCCTGGGTGGGCTGATCTGCATTTCCCTTTGATGAAGCCGAACTCCGTAGCACACAATTCAAGTGCAGATCACTCGAAACTCTGTGGGCGTGTGATGTGCGTTCCAGTGCGTATTTCCACGGCCGAGCATTCTGACAGGTGGCTCGCACATTCACAGAATTGAATAGAATATTCAGCCTCCCAACCGCAGGAAATCGAAGCCAGCCACTACTCACGTGTCCATTTTCCACTGTCAAAATCGCTAGCAGCCTGAAAGATCACCTAAATCACAGGGCATACAAGTGTGGCCGACTTGCCATCTGCTCTATTAAGCTATGGTCAGTCTGAATGATGGTACTGTACGTACTAAACAGTATGGCGGGGGTACCGGAAAACTGAGCCAATTTGCAGCACGTTGCTTGTTATTTATGCTTGTGAGCTATTTACAAGATTTCTGTACGTGTCTAACGTGTCATTTTCTTCACCTCTCAGCAGTATACAATATACTGTTCGATATATACAATATACTTTAACCAGAGATTCCTCTGGAGTGCTAGAACCTTTCGACTTGCCGACATTATATTGACATCGGTTATCGTTATCTCATCCTGCCGCTATACCGACGTTATCGGAAACAAAGCTGGTGGCCTAGCACGTTCCATTTAGCGCACGGACATTGTTTTCCCACTTGTGTGGCTGCTGGATCTGGCTGAAGCAATATCACAACCAATGCTGGTAGAGGATACCAACCGGATTGGATCTGACTATATCTTCAACGCTTCACATGTGTGTAAATAAGAGAGTAGTTCCTATGTAAATAAGAGAGAACGAGAATAAGAAATATTCGATGTTTTGCAGCTGTGTCACATACTAGGTGCCTCCTGGCGCTCCACCCGTGCGACGGTGGCTGGGGCGCTGGAGCCACCGCCTTTCCGCCTCAGCATGTCACGTAGGGCCTTCTCCTTCCGGGCAGCCTCGGCCTGGAGCCTACTGCCGCCGGCCACTTCCGCTTGTCGGACATGGGGCGAGTTCGTCGCAATGCTTAACAACGACGGCTTTTATATTGACTCTACGTGCTCGGTGTTTTATCTGAATACTGTTGTTTTATTGCTTCCATTTTTGCTCATGCTTTTGAAGTGTTATCTGCATCTGACTGCAATCTGACTCAAACAAAATATTAATCCATTTGATGGAAATGGTTTATTAACTTCGCAAATACAAATAGATATACCAATATAGGTGAAAGCCACCGGCGGCAAACTTCTACACTCCATGAGGAGCGGCTAAGTTGCCGACTTCGATCAGCGGATTGGGCCTCTTCCTGCATGTGGTGCATAGTGCAAACATGGACAGTAAAAGTACAATACAGTCATGTAAGCAAACTCCTGGCGTGAGTGTTCTGAATAGTTATTGTCAATGCCCTAGCGAGAGGTGAAGAGAGAGGTTATGCTATTCGCAACACGCAGGCTCGCAAATTGTGTTTGTGTTCTAATCTTGTATTTCATTGTTGAGCAATGTCATAGACAAGGCGATTCAGTTCGCCTAGGGTTCAAATGTCAGCAACGAATCTCGTCGATACGTACGAGGATGCCGCGGCGAAGTCCAGATCTGGACGTGACCCATATTGCCATTGTAGCTCATTGATGCAGAGCCGAGGTCCAGATCTGGACGTGACCCATATTGCCATTGTAGCTCATTGATGCGGAGCCGACGTCCAGATCTGGACGTGACCTATATTGTCATTGTAGGTTAAAGACATGCGAAATGTTACGATAAAATCTAACCACCACTTGATCAATGCCACGTTTGCCATGGAAAGGAGCACCCTGTTTGTGTTCATATAACCAGTTGCCGATGAGCCTGTTCACTTATGCTCATTCATCATCGGCATCAAGGTTAACAGCATCACAGTTGCTTTTAAAAATACGTTTTGAACCTTATTTCAGCAGGAGTCCTTACTAAGACCTTGATGCAGTATCACCTTCGGTAATGTTTCTCAGACTTCTGGCGATATATGTCTGTGGGGAAATAGCTCGGAGATGCGTGGCTCAAAATTAATTACTCTGAGGCCACGCCCCCCTCCCCCATACACACACACACACACACACACACACACACATATATATATATATATATATATATATATATATATATATATATTGAGTAATATTTTGACAAGTTATACGAAGTGGCACAATGATAAAAAACTATATTTCCACCAAAAACACATCACCAACGTTTCGGCCAAAGGCCTTCTTCAGGGTGACACAATTGAAGGCCCACTTCAGGCCCGGCCAAAGGCCCACCCTGAAGAAGGCCTTTGGCAAAAACGTTGGTGATGTGTTTTTGGTGGAAATATAGTTTTTATCATTGTGCCACTTATATATATATATATATATATATATATATATATATATATATATATATATATATATATATATATATATATATATATATATATACGTGCGCGCGTGCGCACGTACAGAGAAAGAGAGAGTGATGCACACATACCAAGGCCGTTTGCCACATGGCAACCATTTATTCAAACTGTCTCACTTGTTCTGGCGTTCACCGGTAATTTACATGGTAAACATGGTGCGCCATTTCACTGGCAACACGCTGCCTGCAAGCCTGTCTCGTGAGACAAGGAAAATGCAATTCGACAGTCTCACGAGTCAGCCCGCGTAGGCAACCGACGAGCGGAATTTGCAGCGTGGGCGGTGAGGTTCAGCAGGAAGAAGCAAATTAAGTTGGTGCCGTTACAGTAAATCATGCGTGAACCTGGCATGTGCGTTAAATAAACAAAGTTGAGATCAATACTGCAAACGTTGGAACTTGTGGCCATTGGTAATTATTTGTGGAGCTTTTTATTGCATTTTGTAACCATCGAACGAGCGAAGAGTCTGTCTCGTGAGGGCCCGACTTCTGTCTCTTACATTACAGACAAGCGGGCAACTTTGTATACATCTGCGAGCGTACATCATTGCTCTACCTTTAAGTTGAGGTAGGCAGCTTTGTGTACGTCTACGAACGCACACCATTGCTTTACCTTAGAGTTGAAGTAGGCAGCTTTGTGTACGTCTACGAGCGAACACCATTGCTCTACCTAAAAGTTTCTCCCCATGAGCCTTTTCCAAATGTGTGCGGGAAAGTTTGTATGTTTTTTATATGCAGCCCAGTGTATGTGTTGTGCATTTATAAACTAAAGAAAGTTAGTTGGAATCGTTGCTGCAGAGAGCTTACGGAATCAGAGTTCATGCCAAGCGTGAGGTTGTTGCATCAATAAAGAACTGCCTCTTGTTCAGGAAATTACAGTTCCACAGCACAACTTCAGCCGAAAGGTTAGCATTGTCCACATGGGCGGGCACGCCGCCCGATGCCTGCTGCACTGACCTCTCCTGGCCCACTGCCAAGTGGCGCTCCAAGCCGGAGGTGCAGTGCTCGGAGGATGGACGATCGTCACACGGTCAGGTGGGTTGGGGGAGGCGACCGTGGTGACCGTGGTGACCTTGGTGGCTTTGATCTCCCTGCCAGATCGTGAACCGGAAATCGTAGAGAGAGAGGGGAGAGAATGAGCGTGTTGCAGATGTCAATTTTTTGCTCGATTGATATTGCATTTTTCAGCTTTGGTTCAACTCTCAGCTGTGAACTTCCAGCTCCGATCAAAGGTAGCATTTTCAATGATTCCGGACATCTTTTTGTACCATGAGCTAATAGCTGTCCTACTAAGCCCTACCATGTCGTGTACTCCAGTTAATTGTGAGTCGAGTTGACATCTGACACGATCCATGTTGCTGCATCTATCTCGGGCATGTCAGGTCAACATGTGAGGCCTTGTTTCCGGCATATTGAACATGATCAAAAATTCCACATTTATTATTGCTCTGGGTTTAATAACATGTAGTGAAGCGAAGTCAGCTTTCAGCGGTAGCTTTAGTATCAAATCAGGTAGCCAAATGGCAGCCGTATATGTTCGACATTGCCGACCCTGTCCGCCGCGCTACAGTTCCTGGTGCGGCTCTCTAAACTGCTGAGCCAGCGTCTATGTGCCGATGGCCGGACAACGGCCCCTCGTGACTTCCACCGGCTGTGGCGGGTCATGTGGTACGGCCGCCGGTCAGTAAGGTGCGGAATCAACCAGCGCTCAGATAATCGCTGAGGATCTGTCGACGAGGGTGGACTGTCACGCTGCTCTGAGCAGAGCAGCAGCGTCCGGCTGCCGCCCGCTGTAGTTCGATGTCCAGTTAATATACGACAGCCAACAGAAGTTATCTTAGCCAAGTGGCCACGGTCCAGACGATATATAATTATATATATATATATATATATATATATATATATATATATATATATATATATATATATATATATATATATATATATATATATATATATATATATATATAATTAGAAAATGTAGAAGCAGATTATCTTTATCTTTATCTTATGCCTCTTTGAGACGCTTTCAAATCGTCTGGTGACAGTGCCTTCTTGTGTGGAAGCTGCATGTAAAATTGTGCCTATATTTTCGCATTGACGTAACGTTTCGTTAGGACATCTAACATCTTCAGATATGCGGATAGCACACAATATAAGAGAATAATACATTCGTAAGCGTTTCGATTTATACATGATGTGCGCATCAGCAATGCACATTGCATCTGCTTTTCTATAACACACACATATATCTCTTATACGGGTGCTTCGGCGATAGCAATACTTTCCACAGTAATAGGCTACATGGTTCTGCTATGCACTTTCTCAAGTATATACACATAAACACCAATGGACAAATGTAGATGCACACTATTACTCGAGTTTCCAAGAGTACAGACAGTACATAGCCCGTGACAGTCCTTTGCCAGTGGGGGGAGTGGTTGTCCATCATACAGAGACATCGTGCCCCTCATGTTCAGCTTCCGGGTATCTATCGCATCCTTTGCACGGATAAAAGCTGCATGTAAGATCTTTTGCTTTAGTACCCTGCGACATTGGATCAATATGGTGGCATTGTTGATCATTATGGATCGGGTACGTTTCGTGTTGTGCATCGACATGGCGTTGTAACAGAGTTGGTTTTCGGGACACTTAATTTCAGACATGCAGCCTACCCTTTCAATTCATGTCGCGACAGTTTCCGGCACGTACCCGGCACCAGCCTGTCTGGCTGCTTACGTAGGCAAGCCGCCACTGCGGTCGGGGCCGAGCAGTGGACCTTGCCCTGTTCCCCTCCCTCTTTCCGGCCGGCGCCCTGCCGCTGCAGGTGTGACCTCGATGCCCGGCCGCTGTCTGATAGATGATGAAATGTCAGTGGGTGATGTGAATATGAATGTCAGTGGGGTGATGTGAATGTGAATGCCAGCGATGTGAATATGAATGTCAGTGGGTGATGTGAATGTGAATGGGTCGCCGAAGGCGGGCGGCTGACCGCCCGCTTACGAGAATGTTACGCTTACGAGAATGTTAGTAGAGCGTGTATGAAGACCGGTCGGGACGTAAGCGGAATTGTATGTCAATGATAATGCCTCATTGAATGTTTGAATGTGTGACCGGAGGCTGAACAGAGGTGAAGAGGTGACTGATATTTACCAAGATGTACTGTGGCCCTGTGACTGTTGAGATGGATGTTGAAGCCTTGAGCTGTATGATGGCCCAATGTACTGAGTATGAAGATGTGACTGTCGAGATGAATGAAGATGTAGGATGGCCTGGTGAATCGTCTGTCGATTTGAAGCTGTCTGCCGCTTGAAGGCACTATTGTATTAATTTTGGTCTAACGCTGCACTAATGAAACCTGAATAATTACCGCCATTTAATTGCTAATTAAAGACGCCAATATAAGTGCTGGATTTATGGTGCCTGTCAAGAAATGTTTGGTCGAATCAGAGCTCTGAGATGTAGACTCAGAGTATTGAATTAATACTCCCGGGTCTTTAATATCGCAAACGTTGAGGTCCTGACTAGCTATCTACGTGCCAAGGAAGTTTGACTATTAGACATCTGGGAAAGGAAAAACGTCTGATAAGCTCTGGGGAGCAAAACTTCTCTACAGCGTGCTGTCGTGGTGCACCTTCTTGGAGGTGCATTGAGATGCGTCTAGATAGGGTGGTGGTGGTGTGTCCAATGTAGGATGAGGCTGGGCGGCGCGCACAGTCGCCGATAGGGCATCGGAACTCATACACTACATTGGCCGTTTTGAGCATGCTTCTATATTTAGTCAAGTTGTTGCACATGATGAGATCAGAGACTCGTGAACATCGGCTATGAAGGGTGAGGTATATTTTGCTATGTGGTGTAGTGGGACACAATTTGTAGCGACGGTGGTGCACAACACTTTTTCGTCTGTTTTATACGTGGATGACATGTGACCCTGATAGAACAGCTGTATCTGCTTGCCTTTAGCACTGTCCGAGTGCTGTCCAAGTGGTGACTGGAAGTGTTTATGAACTTGTAGCCGAATCCGGTGGTCAATGTCACTCATTGAGTAGTTATTATTTACCAAAATGTGCTTTATTCGCTATGTTTCTTGATGGACTATTGGCAATGTTAACCTGTGTTTACTGCCCTGTGTAATTAAATTATATATATATATATATATATATATATATGTGACTGCTCTGATCGAGCTCAAGCGGAACAAGGATATTGTGATCACGAGCTCGGACAAAGGTGGCGGCGTTGTAGTTATGAATTCGGAGGGCTACACTACCAAAATGCAAAATCTTCTCTCGGACGCGAATACCTATCAGACGATGAGTCTGTAAAAAAGGAGTCTGATAAATTTAATAAAACGGTCAGACGGATTCTGAAGAGGTCATCAAAGGGTAAAGGTTTACTGTTTCTCCTCGAGGAGAATCCTAGATCACCCCAGATGCGAGGCCTGCCTAAGACGCATAAGCCAGGGTCCCATTACGCCCTATCACATCGGGGATAGGCAGTGCCCCACAACGTCTAGCGAAGGTGCTTGCAAAGCCCTTGTCGGCCTCTCTATAAATAATCAGTGACAGTCATGTCAAAAATTCGGGGGACTTTTTGGAAAGAGTTAAGCAAATATCTGTTGGGGGGAAGAAGATGGCCAGCTTCGACGTGAAATCGTTGTTTACAAATGTGCCGATTACCGGGGCAAAGGACGCAGTCAAACGGATGCTGGACTTTGCTGATAATGATGCGTTGCCCTTGCCGAGAAGATATTTAATCCAGCTAGTTCAGCATTGTGTTAGATTCGGTGCATTTGAGTTCGAGGGTGCAGAATTTAGGCAGGTAGAGGGTTTGGCAATGGGCTCTCCGCTGAGCGCTGTATTTGCCAACCTGTTCATGGAGGTGCTAGAGGTTGACTACTTCCGCCCAATAGTTGGTAGCGAGTGTTTCTGGGTCCGGTATGTCGATGACTGTTTCGTAATGTTACCACAGCATGTTCACTTAGATGCACTCGTGAACACACTAAACAGCATCAATCCACACATACAGTTCACCACTGAGACGGAACTGAACGGAAAGCTTCCATTTTTAGACATACTGTTAGATAGGACTGATGAAGAACTGTCTACCGTAAGCTAACGAATAGGAACGATATATTACACTTCTTTTCAGGGCATTCCATGAGGTCAAAGAGAGGGGTGGTCTTAGGCCTCTTCCTGCGGGCCTACAGGATTTGCTCCCCCGATCGCCTCATTGGGGATATCAATTTTCTGATAGATACGCTTAGAAAACTGAAATACCCTCTTGATATACTCGTCGGACTGAAGGAGGAAGCTCTAGTTATTCATAGGATGGGTAGCAGGACGCGCGAATTGGGGAATAATCAGTTTATAGTGGTGCCTCCTTCCCACACCGCGGAAGGCATGTCCAAGTTCATGGGGGGGGGGGAGGATAAGGTTAATGGAATCGTCAGGACGAAAAATCAGGGACTTAGTAGCCAGGGCACCGATACCTAAACCTAGTGAGAGCAGACGTCGTTCTGTGGTATGCAGGATCCTATGCAGTTGGTTCTCTTCAACAACGTGTCCAGGAACACAGGGCCGATCTTACATATCACAGGATGTCGAACGCTTTGGTAGTTCACGGGGAGAAGGAGGGGCACCTTCCGCGATGGGATGGTGCCTGTGAAATAACCCAATTAAAGGACAAATTTAGGAGGAAGGCTGTAGAGGCCGCATTTATCGATACCGATGATTGCATCAATAGTTCACCTGGATTTGTTAAGCATGCCAGCGTGATAGCTTATCTGGTGCGGGACGATGTGGTGGAGGTGCAGCGGGCATCGGACACGGGCTAGAGAGTTTGACCAACACCTACACACACACACACACACACACACACACACACACACACACACACACACACACACACACACACACAGCGCGATGTGAGTGATATTGGATCTGGCATTCTCGAGTGCCATCCATGGTTTTGTGTATTCTGTTGTGTCGCCTTTCGCCATTGACGCAGTGTTTCGCACCATATCGTTGGTCAGCCCAGCGAGAGGCTGCGATACGTGTCACGTTTTGAACACAGAAATTCGAGTGCGTGATTGCGTGCTTAGAGTTTTTAAATTTTGTACTTGTGTCACCCTGAAGAAGGCCTGTGGCTGAAACGTTGGTGATGTGTTTGTTGGTGAAAATATAGTTTTTTTATCACTGTGCCACTTATGTATAACTTGTCAAAATAGTATTCAATATATATAATTATATATATATATTAATTATCAGCCAAGTCGCATAATTCCACTAGAGTGAGCGAGGCATTAGTGGGGGTCACTCGAGGTCAACTGTGGTCAGTCACCTTCAAAAGCCGAAATACATGCTGATATACATCAAACATGATGTGGAGATGTCTGAAGCATGCGACGATGATCATCGGATCCCTACTGAGTATCCCATCGCATCCCCTACTGAGTATCCCATCGGATCCCCTACTGAGTATCCCATCGCATCCCCTACTGAGTATCCCATCGGATCCCCTACTGAGTATCCCATCGGATCCCCTACTGAGTATCCCATCGCATCTCCTACTGAGTATCCCATCGCATCCCCTACTGAGTATCCCATCGCATCCCCTACTGAGTATCCATTCGCATCCCCTACTGAGTATCCCATCGCATCCCCTACTGAGTATCCCATCGCATCCCCTACTGAGTATCCCATCGCATCCCCTACTGAGTATCCCATCGCATCCCCTACTGAGTATACCATCGGATCCCCTACTGAGTATGTCATCGGATCCCCTACTGAGTATACCATCGGATCCCCTACTGAGTATGCCATCGGATCCCCTACTGAGTATGCCATCGGATCCTCGTGAGTGATTAGCTGAGTAAATAGCTGAGTAAATAGCTGAGTAAATACCTCAGTAAACAGCCAAGTGAATAGCTGAATTTCAGTTGAATCATGGTAGCACTTGGAGAAACTGCATCTCTCACTGACGATGACCTGACCTTGACCTCACATAGCCCCGTGATCTTTAGTGAAATTAAGATGAAACTACAACCAAAAAAAGCGTGGATAAATTTTCTACAAATATGTAAATGGTCTCTACGCAGCGCGAATACATTATGACGGCGTTGATGGTCGCCGTTTTCCCACTATATTTGGAAAACCTCAGTGGGTGGGCCAATTTAATCCACCATCTGAGCGTATGTAGCAAGCGCTTGAAGCGACCCGACGATCTCAGACTTTGGTTTATAAATCATATTCGGCAGACAAAGTCTGATCACTTTTAACAAGCTGTGTGAAAACACACAGCGTCCCAAACACACAGAGTCCCAAAGTTTCAGAGCTTTATAATAATGTTGTTGATGTTCGGAACTCATTAAGTTGATTAAATCTGTTCGCGGCATTCTGTAGCATAAGCAGCATAAAATCGATCGATTAAACACCAAAGTCTGAGATGCCAGCTCAAGCACCAGCACAAGACACCAGCTCAAGCATCCGCACAGGGCACCATCACAAGGCGCCAGCACAAGGCAACAGCACAAGACAACAGCACAAGACAACAGCACATGGCACCAGCACAAGGCGCCAGCACAAGGCGCCAACACAAGACATCAGCTCAAGCATCAGCACATGACACCAGCACAAGGCGCCAGCACAAGGCATCAGCTCAAGCATCAGCACAAGACATCAGCTCAAGCATCAGCACAAGACACCAGCACAAGGCACCAGCACAAGGCATCAGCTCAAGCATCAACACATGACACCAGCACAAGGCGCCAGCACAAGGCATCAGCTCAAGCATCAGCACAAGACATCAGCTCAAGCATCAGCACAAGGCATCAGCACAAGGCACCAGCACAAGGCGCCAGCACAATGTGCCATTTGGGGCGCTGAACGACCGACGATAAGAGGCGGGCTGTTCCGCAGCAGGGTACTGGCGGACCGACCGGGCACCATGCTGCAACATGGTACTGGCGGACCGACCGGGCACCATGCTGCAACATGGTACTGGCGGACCGACCGGGCACCATGCTGCAGCAGGGTACTGGCGGACCGACCGGGCACCATGCTGCAACATGGTACTGGCGGACCGACCGGGCACCATGCTGCAGCAGGGTACTGGCGGACCGACCGGGCACCATGCTGCAACATGGTACTGGCGGACCGACCGGACACACTTACATCCGGTAGAGAATGCATTTATCTGATTCAATTCAACCAATGCAATCCTTGCATGCAATCTAACTCAATCCCGCCCGGCCTAAGCTTCGCTGGCATATGCTAGCCTGGCTCAGCTCAACCTAGGCCACGCCCCTTCCTGTGCAACATGCTATCACCAGAGCCTCCGTGCGGTTTGACTTCAATAGTTCTCACCGTTCTTGCCGTCTATAGTCAAGCAATGCAATCACCCTCGCAGTGTACGCACTCACGCAATGTAGGCACTCACGCAATGTAGGCACTCACGCAATGTAGGTACTCACGCAATGTAGGTACTCACTCAATGTAGGCACCCGCGCAGTGTAGGCACCCGCGCAGTGTAGGCACTCGCGCAATGTAGGCACTCACGCAATGTAGGCACTCGCGCAATGTAGGCACCCGCGCAGTGTAGGCACTCACGCAATGTAGGCACTCACGCAATGTAGGCACCCGCGCAGTGTAGGCACCCGCGCAGTGTAGGCACTCACGCAATGTAGGCACTCACGCAATGTAGGCACCCGCGCAATGTAGGCACTCACGCAATGTATACACCCGTGCAATGTAGGCACCCGCGCAACGTAGGCACTCGCGCAATGTACGTACTCGCGCAATGTAGGCATCCGCACAATGTAGGCACCCGCGCAATGTAGGCACTCACGCAATGTAGGCACTCACGCAATGTAGGCACCCGCGCGGTGTAGGCACTCGCGCAATGTAGGCACCCGCGCAGTGTAGGCACTCGCGCAACGTAGGCACTCGCGCAATGTTCGTACTCTCGCACAATATAGGCACTCTTGCCTTGCTTGCACGTTCACTGGCCGGTGTCGCAGCATCACTTAATCAATACTCGTTGTGCCAGTGAAGATACACCCCGCAACATTCACTGGCCGGTGTCGCAGCATCACTTAATCAATACTCGTTGTGCCAGTGAAGATACACCCCGCAACATTCGCCGTTCGCAAATATAACCCCAACATTCACTGGCCGGTGTCGCAGCATCACTTAATCAATACTCGTTGTGCCAGTGAAGATACACCCCGTGATCGGCTTCTGCCTGTGTGTTGTCAGCTGATAGACGTCGGGCTGACGCTCAGTAAGATAAACGGATACCGATGCTGTCGGTATTAGCAAATGATCTAGTAAGCTCAGCATGCAATATATACACAACGTGTTCGTGGGGAATTTCAAGCCCTCTTTGCAATGCAAAATATCGTTACTTTCTAATGATGCAGATCCGTTATATTTTACGCGTCGCCACTGAGTCGGATAGGCGGTGGGAATGGGAAAGTGTTTAGGTCGATACGATCTGTTTAACGCCCTATTTGTAAAGTTAAGCTTTCGAAGCTTAGGGGATGTGTGCCACTCCCCACCCCTCGCTCGCGGTGGTGTCGCCCACGGTGGTGTCGCCCACGTGTTCAAATAAGTTAAAATAAGCCATATTTACTCACTTGAAATCTTCCAACCGAGGAGACCTCAAGGTACCGAACTATGAAGTTTATGAATGAGTTAAAACGTGCATTTTTGTGTACCAAGTCCGGGTAGTAATACATTACTAATTCAACTGATTGAGCTTATTGGGGGGCTGCAGGCCAGTGCGAGATGGTGTGCACTGAATCCACTGATGATGTACAATATGTGTTTCTCCTATGCATGCCTGGAGTGGCACGAATCGGGAACCGAGATGCCACTCTCGAGCCATGTTGAATTACACGACTACGCTGTATAAATCGAGCCAACATTAGAGGTGTCACTTGAGACCGGCTGCAGCGTGTGATTGGACTTTGCCTCATTCCTCGGATCATTGACCACGCAGCTGGCGGTAAGACTTTCCAGGAGTACCACAGTTTCCTGTAATGTGATATTGGCGCGGCGTGTATCCCTCCCCCCCCCCCCCCCCCACCCCCACCCCAAGCAACGCCAACCCGAACAAAGCCAGGCGTAGGACCACTTAGAAATATGTGTTTATGTGTTACCGGGTGCATACCGGGTCGACATTACCTGATTCGAATAAAAGTGCTTGAGCTGTTCGGGTAGGATGCACTTCGAAAATATAAGTGTACCTACCAGCTAAAATGTAATTGTCATCCATTTTGGAATGACTTGTGTGATAAGTTGTACTGTTCTACTTCTGTGTCAGGGTGTTTAAGAAAGGTTAAACTCCACAATAGAAAGGAGTGTCGTGCCACTACTTTATTATTAATAGCTCCAAGCATTTCGTTGGCTATTTAGCTGATTATTTTCATCGGAGAGAATACGAAACAAGGAAGGGGAGCACTTGAAATTGCTTCTCCTCCCACCACCAAAATAGGGGGCAGTCGCCTCTTGTCCCATCTCGCTACGCTCGGGGGGAGGGCAGAGTCGTCGGCGACAGGTAGGGGGAAGCCGCCTCATGTCCAATTTCTCTACGCCTATGGAGTCAGAGTTGTCGGCATCAAGTAGACCTCCCCTACTTGGCTAGGGGCCTCATGGCAGATCAACGGCGGTAGTGCTACCCGCCTGAGTCAGGTGCCCCCACCTGTCAACGGCGGCTGTGACGCCCGACTTGTGTCAAGTACTCCTACCTGTCAACAGTGGCTGTGGTGCCCGCCTGAGGCAGGTGCCCCCACCTGTCAACGGCGGCTGTGGACTGGTCACGACTGTGTGTGTTGTAATCTGTGCCAATTATACACTAGTCGAATACAATATCGGCCCTTCTGCTCGAGTGTCCGGGTAGCATGTCGAGAACTGATTACTCTGTCCTCTCGCTATTCCTAGCTAGTGAGGGGTGCTTCGAGGTCAGCTGCGCGACCCACGGTGTTCCAATGTCTGACCGCGTTGAATGGAGTGTTATAGTGTGGGACGGACAAAATATAACCATCTAGTGGTGATGTGAGACAAAATAGAGCCATCTAGTGGTGATGTGAGACACACAAGATCAGCACAAGATCACAACTCGATCACAACATCACAGGATCAACTCCGATAACGATGTGAGACTTATACATCACAAGATCAACTCCGGGGCAGATTTGTGACTGTTTGTTGCATTTGCAGGGACTGTTTGTTACAGTCGCAGGGACTGTTTGTTACAGTCGCAGGGAATGTTTGTTACAGTCGCAGGGACTATTTGTTACAGTCGCAGGGACTGTTTGTAATAGTCGCAGGGACTGTTTGTTACAGTCGCAGGGAATTTTTGTTATAGTCGCAGGGACTGTTTGTTACAGTCGCAGGGACTGTTTGTTACAGTCGCAGGGAATGTTTGTTACAGTCGCAGGGACTGTTTGTTACAGTCGCAGGGACTGTTTGTTACAGTCGCAGGGACTGTTTGTTACAGTCGCAGGGACTGTTTGTTACAGTCGCAGGGACTGTTTGTTACAGTCGCAGGGACTGTTTGTTACAGTCGCAGGGAATGTTTGTTACAGTCGCAGGGACTGTTTGTTACAGTCGCAGGGAATGTTTGTTACAGTCGCAGGGACTGTTTGTTACAGTCGCAGGGACTGTTTGTTACAGTCGCAGGGACTGTTTGTTGCAGTCGCAGGGACTGTTTGTTACAGTCGCAGGGACTGTTTGTTACAGTCGCAGGTACTGTTTGTTACAGTCGCAAGGACTGTTTGTTACAGTCGCAGGGACTGTTTGTTACAGTCACAGGGACTGTTTGTCGCAAGGAGCTCTGTTGGTAAGATGTTGACTGCACCACATGGCCAGCAGCGGTCTTACCGGAGTGTGCTTTATTACATAGGGAGCAAATATTCATGGTGTGAACTGCATCATATTGGTAGACCAGGTTTACATCATATAGGGAGCCAAGGCTTTACGGTGCGGACTGCATCATGTGGGGATTTTTGTTTTATGATGTGAAATACATCATATAGGGAGCAAAGGCTTTTTGATGTCGAGTACATCATATACGGAGCCAATGCTTTACGGTGTGGACTGTATCATGTGGGGCGTCTGGGTTTTATGACGTGGAATACATCATATAGGGAGTCCCGGATTTATGGTGTGGGCTGCATCACATGGGTTTCCCCGGTGTTATCATGTGGACCGCGTCACATGGGTTTCCCCGGTGTTATGGTGTGGACCGCATCACATGGGTTTCCCCGGTGTTATGGTGTGGGCTGCATCACATGGGTTTCCCGGGTGTTATGGTGTGGGCTGCATCACATGGGTTTCCCCGGTGTTATCATGTGGACCGCATCACATGGGTTTCCCCGGTGTTATGGTGTGGGCTGCATCACATGGGTTTCCCCGGTGTTATGGTGTGGGCTGCATCACATGGGTTTCCCCGGTGTTATGGTGTGGGCTGCATCGCATGGGTTTTCCGGGTGTTATGGTGTGGGCTGCATCACATGGGTTTCCCCGGTGTTATCATGTGGACGCATCACATGGGTTTCCCGGGTGTTATGGTGTGGGCTGCATCACATGGGTTTCCCGGGTGTTATGGTGTGGGCTGCATCACATGGGTTTCCCCGGTGTTATCATGTGGACCGCATCACATGGGTTTCCCCGGTGTTATGGCGTGGGCCGCATCACATGGGTTTCCCGGGTGTTATGGTGTGGGCTGCATCACATGGGTTTCCCGGGTGTTATGGTGTGGGCGGCATCACATGGGTTTCCCCGGTGTTATCATGTGGACCGCATCACATGGGTTTCCCGGGTGTTATGGTGTGGGCTGCATCACATGGGTTTCCCGGGTGTTATGGTGTGGGCTGCATCACATGGGTTTCCCCGGTGTTATCATGTGGACCGCATCACATGGGTTTCCCCGGTGTTATGGTGTGGGCCGCATCACATGGGTTTCCCCGGTGTTATGGTGTGGGCTGCATCATGCTGGGGGCCGCCGCTCTACCTTTTCAGTACGGAATTGCGCGGAGTGCGTGCCGCCATGTGCTCTGACGACCGACTGCGAAAACTGACTCAATCTTTCAATCAATCACGGCATCAGTCTCTTGGAGAAGTTCCTCGGTTCGGTGGAAAATTCGCCGGTGTCGTTGAATTATTCATTGAAAAAGCGTTCACACTCATCTAAGTTCACTGATCTCGGAATCAATCTATCCTTTGTTGCTTGGAAATATCCAGGAAATCCGTCCTTTGTTGTATTTGAGATGAGCCGCACTACTTGGAAGTCTGACGCCAGAAGAAGACTAGGTTCAGAACAGTTTCGAATTACGATCTCTACGGCCTGACAGACTTAACAATCGGAACAGATTTAACCGTCCCAGCAGACTTAGCCGTCCCAGTAGACTTAACCGTCCCAGCGGACTTAACCGTCCCAGGAGACATAACCGTCCCAGCAGACATAACCGTCCCAGCAGACCTAACCGTCCCAGCAGACTTAGCCGTCCCAGTAGACTTAACCGTCCCAGGAGACATAACCGTCCCAGCAGACATAACCGTCCCAGCAGACCTAACCGTCCCAGCAGGCTTAGCCGTCCCAGCAGGCTAAAGATACTGAGTCTGTCGACCGCCTCACGGTGTGTAGCCAGTGTAACTGCAATTTATCGCGGCAGCGCTACGCTACCGCACTTGCAATCGCTTGCCAGTGATCCGATTGGCGTGTATGCTTCGATCGCGAACCAACAGTCGGGCGGGGTAGACGAGCCGTCGGTGTTTGGGGTCTGTACCAGCCAGGCCGACTTACTCCCAACAGAAGGGTGGGAGACCGAGCCGTCGGTGTTTGGGGTCTGTACTAGCAAGGCCGACCTACCCCCAACAGATTGTGGGGTAGACGAGCCGTCGGTGTTTGGGGTCTGTACCAGCCAGGCCGACTTACTCCCAACAGAAGGGTGGGATAGACGAGCCGTCGGTGTTTGGGGTCTGTACCAGCCAGGCCGACTTACTCCCAACAGAAGGGTGGGATAGACGAGCCGTCGGTGTTTGGGGTCTGTACCAGCCAGGCCGACTTACTCCCAACAGAGGGGTGGGAGGACGAGCCGTCGGTGTTTGGGTCTGTACCAGCCAGGCCGACTTACTCCCAACAGAAGGGTGGGATAGACGAGCCGTCGGTGTTTGGGTCTGTACCAGCCAGGACGACTTACTCCCAACAGAGGGGTGGGAGGACGAGCCGTCGGTGTTTGGGGTCTGTACCAGCCAGGCCGACTTACTCCCAACAGAAGGGTGGGATAGACGAGCCGTCGGTGTTTGGGGTCTGTACCAGCCAGGCCGACTTACTCCCAACAGAAGGGTGGGATAGACGAGCCGTCGGTGTTTGGGGTCTGTGCCAGCCAGGCCGACCTACCCCAATGTACACTTGAGAAAAATAAATTTAGTCTGAATTCTTGCTCGGGTGGCTTTATGAACCAGGGTTCTATTGATAAGCAGAGCTTGTTGCGTGAGCACTGGACCCACCACCCAATCAATGAATTCCAGTTCAACGGCAGAATTTTGACCGAGAGTTTAAGGTGCCGTGAATGTACAGACACGGCCCCGCGGTGGCTCGTCCCCGGCCGTATCGGGCCAGCTGCCAACTGACCCCCCGAGCCGGGAACTGTGGGAGCGCGCGAAGCAACTCGAGCCCTGTGTTGCCAGGACAGGGGAGACCAGTGCAGGCCGGCGCTCTAACCAACTGAGCTACCAGCCGGCTCAGTTGGTTTGTATCCAATTATTATATTTTTCCAGTTTATCTTTATCCTATTCTGTAACACCATTTTGCACCTTGCAAAATATGGGCGCTGTATAACCAATGCAGTTGATGCGCCCTAAAACCCAAATAACTAACTAACTAACACCTTGCAAAATGAAATTGCACCTAGCAAAATGCATAACTTCTGGACATTTAAGTCAGAACTAATAAAGTAGATATCGGTTCCTTCAAAAAGCAGTGTGCTAAGGTGCAGACGCTTTCCCAGGGGCTTGGCATGGCGTGTGCCCTGTACTGAACCCAATACGAATGTTGAGCTAATCGATTGCGGATTGACGAGTGGCGGAGCGCGTCACAAATGCATAATAATGCACTGGGGGCGAGGTGAGTACCTCGGCAGCAGCGCACGGAGCACGGGGTGGGTTGACGGTCTGGCAGAGAAGAGTCCGGACTGTGAGGGGTGGAATCAGAGAGCGCGGACCAAACAGACCGCGGGCCCACTGGACGGCGGCGAGCCGCGATGGGATCAGTCAGCAGAGGTAGACGCGGCGGAAGGGCAGGCTTCGTCGTGTGGCGCAGCAACCACGACTGAGAGATCCTGAGGGCACTGCTGACTGGTGCTGAACACTGCGGTATGTGAATTGGAAGTTGACAGGACTGACCAATTGGTAGCCACGACCTCCGCTGTACCAAAGACCAGCGAATAGCACGTGCAGTGTGGTTCTTCAAGAGTGCAACTCGTCGCGACGTTTCGTCGTTTGGCCACTCAGACGTGCCAGACGCTCCGAGAACACTTCGTCTCTGACAGGACACCACCTGCTCTGGCATGACGTCGCCGAGCCTCGCTCAGCGTCAGATGTCCGCGCCTCTGTCCGCGCCTCTGTCCGCGCCTCTGCCCGCGCCTCTGTCCGCGCCTCTGCCTGCAGCACACGGTGCACAGTTGGACGCGGGCTATCCGTGCACCACGCGCCGCCAGCCGACGCTGTACGTCTGACGCGGCACCAGATGGCAGTGTACGTCTGACGTGGCACCAGATGGTAGTGTACGTCTGTCGTGGCACCAGATGGCAGTGTACGTCTGTCGTGGCACCAGATGGTAGTGTACGTCTGACGTGGCACCAGATGGCAGTGTACGTCTGACGTGGCACCAGATGGCAGTGTACGTCTGACGTGGCACCAGATGACAGTGTACGTCTGACGTGGCACCACGCGCCATCAGATGACAGTGTACGTCTGACGTGGCACCAGATGGCAGTGTACGTCTGACGTGGCACCAGATGACAGTGTACGTCTGACGTGGCACCAGATGGTAGTGTACGTCTGACGTGGCACCAGATGACAGTGTACGTCTGACGTGGCACCAGATGGCAGTGTACGTCTGACGTGGCACCAGATGGCAGTGTACGTCTGACGTGGCACCAGATGACAGTGTACGTCTGACGTGGCACCAGATGGTAGTGTACGTCTGACGTGGCACCAGATGACAGTGTACGTCTGACGTGGCACCAGATGGTAGTGTACGTCTGACGTGGCACCAGACGGTAGTGTACGTCTGATGTGGCACCAGATGGTAGTGTACGTCTGACGTGGCACCAGATGGTAGTGTACGTCTGACGCGGCACCAGATGACAGTGTACGTCTGACGCGGCACCAGATGGTAGTGTACGTCTGACGTGGCACCAGATGATAGTGTACGTCTGTCGTGGCACCAGATGGCAGTGCACGTCTGACGTGGCACCAGATGGTAGTGTACGTCTGACGTGGCACCAGATGACAGTGTACGTCTGACGTGGCACCAGATGGCAGTGTACGTCTGACGCGGCACCACGCGCCATCAGATGACAGTGTACGTCTGACGTGGCATCAGATGACAGTGTACGTCTGACGTGGCACCACGCGCCATCAGATGACAGTGTACGTCTGACGTGGCACCAGATGACAGTGTACGTCTGACGTGGCACCAGATGACAGTGTACGTCTGACGTGGCACCAGATGGCAGTGTACGTCTGACGTGGCACCAGATGACAGTGTACGTCTGACGTGGCACCAGATGGCAGTGTACGTCTGACGTGGCACCAGATGGCAGTGTACGTCTGACGTGGCACCAGATGACAGTGTACGTCTGACGTGGCACCAGATGGCAGTGCACGTCTGACGTGGCACCAGATGGTAGTGTACGTCTGACGTGGCACCAGATGGTAGTGTACGTCTGACGCGGCCCAGATGGCAGTGTACGTCTGACGTGGCACCAGATGGTAGTGTACGTCTGACGTGGCACCAGATGGTAGTGTACGTCTGACGCGGCACCAGATGACAGTGTACGTCTGACGCGGCACCAGATGGTAGTGTACGTCTGACGTGGCACCAGATGGTAGTGTACGTCTGACGCGGCACCAGATGGTAGTGTACGTCTGACGTGGCACCAGATGGTAGTGTACGTCTGACGTGGCACCAGATGGCAGTGTACGTCTGACGTGGCACCAGATGGCAGTGTACGTCTGACGCGGCACCACGCGCCATCAGATGACAGTGTACGTCTGACGCGGCACCAGATGGCAGTGTACGTCTGACGCGGCACCACGCGCCATCAGATGACAGTGTACGTCTGACGTGGCACCAGATGGTAGTGCACGTCTGACGTGGCACCAGATGGCAGTGTACGTCTGACGTGGCACCAGATGGCAGTGTACGTCTGACGTGTCACCAGATGACAGTGTACGTCTGACGTGGCACCAGATGGTAGTGTACGTCTGACGTGGCACCAGATGGCAGTGTACGTCTGACGTGGCA
The DNA here is from genome assembly GCA_034440615.1 of Ashinkailepas kermadecensis. Taxonomy (NCBI): domain Eukaryota; kingdom Metazoa; phylum Arthropoda; class Thecostraca; family Neolepadidae; genus Ashinkailepas; species Ashinkailepas kermadecensis. The sequence continues at coordinate 790,959 of JAOTOM010005136.1, read as the reverse complement.
CCAGATGACAGTGTACGTCTGACGTGGCACCAGATGGTAGTGTGCGTCTGACGTGGCACCAGATGGTAGTGTACGTCTGACGTGGCACCAGATGGTAGTGTACGTCTGACGTGGCACCAGACGGTAGTGTACGTCTGAAGTGGCACCAGATGGTAGTGTACGTCTGACGTGGCACCAGATGGTAGTGTACGTCTGACGCGGCACCAGATGACAGTGTACGTCTGACGCGGCACCAGATGGTAGTGTACGTCTGACGTGGCACCAGATGGTAGTGCACGTCTGACGCGGCACCAGATGGTAGTGTACGTCTGACGTGGCACCAGATGGTAGTGTACGTCTGACGCGGCACCACGCGCCATCAGATGACAGTGTACGTCTGACGCGGCACCACGCGCCATCAGATGACAGTGTACGTCTGACGCGGCACCACGCGCCATCAGATGACAGTGTACGTCTGACGCGGCACCACGCGTCGCCAGCCGACGCTGTACGTCTGACGCGTCCGTGATTTATCCCAAAATATCCGCCTTTCCGAGGGGAGCATGCATGTTTTCACACACACCGCACATTGTCATCGCATGTCCACACATTTCGATGGGCCAAACAATCTCAGCATTGCGCTGCATGAGAAACGTGCTTTTAAACGACACCCACATCGGTTGTATTCCCAAACACGTACGAAAACTCTGGAGATCAGGACGGGAAGGTTAGGTCAGGTCTGTGACATTTAATCCTTGTCACCCATCACAGATAAGATATTGTAGAACAAAACTAAGTGAGTTGCCAGATAACTTGTGGCCAAGTAATTGTTCTTTAACATCCAGAAATTCAAACTGAGACAATTTTGAAAGATCACGACATCAATGAAGCTTACAAGAGCACGAGAAGAAATGTTGACCTTCAGAGATCAAACGATGTTAATGAGTTGCCCAGCTCTTGCTATTTAAAATGATATATATATATATATATATATATATATATATATATATATATATATATATATATATATATATATATATATATATATATATGTACATATATGCATAATAGGATATTGGCAAGGGTACACCTCCGAACGTTCAAATATAGCCCTGCAAGGTACGATTACAGCGAATAAAAATGAGCTCGGAAACCTGGACGGATGCCGTCTCCACATGGAACATCTCTCGTTGTCCTCATATCGATGGGTCTGGCCCGCGGGGCGACCATCCACCTTGTGCACTGCTACATGTCCCGCCGCGGGAAAAACAGCCGATGCGGTAAGTGGTGACGTCAGATGGTCTGCTGAATGTGTCACCCACATCAGCAGCAGCAGCATCCCACAGTGCAGCGTGTCCGGCGACTACCCACCACGTCGGCTGCCGCCTCTCTTCCAACCGGCTGCTGCACTTGTTCCAGCAATCCTGGAGACGCTGTGCGACAAGTTCCTGCCCAACAACGTGACGGCCGTCTTCTGCCTGACCAACTCGGAGACCTCTCTTGTTCCAGCGATCCTGGAGACGCTGTGCGACAAGTTCCTGCCCAACAACGTGACGGCCGTCTTCTACCTGACCAACTCGGAGACCTACGGCCGCAGCACGGCGTCCAGCCAGTACTTCATCCAGCTGGCCGCCTACCTCGGCCTGCCGGTCATCTGCTGGAATGCCGACAACAGCGGACTGGAGCGGGTAAGGCGGCCACCGACGACAGTGACCGGTAACTGCTGATCACTGATCACCATCAGTGATCAGTCATTCACTGATCACTGGCAGTGACCGACCGACGGCCTCTGCGGCTGACGCGTCCTTGAGCGGACGCTTGCTCTGCAGCCATGCTGGCGGCAGTCTGGGCCTGCAACTGGCCTGGATATGGCTCAGCCCCTGACCATCGCCGGTCCAGCCCATGTTCCGGGGATGACCCGCGCCCTCGGTCTGTAGATGGTCCATCAGCTCCTGACTGGCGGACGCCCAGCCCATGTTCCGGAGATGACCAGCGCCCTTGGCTGTAGATGGTCCATCAGCCCTGACTGGCGGACGCCCAGCCCATGTTCCGGAGATGACCAGCGCCCTTGGTCTGTAGATGGTCCATCAGCTCCTGACTGGCAGACGCCCAGTCCATGTTCCGGAGATGACCAGCGCCCTTGGTCTGTAGATGGTCCATCACCTCCTGACTGGCAGACGCCCAGTCCATGTTCCGGAGATAACCAGCGCCCTTGGCTGTAGATGGTCCATCAGCTCCTGACTGGCGGACGCCCAGCCCATGTTCCGGAGATGACCAGCGCCCTTGGTCTGTAGATGGTCCATCACCTCCTGACTGGCAGACGCCCAGTCCATGTTCCGGAGATGACCAGCGCCCTTGGTCTGTAGATGGTCCATCAGCTCCTGACTGGTGGACGCCCAGCCCATGTTCCGGAGATGACCAGAGCCCTTGGTCTGTAGATGGTCCATCAGCTCCTGACTGGCGGACGCCCAGCCCATGTTCCGGAGATGACCAGAGCCCTTGGTCTGTAGATGGTCCATCAGCTCCTGACTGGCGGACGCCCAGCCCATGTTCCGGAGATGACCAGCGCCCTTGGTCTGTAAATGGTTCAGTTTTGAATTCCATTAACACGCTTAAGGAGGGCCAGCGCGAACCGGAGAGGGAGGATCCCCCTCCCAGATCTGGGAAACTACTGAAACTAGAACCGCAATATTTTGAGAGAAGAGCAAGCCGATAGTGAACTATGTGCAGTATAAATTGCACGGCCGTAGCCTTCAGGGCCAAATGAGGTTAAACTAGTCACATTTTGATGATGTCGCGGTTCATAGCTTCCTTGGGCCATATATGGCCGAGATCATCTAGCCCCTGTCTGAAGGGGCGGGCTAGATCATCTAGCCCGTGTCTGAATGGGCGGGCGAGATCATATAGCCCCTGCTTGAAGGGGCGGACGAGATCATCTAGCCTCTGTCTGAAAGGGTGGGCTAGATCATCTAACCCCTGTCTTAAGGGGCGGACGAGATCATCTAGCTCCTGTCTGAAGTGGCGGGCGAGATCATCTAGCCCCTGTCTGAAGGGGCGGCGAGATCATCTGGCCTCTGTCTGAAGGGGCGGGTGAGATCATCTAGTTCCTGTCTGAAGGGGCGGGCGAGATCATCTGGCCACTGCTTGACGGGGTGGACGAGATCATCTAGCCCCTGTCTGAAGGGGCGGGCTAGATCATCTAGCCCCTGTCTGAAGGGGCGGGCAGCCAGCAGGAACAGTCAACTGACCGGTCCTAAGCGTTGAGTGGAGTTGCCTAGTTTCTCCGGAATATTTTTTTTTTATGGCAGGCATCTACCGGAGTACACTTACAATTGGTTCAACATCAAATGCTGCGGTATAAAACTAAAGTTAATATACTCGCCACCAACTTACTTTTGTACCGCATAAAAGTTTGGATTCTGACCTATGTGGAAGATGACAGCAGGAAAGGGACTAATTAATACACAAGCTGAAGGACTGTGAAAACATTAAACTATTTTGGATGGGCGTATATTAACCCGCGCACGTCCGGGGGGGGTCAGATATCTGCCCCCCTGCGGTTTTTCCTACTTTGCCGCCATACTAATCGGGTTAGCAAGGCCAAACCTCGCATGGCTGCTCAGTGGTCTTTTCCACATATCCTCAGAACTTTTTGACCCTGGGTCATCTCAAGTCAGGTCACCAGGTCAGGCGAAGTGACCTAACGTCCCTCCGAGTTCTAGGTGGCATCACTCCCACAATAATTGGGCGATTGATTTGAAACCTATATCACGTCATGATCTTATCAGGGCCTATAATATGTATATCACGGTTTTTTCGTAGCGTTGACCTGAGGTCAGGTCGTGGCCATGGCTTACCCATTATATGCCTATGGAAAAATATACAAATGGTTCATGGTTACATATTTGCTCTCGGAATGACCTCCAACCGTTATGGCGTGTAGTTGGAAGCTATTCGCAATGCTATCGCTGACATTTTTGCTCAGTGGCCCCACCAAGGTCAGCTGAAGTCACCTGAAATCACTAGCACATTTCTGCGTATTATATCGCAATGCATTGAGCTAGAAGGCTGAAATTGCCGCCATTGTGCTTGTATCGCCAAGACCTGTCGATTGATATATTACATGACCTCCCTACTCTACCCCATGACCTTGACCTGAGGTCATTGTTTCGGTGACCCATCTGTTGACCTGACCTTAAATTACGCAGCGTATGTCGATAGCACATTTCAAGGGCTGTCGAATAGCATTTGCAGTTTGTTTCTATCTCTTACAGGTCCTGAGATATGTGCCAATATCTGAGGGTCCCACCCGATCTGGTCGAATTTGACATATGATGACCCAGCGACCTAAATATTGACCTGAGCGAGAAAATGACCGAAATACTTGCGATAGAGCTTGTCATCAGCTATCCAAAGCCGTTTTCCGTTTGTCGCTACCTAGCATAGTTCTCGAGATCTTAGGGGTGGGCAGACATCTGCCCCCCCCGGACATGCGAAGTTGGCACAGACCGCCGGACGTGCGAGTGTTAACGGTTGATATCCTTAGCTGGAGTTGGTGATATTATGTTTGGAAAAATAGGTCTTATTGCGTTTGCATAGGAATGCTTTCGCGAGTCATGTTGTTATCGCAGGAAAGCGTATTATATGTGCCGGTTCGTATCTTAGTATTGCAATTTTAAAAACATGACTTGTGTATGAAAGGAATTTGAGGACATGATTGCTATTAGGAGTAAGAGAGGGGTTAGATGTAATAAGAAGTGGTGCGTTGCCTGTCCTTGATTAGCTAGATGCGCTGACCAATGTATTATGAGAAGATGAGCATAAACGTTACCCTATGACGTTTCCAGTAGAATAAGTGAACATAGTAATTTGTTAATGTTGTTGAGCTGTCACTCACTTGACTCTCGCCTATGCACATCATTGTGTCAGGAAATTCAAATATAATCACAACTGACGGTTGTCTGTGTGAGCTTAGTACTGGATCCGTCCATTAAATAGTAGCTAGTGGAATATTCAGCCGAGCATAATTCCGGCGTCACGATAGTTCAGTCAGTAGGGCGTTCGCCTCTTGATCGTAAGGTTGTATACGACCTTACGAGGTCGATTCGACGATTCGATTCGAGTCGATTGTAGGATTCGAACCTATAGGTTCGAATCCTACAGCCAGTTGGAGAGAGAGAGTGGTGAGAGGTTGGCGACCATACATGGCCTTGCAGTATAATGCACCGTAAATCAACCCAGGTTTCTTCTTCTTCTACCCAGTATTCCGTCGCGTTTCCTCATCCCGGCTTATCGGTGCAAGGATCAGTAGGTTTGGTGCTCCATATGATTCTTCAACATCATTCGTCAATCGTGCCACTTACCCGGCAGTCACCGTCTTATTTTCCAAAACACCCCGGGGGGGGCAGTTCTCCCTCATAACTTAGAAACGAACGGACGGACCGAAATAAAACCAAGTGCAATACAAGTGGAGAGCTTAACACATTCATCAGGTCAAAATGATTGTGTTGACCTGGAGGTTCCTGGTGATGCCACAGGTCAGATGAATTAAAGACCATTCGGATATTTCTGAAATACGCGTTTAACACGAAGAAAAAGTTTCTAAAAATGCTCATATAAATGGAACAAGATATGTTATATGCACCGGACTTCTGTAACTCAGTCAAATCAGGTCAATGCCCCAAGTGAGGTTATGTGTGGTCATCAAGCATTTGCATGTACCTGCCGCTCGCGATGTGGATTTGTTAGTGAAGATACACGCTAGTACTTAAGTAGCGATCATACACTTTATATATATATATATATATATATATATATATATATATATGTATATATGTGTGTGTGTGTGTGTGTGTGTGTGTTTCTAGAGAAAAAAAGAGCTCAACCGTTCATCCTAGGAATGTCACGATACCTGGAAAGCTAAATATATCACACGTATAATTTACCAATTTTTCATTTGACCCTTATCCTGGTGTAATGCGAGAACCACTCCAGAATAAAGACGAATGCTGACTTCAAATTTTACATCGATAGTTAATCCTTGAAACATGACTTGAGCTAGGTCACTCGAAAATATCAGGGACGGGAATTAAACGTTGTCCGAGTCAATGATGGGTGTGGTGGCGAAACACAAACATTTTGTCATCGTACTTGTACGGAAGCACTTACGAAGCACGCAAAAATCACGCATACAAAGCACACACACACACACCTGACATTGCATGACTTATAATCAGCCTGCGACTGGTCAGGCTGATTATAGCGTGCATGAAAAGCATGCCGAATGTTTCCTCTGTCGTGTACATGCGTCTATTTTTGCCCTTGCATTAACCCTGACATGCCTGACATGTTTTGGGTGTCTTTTTACGCCCCCTAAAATGTATCCGAGGTAGCGGAAAAACAACGGTGCGTAGTCGTACACAATTTACAGTACCAGTGTCGTGATCATTTCTGCGTCTGTCGTCAAAATATCAAATTCAGGACATGTAATGTCATTGTCAAAGAGGACCACCTTAAAAATGTTTAAGAATTGATAACTCATGCGCATGAAGAGATATCGAAATGAAACTTGCTATGTGAGTGCAATTGGACAGTAGCTCCTCAACGTATATACAGGATGTTTGTTTAACGTCAGGTCGGTGTCCTGAGGCCACAGCTTCTCATATAATATCCGCATTGCAGACTCAGAGTTGCAGATCGGTATATTTGGAGTAGTCGCTCCTCAGTTACGGCAGTCGCTGGTACGGACAACACCAAACTCCAATGGCAGACCTGTATTGCAAAGTATTGTATTGAATGCATTGAACTGCACTGCATTGAATGGGGGGGGGGGGAGGACGAAAAGCCCGATCAGAATGGCTTCATGGTTATACAGGCTTCTTGCCCGGTAATATATATCGAGTTTTCAACCGGTCATCTGTGGTATCATTTTAGCTGTTTTGACGAACGCGGCCACTTCACGGGCAGTTCTGGTGCAGCACGCATTTCCCACCCCTCTTACAACCCATCTACGTACCTGACTTAGCCGCATCCTTCCATGCGGTATTTATAAATGATTCTAAAGCATTTTTGCGTACCCTCGCTAGCCTGGTTAGCATGTGACCACATAGATGCATATTTGTATCAGAGATGTAAGAGATGACCGTACTTTGGCGCCAGCTTTCCCTGCCCATCCACCCGGACATCAGCGACACCAAGATGCTTCGATTTTCCAGTCAATCAGTTGGAAAACCGCACAAAGGTTGGCCCACACCCAGACTGATCCGTTGCGCGACCTGGTCACCGTTGCGCGACCTGGTCACCGTTGCGCGACCGGCCTACGGGGCCGGTCAGGTCTGTTCGGCACGATTCGACAGACGGTACACTTTCTTCTCCTGACCAGTACAAGACGCCACTTGGGCCGCTGGACGACCAACGGCAAGAGGCCGAGCGAGCTGTGTGACTCGCCTGCTGTAGAGACGTCAGCAGATATCTCTGCAGCAGGCCACGCGCAGATCACGGGCCAAACCGCGAAGGGGACCGCAACTACCCTCTTGATGGACCGTGAAGACATGCGTCGTACCTGAGACGTAATGCACTATGTCCACTCGTTGGATTAGCATATGTGTCACGCTGCGTCACATTTCTTTCGTCACGCAACCGTCTCGCTCGGTGTAAGCCGCATGCAATCTTTCAGCATAATGGCCGCAAAACTGCCAGGATCTGCCAGTTGTGTGTGATGTGGTGTGTGGCGTCACAAGGTCAGCCGGTAGTGGCTGAATTCGGGACTGACGTCGGGCACCCGCTGCTTTTTTATGGAAATAATTTTTCCCTATTTCTTTTTGGCCAGATGATTGATAAAATACTTTATTGTACTATACTTGACTTCTAATATGGCGACTATTGTGCCTATTTCACAGGCACGTACCTACTTGCGTAATTGTGATCTGTATTTTAGGTATTTATAATATGCATTTTAGCATATAAGGCACTTAAGACTCATAGGATGGAGATACATCAGAAATGGAATCTTGTTAGATTAACTATAGAATATAATAGAATAGAATAATAGCAAAATGTCACAAATGGATTGCATTTAGTACATGACAATTTACAAGCATTTTTAAGATACGAGATTAATTAAATGTAGCTCAGTCCATGGTTTCGGTCTGCTTGCACCGATATTCTACCAGTTCTTGAGATGATCCGGAATCCGTTTCTAAGCTTGAACTTTAGCTTGTTGAATCAGTTGGTAATTTTTCATTTACCCTTTTCGCTTTTCCCATTAATAGATATACAGGGGCGCCCTTCCATACACGTCTGACGTAATCACAATAAATTACAGGGATTAGAAGTAGGTTATGGAAAACCAAGTCAGGGTAGGCTACGCCGCTCACAGCTCGTTTTTCATATTGGACAGCTCCCGCCACCAGATATTTATAGACAGATTTTCCCGAAGCCCATTCAGACAAGTATCGATGCTGGTGACGTCGACAGGGGCTGCGGAAAAGACTGCACTTGGGTGCTAATGGAGAACTTAAGGTTACACAATCCCACCCTATGCTTACATTTTCGGTCATGAGGTATTACCACAATCAAAGCAAAGAGCAAGGGAAATGAGAACGACATGGAAAGAGATACCAGAAAAGGAAAGAGCAGAATAAAAGGGAAAGATCATGATGCCCAGCTCATCATAGACTCCAGCTCATCATAACATGTATGCCATGCCCAGCATGCCTGAACATGGCCTGGATGAGCTGGGCATGCTGTGATGCATGGCCAGCTGATCATACTGTGCTGTAGTGTGGCATGGTGAGGTGCTGCCTGCTGAGGTGCAGTGTGGTGTGGTGAGGTGGTGTCTGCTGAGGTGCAGTGTGGTGTGGTGAGGTGCTGTCTGCTGAGGTGCAGTGTGGTGTGGTGAGGTGGTGTCTGCTGAGGTGCAGTGTGGTGTGGTGAGGTGCTGTCTGCTGAGGTGCAGTGTGGTGTGGTGTGCTGCAGTGTGGTATGGTGAGGTGCTGTCTCCTGAGGTGCAGTGTGGTGTGCTGTGCTGTAGTGTGGTATGGTGAGGTGGTGTCTGCTGAGGTGCAGTGTGGTGTGCTGTGCTGTAGTGTGGTATGGTGAGGTGCTGTCTCCTGAGGTGCAGTGTGGTGTGTTGTGCTGTAGTGTGGTATGGTGAGGTGGTGTCTGCTGAGGTGCAGTGTGGTGTACTGTGCTGTAGTGTGGTGTGCTGTGCTGTAGTGTGGTATGGTGAGGTGGTGTCTGCTGAGGTGCAGTGTGGTGTGTTGTGCTGTAGTGTGGTATGGTGTGGTGCTGTCTGCTGAGGTGCAATGTGGTGTTCTGTGCCGTAGTGTGGTATGGTGAGGTGCTGTGTGGTGTGCTGTGATGTAGTACTGTCTGCTGAGGTGCAGTGTGGTGTTCTGTGCTGTAGTGTGGTATGGTGAGGTGCTGTCTGCTGAAGTGCAGAGTGGTGTGTTGTGCTGTAGTGTGGTATGGTGAGGTGCTGTTGCTGAAGTGCAGACTGGTGTGTTGTGCTGTGGTGTGATACGGTAAGGTGCTGTCTGCTGAGGTGCAGTGTGGTGTGGTGTGCTGTAGTGTGGTATGGTGAGGTGCTGTCTGTTGAGGTGCTGTCTGTTGAGGTGCAGTGTGGTGTTGTGTGGTGTGGTGTGTTGTGTTGTGTTGTGTTGTGTTGTGTTGTGTTGTGTTGTGGTTTGGTGTGGTGTGGTGTGGTGTGGTGTGATACGGTAAGGTGCTGTCTGCTGAGGTGCAGTGTGGTGTGTTGTGCTGTAGTGTGGTATGCTGTGCTGTAGTGTGATATGGTGAGGTGCTGTCTGCTGAGGTGCAGTGTGGTGTGTTGTGCTGTAGTGTGGTATGGTGAGGTGCTGTCTGCTGAGGTGCAGTGTGGTGTGTTGTGCTGTAGTGTGGTATGCTGCGTAGTGTGTATGGTGAGGTGCTGTCTGCTGAGGTGCAGTGTGGTGTGTTGTGCTGTAGTGTGGTATGGTGAGGTGCTGTCTGCTGAGGTGCAGTGTGGTGTGTTGTGCTGTAGTGTGGTATGGTGAGGTGCTGTCTGCTGAGGTGCAGTGTGGTGTGTTGTGCTGTAGTGTGGTGTGGTGTGCTGTAGTGTGGTATGGTGAGGTGCTGTCTGCTGAGGTGCAGTGTGGTGTGTTGTGCTGTAGTGTGGTGTGGTGTGCTGTAGTGTGGTATGGTGAGTTGCTGTCTGCTGAGGTGCAGTGTGGTGTGTTGTGCTGTAGTGTGGTATGGTGAGGTGCTGTCTGTTGAGGTGCAGTGTGGTGTAGTGTGGTGTGGTGTGGTGTGTTGTGTTGTGTTGTGTTGTGTTGTGTTGTGTTGTGTTGTGGTTTGGTGTGGTATGGTGTGGTGTTGTGTGATATGGTGTGTAGTGGTGTGGTGTGGTGTGGTGTGGTATGATACCGTCTGGTGCAGTTCATTTGTAAGGAAAACAACAAGGCAAAATAGCAAGGAAAATCTACAAATAAACAAATGGCCACCTAGCATGTTACTCTAGTCAATTCATCTGTCAAACTTTGCAGACTCACTACTGGCCTGGGGTAGTGGCCCAAAATCAGTTGGCTGTCGCGGTGTCGGGGAGGAAAATTATCCTCCAAGATGTAATGTGAGGGTGTAACATTCAGGTTAAAACAAGCCAAGACGTAAGATATGCAAGTCAATTTGAGAGCAAATGGACGATTTGTGCTTCCACAGCCGTGTTAGACTGGCTGGCTGTACTGCTCTAATGTAGTGTTCAACTGTAGTTGTGTAATGCACTGTACAGTGGTGAATTGTCCTGGACTGCACTGCTGAGCTGTAGGTGTAATGTACAACACAGTGCTGTATTGTGCTGTAATTTACTGTTGAACTGTAGGTGTGTAATGTACCGTACGGTGCTGTACTGTGTTGAACTGTACTGTTGAACTATACGTGTGTAATGCACTCTTGAACTGTATGTGTGTAATTTCCCGCACAAAGGTGCACTGTGCTGGACTGTACTGTTGAGCTGTAGGTGTGTAATGTACTGCAAAGTGGCGTATTGTGCTGTAATTTACTTTTGAACCGAAGGTGTGTAATGTATCGTACAATGCTGTATTGTGCTGTACTGTACTGTTCAGCTGCAGGTGTGTAATGTACCGTACAATGCTGTATTGTGCTCGACTGTACTGTTGAGCTGCAGGTGTGTAATGTACCGCACAGTAATGCATAGTGCTGGATTATACTGTTCAGCTGCAGGTGTATAATGTACCGTGCAGTGGTGTATAGTGCTGGACTGTACTGTTCAGCTGCAGGTGTTTAATGTACCGCACAGTGGTGTATAGTGCTGGACTGTGCTGTTCAGCTGTAGGTGTGTAATGTACCGTGCAGTGGTGCATAGTGCTGGACTGTACTGTTCAGCTGTAGGTGTGTAATGTACCGTACAATGCTGTATTGTGTTGACTGTACTGTTCAGCTGCAGGTGTGTAATGTAACAGAATGTATAGTGCTGGATTATACTTTCAGCTGCGGTGTATATGACCGTCAGTGGTGTATAGTGCTGGACTGTACTGTTCAGCTGCAGGTGTTTAATGTACCGTGCAGTGGTGTATAGTGCTGGACTGTACTGTTCAGCTGCAGGTGTGTAATGTACCGCACAGTGGTGTATAGTGCTGGACTGTACTGTTCAGCTGTAGGTGTGTAATGTACCGTGCAGTGGTGTATAGTGCTGGACTGTACTGTTCAGCTGCAGGTGTGTAGTGTACCGCACAGTGGTGTATAGTGCTGGACTGTACTGTTCAGCTGCAGGTGTTTAATGTACCGCACAGTGGTGTATAGTGCTGGACTGTGCTGTTCAGCTGTAGGTGTGTAATGTACCGTGCAGTGGTGTATAGTGCTGAACTGTACTGTTCAGCTGCTTGGTGTATAGCACCGCACAGTGGTGTATAGTGCTGAACTGTACTGTTCAGCTGTAGGTGTGTAATGTACCGTGCAGTGGTGTGTAGTGCTGGACTGTACTGTTCAGCTGCAGGTGTGTAATGTACCGCACAGTGGTGTATAGTGCTGGACTGTACTGTTCAGCTGCAGGTGTGTAGTGTACCGCACAGTGGTGTATAGTGCTGAACTGTACTGTTCAGCTGTAGGTGTGTAATGTACCGTGCAGTGGTGTATAGTGCTGAACTGTACTGTTCAGCTGCAGGTGTGGATGCGTTCTTCTTTTTTTTAGTATATTCGACAGGATATGCATTTTTCATCATGTATCACATGTGCCGTTTTTCTCACAGCGCTTCGTGTATAGAGGAGAGCTGTCAAGCCTGATAATCCTGAACACGTAAAGAGAGGAAAGAATGGATCCAACAGCCTTGGAACCGAGAGACATAATACATCACAATGTTTTATATAAAATGAAATTCAGTACAGCTTCGAAGCAGCTGCAGTGGCAGAAGCTTGCATGCTATTGTGGGAGGAGGAGGGGGAGGGGGAGGTGGCATTCAAGTCAATGGTTGTATGCTTAGGTGTTTTGATTTAGACCCTAAATATCATGGCGGTCTAAATCGTCCTAGCCACTCGATAAGGTTATTTTACGTAATACTGACTGCGCACCTGCTAGTGCCTATTTATACACTGCCTAGTGCCCACATTCCGAGATAGTGCCCATAGTGCCATAGTAGGTAGTGCCCATTTCAACAAGTGAAGCTAGTGACAACAACCACCACCATCACACATGATGCTGGTGACAACACACACTGCCATCACACGTGACATTGGTGGCAACACACCACCATCACAAGTGACATTGGTGGCAACATACACCACCATCACACGTGACATTAGTGGCAACACACACCACCATCACACGTGACATTGGTGGCAACACACACCACCACCACACGTGACATTGGTGGCAGCACACACCACCGTCACATGTGACATTGGTGGCAGCACACACCACCGTCACATGTGACATTAGTGGCAACACACACCACCATCACATGTGACATTGGTGGCAGCACACACCACCGTCACATGTGACATTGGTGGCAGCACACACCACCGTCACATGTGACATTAGTGGCAACACACACCACCATCACATGTGACATGAGTGGAAACACACACCACCATCACACGTGACATTGGTGGCAACACACACCAACACCACACATGACATTGGTGGCAACACACACCAACACCACACGTGACATGAGTGGAAACACACACCACCATCACATGTGACATTGGTGGCAACACACACCACCATCACTCGTGACATTAGTGGCAACACACACCACCATCACATGTGACATTAGTGGCAACACACACCACCACCACACATGACATTGGTGGCAACACACACCACCATCACATGTGACATTAGTGGCAACACACACCAACACCACACATGACATTGGTGGCAACACACACCAACACCACACGTGACATTGGTGGCAACACACACCACCATCACATGTGACATTGGTGGCAACACACACCAACACCACACATGACATTGGTGGCAACACACACCAACACCACACATGACATTGGTGGCAACACACACCACCATCACAAGTGACATTAGTGGCAACACACACCACCATCACATGATGACATTGGTGGCAACACACACCACCATCACATGTGACATTGGTGGCAACACACACCACCATCACATGTGACATTAGTGGCAACACACACCACCATCACATGTGACATTAGTGGCAACACACACCACCATCACACATGACATTGGTGGCAACACACACCACCATCACATGTGACATTAGTGGCAACACACACCACCATCACATGTGACATTGGTGGCAACACACACCAACACCACACATGACATTGGTGGCAACACACACCACCATCACATGTGACATTAGTGGCAACACACACCAACACCACACATGACATTGGTGGCAACACACACCACCATCACATGTGACATTAGTGGCAACACACACCAACACCACACAGACATTGGTGGCAACGCACACCACCATCACACGTGACATCAGTGGCAACACACACCAACACCACACATGACATTGGTGGCAACACACACCACCACCACATGTGACATCAGTGGCAACACACACCAACACCACACATGACATTGGTGGCAACACACACCACCATCACATGTGACATTAGTGGCAACACACACCACCATCACATGTGACATTGGTGGCAACACACACCACCATCACATGTGACATTAGTGGCAACACACACCAACACCACACATGACATTGGTGGCAACACACACCACCATCACATGTGACATTAGTGGCAACACACACCACCACCACACATGACATTGGTGGCAACACACACCACCACCACATGTGACATTGGTGGCAACACACACCAACACCACACATGACATTGGTGGCAACACACACCACCATCACATGTGACATTAGTGGCAACACACACCAACACCACACATGACATTGGTGGCAACACACACCACCGCCACATGTGACATTGGTGACAACATACACCACCATCACATGTGACATTGGTGACAACACACACCACCATCACATGTGACATTAGTGGCAACACACACCACCATCACATGTGACATTGGTGGCAACACACACCACCATCACATGTGACATTGGTGGCAACACACACCACCATCACATGTGACATTAGTGGCAACACACACCAACACCACACATGACATTGGTGGCAACACACACCACCATCACATGTGACATTAGTGGCAACACACACCAACACCACACATGACATTGGTGGCAACACACACCACCATCACATGTGACATCAGTGGCAACACACACCAACACCACACATGACATTGGTGGCAACACACACCACCATCACATGTGACATCAGTGGCAACACACACCAACACCACACATGACATTGGTGGCAACACACACCACCATCACATGTGACATCAGTGGCAACACACACCAACACCACATGACATTGGAAACACATTGGTGGCAACACACACCACCACCACATGTGACATTGGTGACAACACACACCACCATCACATGTGACATTGGTGACAACACACACCACCATCACATGTGACATTAGTGGCAACACACACCACCATCACATGTGACATTAGTGGCAACACACACCAACACCACACATGACATTGGTGGCAACACACACCACCATCACATGTGACATCAGTGGCAACACACACCAACACCACACATGACATTGGTGGCAACACACACCACCATCACATGTGACATTAGTGGCAACACACACCAACACCACACATGACATTGGTGGCAACACACACCACCATCACATGTGACATCAGTGGCAACACACACCAACACCACACATGACATTGGTGGCAACACACACCACCATCACATGTGACATCAGTGGCAACACACACCAACACCACACATGACATTGGTGGCAACACACACCACCATCACATGTGACATTAGTGGCAACACACACCACCACCACATGTGACATTGGTGGCAACACACACCACCATCACACGTGACATTGGTGGCAACACACACCACCATCACATGTGACATTGGTGGCAACACACACCACCATCACATGTGACATTGGTGGCAACACACACCACCATCACATGTGACATTGGTGGCAACACACACCACCATCACACGTGACATCAGTGGCAACACACACCAACACCACACATGACATTGGTGGCAACACACACCACCATCACATGTGACATTAGTGGCAACACACACCACCACCCACATGACCATTGGTGGCAACACACACCACCATCACATGTGACATTAGTGGCAACACACACCAACACCACACATGACATTGGTGGCAACACACACCACCATCACATGTGACATTGGTGGCAACACACACCAACACCACACATGACATTGGTGGCAACACACACCACCATCACATGTGACATTAGTGGCAACACACACCACCATCACATGTGACATTAGTGGCAACACACACCACCATCAAACGTGACATTGGTGACAACATACACCACCATCACATGTGACATTGGTGGCAACACACACCACCATCACAAGTGACATTGGTGGTAACATACACCGCCATCACATGTGACATTGGTGGCAACACACACCACCATCACAAGTGACATTGGTGGCAACACACACACCACACAGTGACATTGGTGGCAACACACACCACCATCACATGTGACATTGGTGGCAACACACACACAGACATTGGTGGCAACATACACCGCCATCACATGTGACATTGGTGACAACACACACCAACACCACACATGACATTGGTGGCAACACACACCACCATCACATGTGACATTAGTGGCAACACACACCACCGTCACATGTGACATTGGTGACAACACACACCACCGTCACATGTGACATTGGTGACTATACAGACAACATATCCCTCTTTTTTTGCAAAACCAGTAGCCTATAATTATTTCTACCAGAGCATTCCACAGAGGATTGGTTAAATACCTATTTCTTGCTAATAATATAATAGTAGATAGCACCCTGATACGAGTCCAACGCTAACTAGTCATTTGCTCTCCAGAAGACCCGTAGCGCCGCGAAGCGTGATGTTTTGTAAACAGGCATACAGTAAGACGTGAAGGGGAGTTTGCAGGGATAAATTGATGGTTTCAAGACAGTAATTATTCTCGAATATACTACATGCGCATAGGTACATTTTGCATCCTATTTGTATCTAGCTTAAGGTAAGACATGGTGCAGTTTGTCCAGCCCTACATAATGGGGACAGATCTACCACGAATCCATCAATGCAAAGCACAGTTTCTTTGCATTTATGTTGTCCCATTATTTGAGAGGTAAATTCATTGAACATTTTACGGGATAATCATATAAATGCTTTCAAGCGATGTAATTGTATATGAGAGGGAATGTTTTGCACCTATCCACCTTCCAGCTGAAGACAGACTTATAAGCTACATCAATACCTATAGTAGTAGATCCGGATCATTTCACCTCTGAGCGATCATGAGTGGAATATATTGGTAATGTGTGAGTTTTCGTCTGCCCTTCCCTGCAGGCGGGCTTCTACATTTCTGGCGCGCGTGCGACATTCGCTGTAGTTGTGCGTTTCTGCTGGAGCCATATGTTGAGGCGTCCCACCTTTGTTAATTGTACATGTACCGCGCGTCCTTCCTTCATTGATGTGTGGAGATAGCGAGTATTATGAATTGACGTAAGTAGCCAGAGGATTTTTTTACTTGCTCTCAGTGTTAGGCATGCTAGACCGAGTTTGAATGGGAAATGTTCCTGGAAAAGACTGAGGTAGGTAAGGTGTTCAGCAATCCTGAGGTCAGAACTATCTTCTCGTGACTTTGTTTGTGACGAACTTGAAATAATTATGCATATTACCAAATCAGCATAGTATGAGAGAAGGCTTAATAGGTGTTAATTTATTGTGAAATCGTATAGGCATATTTATTTTTACAAAGCTCATGCCTGGTCACGAGAAGCTACATACCTTTTGACTTTTATAAGTGTAAAGATTTTAATTTGTGAAGAACACATTTCATATTTGAATGGCAGCCTTCTGAGTTTTGAGTTTTCCATTCCATTTGCTCACAAGCCACAGGCTTTCTGCATGCTCACAAGCTGCAGACTCTGCATGCTCACAAACTGCAGGCTTTTCACATGCTCACAAACTGCAGGCTTTCCGCATGTTCACAAACCGCAGGCTTTCAACATGCTCACATGCTACAGGCTTTCCACATGCTCACATGCTGCAGACTTCTGCATGCTCACAATTGCAGGCTTTCTGATTCCTCACAAACTGCAGTCTTTCCACATACTCATAAACCGCAGGCTTTCCACATGCTCACAAACTGCAGGCTTTCCACATGCTCACAAACTGCAGGCTTTCCAGATGCTCACAAGTTGCAGGCTTTCTGCATGCTCACAAATTGCAGGCTTTTCTAATGCTCACAAACTTCAGGCTTTCCACATGCTCACATGCTGTGTACTTCTACATGCTTACAATTGCACATTTTCTGATTGTTCACAGGCCACAGGATTTCCACATGCTCACAATCTGCAGGCTTGCTGCATGCTCACAAAGATGCAAGGTTTCTGCATGCTTATATGCTACAGCCTCTTGGCATGCTCGCAAGCTGCTGCCTTTCTGTATGCTCACAATCTGCAGGCTTTCTGTATGTTCACAAACTGCAGGCTTTCCACATGCTCACATGCTGCAGACTTTCTGCATGCTCACAAGCTGCAGGCTTTCTGCTTGCTCCCAAGCCAAAGGATTTCCATTTGCTCACAAGTTGAAAGCTTGTTGCATGCCAGCAAGCTGCATGCTTTCTTGCTGCTGACATACTGCAGGCTTTCTGTATGCTCACAAGCTGCAGACTTTCTGCTTGCTCACAAGCTGCAGGCTCTGCATACTTACAGGCTGCAGGCTTTCTGCTTTCCCACAAGCTTCAGGCTTTCTGTTTGCCTACAAACTGCCCACAAACCTGATCAATTTGTTGAACTATAGCATCGGGTAAGCATTTTGGCAATTTACAGCAACAAATTGCAAATGCTATGCAATTTGGCGTCTAAAGTTACAATAGTACGACATCCCGGATATTTTTGGCAGTTGCCTTAGATATTGTTCTACTTGAAAGTGGGCGTCGAAATTTGAAAATGATTACACCGCTAAGGTGAGTACTAAATAAGATCAGGTTGCGTGTAACTTTCACGGATGTCCCATGTTAAAATCGGCTTGCATGCAAATATTTCATGCAAATTGGCCTCTTAAGTACGGCCACTAAGGCCACAAGGAGTAGTGCATCCTATAGCGAAAGCTTGGTTCTATTTGGAACCAGGCGTCGAATTTCAGTTTTCACGGTCAGTTAGTAGCTGCACCGATTACATCACGATTTTAAGTAAATTTCCCTATGGCGGGTTAACGCTTAAAACCGGCCCAGAACGCTAAATGAGCGGCTCGGTCCGTAACGGGATATTTGCGGTGGTAGGTGCACCCTTCCCACATGCAACGCCCATGGGCGAAATGTTAGACTGGAAAAAATCGAGACGATCTGTCGGCCTCAACTCCAATGGTGGCGGAAATCATGTCAGGCACACCGCTCAGCTTTTGAAATGTGCAAATCTGCCTGTAACTTTGGCTTTGGCGGCCCATCAAAGTTCAGATGCTGATTTGGCGTGCGGTCGGCTCGTCAGTGGCGGGCGGCCGACGTGCCAAATGGCGGATGAGTACCAAAACATAGTTACGCGATACAAATTACAAGGTAACAATGTTTGCAATACTGCAAATGCAATACTACAAAGTGTAGGTGACAATTAAGTTGACATGTATAAAGTCGCATAAATTGTAGCTGCACCCTTCCCGGATGCACTAGTGTGTCCGGGTTCTCGTGTTGCAGACGCACATTTCTGAGTTCCTTAAACGAAACAGAAATCCCCAGTCTTCTTTTCTTAGCTGGAGATCCCAGTGTCCGCATTTCCATTTCGTCTGAAGCGTATCGCCCTGTAAAACAGCTCCACATTACTGAACAATGGAGACAATTGTATCTCACTGCGCACAATCCAGCTAAACCTAATTACCTCTACCTTGCTGGAAACACTTACCACATGTATGGATTCTTCATAACCTAGTTATGCTGCGTGTTTAGATGTCGTCCAAGTTGATGAAATCCACTGCCTAAGTGCAGAGTCTCCCTCCATAATTTCTAAAGATTTTGCAAACTAATTAACTAACTTAGTACCGTGGCGACAACTTAATTGCTCTAAAATGCAACATCTGTACAGTTTTATGCTTTTAACTTCGAGAGGAACGATATTTTAATTGCTACATTTTATTTCTTGTTTTCTCCACTTACAATTAGCTCTTTAGTTTTTCATTGGTATGCACTTTCGTCTGTGTATATCCTCCCGCGAAATACTTGCATTCTTTGGTCAATGATAATATTTCGTGCAGGAGTGTCCAGTTCCTCTGCAGCGTACCGCCTGCGTACCTGTGGATGCGGCTGCAATTACTGTCAGGGGATAATGGCCGCAGTCGTACCGTCAGTTCCCCATACCTACAGCGGCATACCTACCTTCACCGAGCTGTCACTGCAGCGCGGGACTTCTGTCACTGCAGCACGGGACCTCTGTAATTTCAATACTGGACCTCTGTCACTTCAGTGCTGGACCTCTGTCACTGCAGCACGGGACCTTTGTCACTGCAGTACGGGACCTCAGTCACTGCAAACCGGAACCTCTGTCACTGCAGCACGGGACCTCTGTCACTGCAGCACTGGACCTCTGTCACTGCAATACGGGACCTCTATCACTGCAGCACAGGACCTCTGTCACTGCAGCACGGGACCTCTATCACTGCAGCACGGGACCTCTGTCACTTCAATACTGGACCTCTGTGACTTCAGTGCTGGACCTCTGCCACTGCAGCACGGGACCTTTGTCACTGCAGTTTGGGACCTCAGTCACTGCAAGCCGGAACCTCTGTCCCTGCAGCACGGGACCTGTCACTGTAGCACGGCACCTTTGTCACTGCAACACGGGAAATATGTCACTGCAACACGGGAAATATGTCACTGCAACACGGGACCTCTCTCACTTCAATACTGGACCTCTGTGAGTGAAGTAAGGACCTCTGTCACTTCAGTACGGTACCTATGTGACTTCAGTACGGGACCTCTGTGCCTACAGTAAGAACCTCTGTGACTTCGGTACCGGACCTCTGTCACTGCAGCACGGGACCTCTGTCACTGCAGCACGGGACTTCTATCACTGCAGCACGGGACCTCTGTCATTTCAGTACTGGACCTCTGTGACTGCAGAACGAGACCTATATCACTGCAGCACGGGACCTCTGTCACTGCAGCACGGGACTTCTGTCACTGCAGCACGAGACCCTGTCACTGCAGCACGGTACCTCTGTCACTGCAGCACGGAACCTCTATCACTGCAGCACGGGACCTCTGTCACTGCAGCACGGGACCTCTGTCACCGCAGCACGGGAAATATGTCACTGCAGCACGCGACCTCTGTTACTTCAATATTGGACCTCTGTCACTGCAGTAAGGACCTCTGTGACTTCAGTACGGGACCTATGCGACTTCAATACGGGATATCTGTGCGTACAGTAAGAACCTCTGTGACTTCAGTGCTGGACCTCTGTCACTGCAGTGTGGGACCTCTGTTACTGCGGCACGGGACCTCTGTCACTGCAGCACGAGACCCTGTCACTGCAGCACGGGAACTCTGTCACTGCAGCACGGGACCTCTATCACTGCAGCACGGGACTTCTGTTACTGCAGCACGGGACCTCTGTCATTTCAGTACTGGACCTCTGTGACTGCAGTAAGGGTCTGTTGTTCCAGTACGGGACTTCTCCTACTTAAATACGATATATATGTTGCCAGTACGGGACCTCTGTTACTTCAGTATGGGGCTTCTGTGCCCCATACTCAAGGAGCTTTGTGCTTTGTGAGCTACGTAAAGAGCTTTGTGACTTCAGTACGGGACCTCATGTGCCCAGCTGTTTGCCCTCGCTCGACCAGCGCCCATTTGCTGATTGATAGTGTAATGGTGCTGAATGTGATGCTGTTAATATCAGCAGAAGCTGAAGGCACCAGCTGCCAGAGCACCGAAAGTGGTTTTCGGTCTGGTCTAAGACACGGACTAAGCTGGCGGAGCATCGACGCATGGTGTGTCCTGTGCTGGACAGGTCGAGTCCAGGTCACCACGCGCCGTCCTGTTTGCCCCCAGACTGAGAGAGTCGGCTGGCCTCTGAGTCCAGGTCACCACGCGCCGTCCTGTTTGCCCCCGACTGAGAGAGTCGGCTGGCCTCTGAGTCCAGGTCACCACGCGCCGTCTTGTTTGCCCTCGACTGAGAGGTCGGCTGGCCTCTGAGTTCAGGTCACCACGCGCCGTCCTGTTTGCCCCCGACTGAGAGAGTTGGCTGGCCTCTGAGTCCAGGTCACCACGCGCCGTCCTGTTTGCCCCCGACTGAGAGAGTCGGCTGGCCTCTGAGTCCAGGTCACCACGCGCCGTCCTGTTTGCCCCCAGACTGAGAGAGTCGGCTGGCTTCTGAGTCCAGGTCACCACGCGCCGTCCTGTTTGCCCCCAGACTGAGAGAGTCGGCTGGCCTCTGAGTCCAGGTCACCACGCGCCGTCCTGTTTGCCCCCGACTGAGAGAGTCGGCTGGCCTCTGAGTCCAGGTCACCACGCGCCGTCCTGTTTGCCCCCGACTGAGAGAGTCGGCTGGCCTCTGACACGGGAAGGTCGGGCTCGTTCGGCTGGCCTCTGACACGGGAAGGTCGGGCTCGTTCGGCTGGCCTCTGACACGGGAAGGTCGGGCTCGTTCGGCTGGCCTCTGACACGGGAAGGTCGAGCTCGTTCCGGTCGGACGGCCGTGACGGAGTAATGGCGACATGCTAACCCAAGGGCCACATTCTGCCGTGGCAATATCATTACCAAATGGAGCGATTAACTCGGAGCTTGCACCGCCAGCTCTGTTTACATTAGTTCCGCCACGTCCCAAAGTGGCGGAGAGAAACACCGGTTGCTTTTTGGTTGATGCTTTCTGCGGGGCCCACATTACCATTAAGCCTGATCGGGGTTTTCCAGAGCATCGGGCCACTCGTGTTCACGAACTCCGTCGGAAGAAGCAGTGTTCCCGGCTGGAACTTGGGCTACCTTCCTCTTCGTCAACGGAATGCTTTCTATGATTGCGTTGGCCCGCGGCCTTGTCAAGTGACTGATCTGGGGCAGGTCAAGCTTCCTATATACTTCAAGAGTCGCATTGTTGTATTCGGAAGAAGTTGGCTGCCGCGTACACCATGCACTGCATACCATAGCACCAATACTGCTGCGTGGCTAGCTCAGTGAATAGAATGTTGGCCTGCGTAGGTTTCCACCCGTCTTGGCACAACAGGTTCGAATCGCTTTCGCGCGCTCGCTATTAACGCCTCCGGCTGGGATGGCCAGTTGGCAACTGGCCAGGCAAGGTGGGGACGTAGGCACCAGACGGCCGTGCCCGTATGTAGGTACGTTAAACTACCGGTCAAAATTATATTGTAGAACTGGAATTTTCAGACCGGGAGGTGGGTTCAGGGTCGATACACCAAGCTTATTCTTAGCACTGATTCTGATTCTGCAAAGCCTCCCCAGCAACAATTAAAACGAAGTCGATAAAAACAAAAAGGCAAAACTTATCCATTTCGAATGTTTTCAGGTAATCAAGGTCATTGACTTGAAGTCAGGTTAACTTCGGACGTTTCAGGCTTGTAGAAATGTCTGCGAAGTGTGTATATTTCATTCGTTCTATTACAATATCATCTCAATTAGATTGCACTTAGAAATCCGTAGAAATTCTGTAAGATTGTGGTTTTATTATGACAGATAATCTCTTACATAGTGACAATGGACTCCATGAACAATTCATCCGACGCTGTAATATGCAAGACGCTTCTGTGAAGTGTGCAGTTCCCCATTAACAAAGCATAGAGAAGTTGCAATGTGCATGACGCTTCTGTGAAGTGTGCAAGGTTAGTATGAAATAAAATCATCCGAATATTCAAAATATACTTCGTTTGCCCGATGTTTATGAAGACGATGCCTTTGCATCGTCAGTATCGTCGTATTTTATCCTATTGCGGGCGCGGCAAATTCCGCTCCAGACATCCTTGAAATATTTGTATTTGTGCCATGTGCGCCGATTACCAGTCGTTTTCCCAAATTGCATATATTATATTCACCATGTTTCACTTCAGTATGAGTTGATCTGGCGCATTTAAAAAGGAATTGAAATCGAAGTTTTTCTGACGAAGTCAGGTGATAGCGATCAATGGGAACCATTTATATATAGATTTATGAACGGACCATTTCCTTCACAAATAACATCGTCATACAAAATATAAACGAACGATGTTAAGATTCAAGCTAAAAGGAAACCTGTACATTACACACACACACACACACACACACACACACACACACACACACACACACACACACACACACACACACACACACACACAAACACACACACACACACACATATATATATATATATATATATATATGTGTGTGTGTGTGTGTGTGTGTGTGTGTGTGTGTGTGTGTGTGTGTGTTTGTGTGAGTATGTTTGTGTTTTTTCTTCTTCCGATTGCAGATGCGTTCTTGCCATATGGAAGTATACGTCCATGCTATTTAGCTTAATTTCTACTGATGCATGATATATAGCGTAGTTTTCCGCTGAAAAGGATGCCACTTGACAATAAGGATGATTTAATTTCAGTTGGCACCGAAAGTACAATGATATAACCATGGAGATAACGATATCTTATATGTCTTATTGTACGGGCGATTGAGCATATCCTATATGTCGTATCGTACGGTCAGCTAATAATGTATTATTTGTCCTATCGTACGGGCAGATAGCCATAAATTATATGTCGTATAGTACGGGCAGCTAACCATATATTACATGTCGTACCGTTCGGGCAGCTAGCCATATATTACATGTCGTGTCGTATGCGCAGCTAGCCATATATTACGTGTCGTATCGCACGGGCAGCCTAACGCATATTATGTCTATTCGTACGGGCATCTAACCATATATTATATGTTGTATCATACGGGTATCTAACTATATATTATATGTCACATCATGCGGTCAGCTAGCCATTTATGTGTGTGCTAGCCATTTATGGGTAAATAACCATATCTTATATGTCGCATCGTACAGGCAGCTAACCATATATTACATGTCGTATCGTGCGGGCAGCTAACCATATATGACATGTCGTATCGTACCAGCAGCTAACCCAATGCGATATCTGGTATCATATGGACAGCTAACCATATGTTATATGTCGCATCGTACGGGCAGCTAACCATATGTTATATGTCGCATCGTACGGGCAGCTACCTATTTATGATTTGTCGTATTGTACGGGAAGCTAGCCATGCTTTATGTGTCCTAGCGTACGGGGAGCTAACCAATATTATATTTACTACCATACTGGCAGCTAACCAAATATTGTATGTCCTATCATACGGCCAGCTAACAACATGCTATATGTTGCATCGTACGGACTGCTAACCATATATTATATGTTGCATCGTACGGGCAGCTAACCATATATTATATGTTGTATCGTACGGGCAGCTAACCATATATTATACGTTGTATCGTACGGGCAGCTAGCCATATACATCGCATCGCAGCCGGTTGTAGCCATCACTCACCGATAGCTCAGTGATTATGTGGCTGCTGGTGCCCCTCGGTCCGGAGGTTGACCACAGGGGAATGCGGTTTCTGTTTCTGCTCTTAGTAATATAATTTGGTGAATATCCCAAATCAGTGTAGCTCTGCATGCATGATTAAATGCTCGTGGCTGTATAAGCACTCAAGGTAATTGCTTGCGAGTTATGACTGATATGCATGACCATTCAACTTCACCCACGCTTTTACATAACGATTTCACTTTACTCACGATTTCGCTCATGCAGCATCCCAATAGGCGTCATATGCTGGCATAACAACTGAATAATATTCTGTCAACTAGCGTGTCAAGTGGATTTGATGTATATTTGATGTATATTTGATGTATATTTGATGTATATTTAATGTATATTTGATGTATATTCTCAAGTTTTAAACAACTATCACAAATGACGAACACAACGTGTGACGTTGTGCAGAAAAACTACATAGAAGAAAAACTAGGCACATTTTCAGACCATGTAATGCGACTAATAAACTCAAATGTTTTGACGTTGCAAAAAAGCAACCAACAACGCGTCGGTTCAATGGTGGTGTTACTAAATGGTAATTTGGTGGCGTGTTGTGCGCCGCGGCATCTCCAACCAGCGTGAGATGATTCTCCGTACAATGTGGGGGAGAGGAAGGGGGACGTACTGACTGATTGCCTGCCCTGTAAGTACGACACACGGCATCTGTCTATCTCTGCGTGTGTGTATGGTCGAATGCAATCAGCAAAGCCAAATACATTGCAGAATTGCATCGTTGCGAGTTGAGCGAGCCGTTATCCGTGTGCTGGCAGTCCGCTACTTGAGCGGGCCGTTATCCGTGTGCTGGCAGTCCGCTAGTTGAGCGGGCCGTTATCCGTGTGCTGGCAGTCCGCTAGTTGAGCGGGCCGTTATCCGTGTGTTGGCAGTCCGCTACTTGAGCGGGCCGTTATCCGTGTGCTGGCAGTCCGCTAGTTGAGCGGGCCGTTATCCGTGTGCTGGCAGTCCGCTAGTTGAGCGGGCCGTTATCCGTGTGCTGGCAGTCCGCTAGTTGAGCGGGCCGTTATCCGTGTGTTGGCAGTCCGCTACTTGAGCGGGCCGTTATCCGTGTGCTGGCAGTCCGCTAGTTGAGCGGGCCGTTATCCGTGTGTTGGCAGTCCGCTTCTTGAGCGGGCCGTGATCCGTGTGCTGGCAGTCCACTAGTTGAGCGGGCCGTTATCCGTGTGCTGGCAGTCCGCTAGTTGAGCGGGCCGTTATCCGTGTGTTGGCAGTCCGCTTCTTGAGCGGGCCGTGATCCGTGTGCTGGCAGTCCGCTAGTTGAGCGGGCCGTTATCCGTGTGTTGGCAGTCCGCTAGTTGAGCGGGCCGTTATCCGTGTGTTGACACTCCGCTACTTGAGCGAGCCGTTATCCTTGTGCTGGCAGTTCGCTACTTGAGCGGGCCGTTATCCGTGTGTTGACACTCCGCTAGTTGAGCGGGCCGTTATCCGTGTGTTGACACTCCGCTACTTGAGCGGGCCGTTATCCGTGTGCTGGCAGTCCGGGTCGCAGGCGCCGCTGCAGCTACAGATGGCGCCCACCATCCAGCAACAGGTGGGCGCCATGCTGTCGATCCTGGTCCGCTACAACTGGCACAGGCTGTTCGTGCTCACAAGTCAGATCGCCGGCCACAAGGAGTTCATTCAGACCGCTTGGAACCAGGCCGATGACTTCGTAGACTTCAAGTAAGTGGACTTCCTTCCCCGCTTTTCGGAGCAAATATGCGTTTGTTGAGCATATTCACATGGTTAGTCACGTCGCTTGTATTCACCAGTGAGCACCCATGCAAGCAGACCTACTCCAAATGTACGGATCTCGGGCACCAATAGCTTGTTTCACATTCCAGGTAGCATCGTAGTGCAGTGCCAGCCAGGCGAATCATCTGCGGCGGGATGTGGTTTTGGGCCCCACGGAGTAGTTATTAGCCGGCCTTGCAAGTCTGGCTGTAAGCCAAACGGACACAGTACTGAGCCTGTGCTCTTTACACACATTGGTGATACTATTGTATGACATTGCACCATCGAACGGCAATGATGTTAACTGGTGATCGGCCCAACGTAAAGGCAATCAATATTGCATAGTAAACCCCTCAGCGCCATCGGTATGAAGACAGCCTTAGTGTTAACACAATGACTTCCGTTAGTAGTGGATCAGATCTCGTAAGCTTCAAGTATACCCGCACATATTAATATGCTAGACCGGTGACCAGATACGTCACGGATCTCTGGCCAGGCGCAATATGTTGGTCAATGCCAAGGACCCATCGCCAGCAGACACACGAAGCGGCGTTCATTTCAAACGCGAATGCGGGTAGTTATGTCGGTGAAGCAGACGGTCAATGCGGGTAGTTATGTCGGTGAAGCAGACGGTCAATGCGGGTAGTTATGTCGGTGAAGCAGACGGTCAATGCGGGTAGTTATGTCGGTGAAGCAGACGGTCAATGCGGGTAGTTATGTCGGTGAAGCAGACGGTCAATGCGGGTAGTTATGTCGGTGAAGCAGACGGTCAATGCGGGTAGTTATGTCGGTGAAGCAGACGGTCAATGCGGGTAGTTATGGGTGAAGCAACGGTCAATGCGGGTAGTTATGTCGGTAAGAACGGTCAATGCGGGTATTATGTCGGTGAAGCAGACGGTCAATGGGGATATGTCGGGAGAAGAAGGATGGACAGACTGCGGGTAGTTATGTCGGTGAAGCAGACGGTCAATGCGGGTAGTTATGTCGGTGAAGCAGACGGTCAATGCGGGTAGTTATGTCGGTGAAGCAGACGGTCAAAACTGGCCATATCAAAGTGGCACGATGCAGATCTGCATGGTCCACGCTTAATATGGCTACATGGAGCGTGTACGGGTGATAAGCCGGCTGTGGCGGAGCTCGCCATTTGGTCACTGGGTGAACTCAGCTGCGTGGCCCATGCTGCGCAGAGGCACGGGTATCGAGACCATGCTGGGCTGCCGATGTAACAGGGAGACAAATCCACTGCACGCTGCAGCACCGGCTACGGAAGACAATTGGAAACGGCTTTCAGAAACGGAAACGGTTTGAGAGACACTGGGTATTCAATTGCAAAGGTCGTCTTTAAGCCAGCGTGTTGGTAACTTCAGGGTCAGTCCCGTCTGGGACCTGGTTAGGGACTAGGACTTCGTCTGTGTTAGGAATGTATTGACAGAATTTCATGAACATGACAAGCATGATTTACATTCCGCGTTTTCTCGTTATACGATTGAGCACATAGCGGAAGCTTGTTGTACTCAATATCATGCATCAGGATGTACTTACGGTAGCATTTTATCGCTGGTACCGTATGCCATCGACCACGTTTTGACAATGCAGGCCAAATACTTGGCCATTACCACCTTTTCCTCTGACTATCCGAGAAGCTGAATCATTCGTATATTTTCCTACTGGGCAAGCATACACACAGTGACCATTTGGAACCATGTCTTAGCGTGATCTATGTATGGAAGTTCGAATTTGTTTTCAGTTATGCTTACTCTTCTGAATACTTTAATTCTGTCCATTAGGCAGAACTTATTGAGAGTATATCCGTTAGTGTATAGTAAAGAAACCCTTGGAAGATAATCTGCCCACCTCTATACGTGCTTGGGAATCATCTATGTATCAGGCGGTTGTTACGAAGAGGTTGCAAGGATAATGTCACCGCTCATGATCATTGGGTACCATGGCAAAACGTAGAGTTATTGAACGTTTTATTTTAATTTATCCCTGGTTTGTCCGCTTGCCATCTGATAATTTAAAGAGCCTAGTGTGGCAATCGGACCAGGATAGTGATACCAGCGAATTTCGTTGGAATATTAAGACTTCGAGAAGCATGTTACCCTATAAATAGATGTGCCAATTCATATCAAATCCAATCCCGAGGCTTCACTCGACAACAACGCGTTGTTTCTGTGCACTATTCCTCTTCAAAGGAACGCTATTAGACCAGTACTTCCCGCTGTGTTAGCATCCAATGACTGACCAGGACGGCGCGGATCGTGAATACGGCCTTCCCAATGTGTTGGTACTAAATCTTCCGAATGCGGTGATACTAAGTCTTGCGTGTAAAGAAAATATACGACCTTCAATATACCAGGAGACGCTGAGTTGACATCAAAAGTAACGATAAAGGTTATACTTTATTGCTCAACGTTTCGGCCAGGGCCATCGTCAAGAGTGATGAAAAACTCAAGCTTAAAAAATTGAAAAAAGCACGCGGGAAAAAAGCCTGCAAAGACACGTGGAATGCAGAAAAGCCTCTTCAGTGGTGCAGACATTCACAGAAACTCCAAACCAGAAACAAACTATGTCAGGAAGGAATCCTCTGAGGAAGCCCGAGCCGATGGTCCATATACATATCGATGCATACACTCACGCACATATATGGACATATATCCAATATAACGCGTAATACATACTATATATAATTTATGTTTATGTAATTTTATGTGATATACCAAGACGTCGTTTGCGTGTTTAGTTGCGGCCGTAGATTACGTATATGTAGAGATTCGAGGATCTTCAGATCAGCGTTGTCCCTGGCTGTTGCCGCTCGATTTCTTTGCAGAAATTAACCAACAACATTCTAGCATCAAGTTTACCTTAAAACACACTGGTCATAGCAGTTCGATTCTTTTCCTTGATACGTTGTTTGTAGTTCAGGCTGATGGGAGCTACACCACCGAGCTGTACTTTAAACCAATGGCAGTCCCCCCATCGTCTTGCACTATGATTCGGCCCACCCGATGGCCACTAAAAAGGCCGTTCCAACATCCCAAATGAGGAGAGCAGCACGAGTCTCCTCCGATACTATTTCATGCGAGCGGAGCCTTGCGAAGATGGCGACCCTTTTCCTGGAAAACGGATACCCAGCACAACGGGTACACTCCGCCGCTCGTGCTGTTCACCCTCACAACAGGAGTAGGATAGGTGGGCAACGTCGGCATCGAGCGGGTAGCAATCCCAACTATGTTTACATGAGACTTCCTTTTGTCGATGACCAACTATGTCGACAGGTAAACGCAGCCATCCGTTCGTCTCATCTAAACCATGTTATGGGTAGCCTGGACCAGCGGACCTACGCTGAAATCTTACCTGGTCCGCTCAGCCCTGGAAATGCCGCCATGCCCTGCTGGTAGGAGAACGTGCCACACCTGTATCAACGGGCTCAAAGGTAGATGCACACGGAAAAACGTAGTTTACAAAATAACGTGCAATCGCTGTCTTGGAACATTTTATGTCGGTGAAACCAAACGTAGCATCAGGGATAGGTACAATGAGCACTTGGGAGATGCCAGACTTCGGAGAGAATACACACCTTTAGGCGAACACATGATCGACACACATGGAACACAGCGACACTAACACAAACTTCAAAGGAGAAATTATAGCAACAGCCAGGGACAACGCTGATCTGAAGATCCTCGAATCTCTACATATACGCAATCTACGGCCGCAACTAAACATGCAAACGACGTCTTGGTATATCACATAAAATTACATAAACATAAAATATATATAGTATGTATTACGCGTTATATTGGATATATGTCTATATATGTGCGTGAGTGTATGCATCGATATGCATATGGACCATCGGCTCGGGCTTCCTCAGAGGATTCCTTCTTGACATAGTTTGTTTCTGGTTTGGAGTTTCTGTGAGTGTCTGCACCACTGAGGAGGCTTTTCTGCATTCCACGTGTCTTTGCAGGCTTTTTTCCCGCGTGCTTTTTTCAATTTTTTAAGCTTGAGCTTTTTCATCACTCCTGACGATGGCCCCTGGCCGAAACGTTGAGCAATAAAGTATAATCTTTATCGTTACTTTTGATGTCAACTCAGCATCTCCTGGTATATTGAAGGTCGTATATTTTCTTTACACGCAATGTCTAAAACCCAGGAGCATCTAAGAGCCATTCTTCGTTGTATTAAACAGTACTAAGTCTTCCCAATGTGGTGGTAATAATTATTCCCAATGTGATAGTAATAAGTCTTCCAATTCGGTGGTACAAGTCTTCCCAATGCGGTGGTACTAAGTCTTCCAATGTGGTGGTACTAAATCTTCCAAAACGGCGGTACTGAGTCTACCCATACTCGGCCGACAGCAATATGCGCAAGTTCAACCCATATATCAACAATCGTTCGCATTACGTTATTGCATGCCTATGCAAATATCGTTTTATGGCCGCTTTTTTGATGATCAATTTGCTGCGTTAAGTGCCCCAGGCGGCTGGTTATTTGATCACAAGGTGATTTCAGCAGCCCGGCTCGTGCTGAGCAGCGGCATCGGCAGCATGCTGAATTCTGGCTGAAGCCATGCCCTTGCACTGACTGCGCACGCCCGGGTGGATGGCGTAGACGCCGAGCACCAAAGCCGGTTTAGCATGCGTCCTGTTCCCACAAAGCGAATACTCTGATTAAGCTGAAGAATAACATGTTTTTCAACGCACTATGTTTGAGTCTCTCCATTGCAATGAAATGTAAATATTGTTCAAGTGGGTTGATTTTACGTTAGGGTTGGCCACCGACTCCTCAGGTTGCTTCACGTTCCCCACAGCAGGTTGGGCACTCTCAGGTCGGCTCGAATCATAAAGGTCATGCAGACTTAAGGCTGTATGAAAGCCACTGAGGCCATCTAGGTTAGCCCATTAGAGTCTTGGGGGTTAATTTTACGCACCCCTAAGGTTTTCCACGTAGTGTGAGAAAAAAAACAACGCACGGCAGCGCGAATAAACTCGGTACACCTTTTCCCACGTCTATTTCGCATGTTGTGTGAAAATGTTGAGGTCAGGTTATCTACGGTCAACGAGTTAGTCAAGGCCAAGTGAGGTCGCCTCCATAAAAGTTCAACCAGTCACCACGCTTTAATGGATAATGGTATTTGAATGCAACTTTCAACGTTTGCTTATCTTTTGGGATGCAACAAAGCGCACCAGTGGTATTTTTGATAAATTCCATCGTTGATGACGTGTTGTTATTTGCCCCGCATGGCTACAATCGAAGATTATGGCTAAAGTAAGCAATTTTGTGAAGGCAGGGCGACTTAAAGCTACATTTCTCGGTCTGCTCTACCAATCAGAAAAAAATAATTAAATACAATTGAAAACTCTAAATTTGGAAACTTCCACGAAACAAATAAAGGTCAATTTTTGGGTGGGCAAAATTTGGGACAATGGCCGATATCATCTTCCTTTTCTGATTAAAAAAAATCACTATTCCCTAAAGTTATCTCCCCAGAGATCAACATGATATCAAGATCGTAGTGTCGTCACTTTTGGGATGGGTACAATTTTTCGAGTGGTTCCGGGCCCTACTCGGCCAGCGCTTTCCGATCCGACACCACTTTCGTTTTCATGCAACGCTTAGTTTGGAAATTAGAGGGTACAAATTTCCCCACCCCCGAGATGGAGTGTGAGGATATGACCGGAAAGGGTTAAGCCAATAAGGAGAAGACACTGACAAGCGAAAAGAAGAGGCTGAAGCCACTTAATCAATGCTGTGTCCTGTGTTTCGGAGAAACCACCGACCCCATCATACCCCCATAGGTCTTCTTTTTGGCTGCAAATCATCTGTCGTTTACGTCCCTCAATCCCATCGGCTGTTCCCTCGATACAAATGTGTGGCTGACATCGTTGACATAAAGGTCGGCGACACGAAAATACGCAATAAAGCGTATTCCCAAACAACTGCAACAAGGTAACCTCCACTTCCTGTCAAGGGTTCACCGTGGCCGTGCCTGCCCAGTACGAAGCTTCTAGCATCAGTACCACCCCATCCATCCTCAGTTTCCATCATCGTACTCCACAGCCTATAATAAACATAAGATTCTCGTATATCGGCGACTTATCCACTCTGTTTCTGAATGGATTGAATAAGAGACTCCACACTAAAATCATAATACGGTTTATACCATATATATATATATATATATATATATATATATATATATATATATATATATATATATATATATATATATATATATATATATATATATATATATATATATATATATATATATATATATATATATATATATATATATATATATATATATATATTTTTTTTTTTTTTTTTTTTTTTTTTTTTTTTTTTTTTTTTTTTTTTTTTTTTTTTTTTTTTTTTTTTTTTTTTTTTTTTTTTTTTTTTTTTTTTTTTTTTTTTTTTTTTTTTTTTTTTTTTTTTTTTTTTTTTTTTTTTTTTTTTTTTTTTTTTTTTTTTTTTTTTTTTTTTTTTTTTTTTTTTTTTTTTTTTTTTTTTTTTTTTTTTTTTTTTTTTTTTTTTTTTTTTTTTTTTTTTTTTTTTTTTTTTTTTTTTTTTTTTTTTTCCAGAACTTAAAAGGGTTTTTTGCATTTTACGGTTCCGTAGATCGGAAGCTAATGTCCCGCCAGACGAGACTCTCTCCGTCCAGTTTACAACTAGATCTGACAGGCCAAAGAAGCCCAGCGGATTCCGGTCCACATGCCATCACCGGCAGGTTTGCAATTACGTCTCAGTCACCAAGCTATGAAATCCGATGGTGTCTGGAGCATCAAGCAACTGTATTTGCATTTGATGAAT
The DNA here is from genome assembly GCA_034440615.1 of Ashinkailepas kermadecensis. Lineage (NCBI taxonomy): Eukaryota > Metazoa > Arthropoda > Thecostraca > Neolepadidae > Ashinkailepas > Ashinkailepas kermadecensis. The sequence goes on along the minus strand of JAOTOM010005136.1, from coordinate 757,180 downwards.
GCATGTAAGCATGAACAAGTAACAACAGAGCTGGGCGTGTATTATTACTCATTCCAGGCAGCCGACTGCTCACATTACGATACGACGCTCTGTGGTGCGTTCGATTGCCGAGCTATTTAATTTTCCCTTAGATAAGCTCTGACTTCCGAAGCTGATTCGATTACTTGTTCGGTTTCAATTCGATGCAATTGTGGAAAGGATCGTTTCACGAATGCACACTGAAGCGAACTGGGCAACTTGTGGCAGGCTTGTTTGCATATTTAGATTGGCATAGTCGGCGGCGATGTACCTTGCGCCAAACCGGCGATAATCGAGCGCTAGCATGTATCGGGCCATTTTCTCGCTGATGGCTTCGTCGATTTCCACGCCGAATTCCCGGCAGATCTGGTGGCGGATGTCGCGGTGATCTCGCCAGCCCAGCCTGCTGAGATGGCCTTGCGCGGCAGCCGTCTGGTGGCAGAGCGCTGGCGCCATGTTTTAGGGCTAGGCAGCTTGTGTGCCGAGTAGTTCGGCGGCGGAACTGCCATCAGCTCGTGTCGAGGCGACGACCCAGCAAAACCTGCGTCCAACAACGGCGATGTGCCCACACCGGACATAACTCCTTTTCTTGCTCGTTGGCTGTTTCTCCAGATAGCCTGCTGACTTTAGGAAGGCAACCACTCACCACGATTTACGGAGACAAAATTGGTTGATGATGGCGAGTCGGTTCAATTGCCGCCCCGCTAGCTCAGTTGGTTAGAGCGATGCCCTGCGCTGGTCTCCCCTGTCCTGGCAAGACAGGAATCGAATCGCTTCACGCGCTCGCACTTAGCTGGGCTGGGAGGGTTAGTTGGCAGCTGGCCCGGCAAGGCCCGGAACGAGCTACCGGGATGGCCGTGTCGGTGCATTGATAGCACGTTAAACTCTGTGTCAAAATTTCACCGTTGAACTAGACTTCCTGGATTGGGAGGTGGGATCAGGGTTCACGCAACAAGCTCTGCTTAGCAATAGGACCCTGATTCACAAAGCCACCCCAGCAAGGATTTGGACTAATTTGTATTACTGAAGTGAAGGAACAAACGGGCATTGTGCTGGAGTCTATGTGGTGAAAAAGGTTAGAACAGTCCAAAACGCATCTCAGAAATTGTTCTCTGTTGCGTAAAGAAGACGTTTGTGCAACGAGAGAAGCAGCTTCTGAGCAGCTTCTGTGAAGGCTGTTGAAATAGCTATGCTATGTATGTGAGCTATGCCTGAAGTTATGCTAATGAGCTATGTCCGGTGCATCTCCACCGTATCAGCAGAAGTGACTGATGGACGACATGTCGACGGCCATGCCTCTCGCGCCACGCCACACATTGCGCCTACGGCCGGCCGGACAAAGCCGACGTTCGCCGATCGTGCACGGCAGCGGGCGTGTAAATCAACCAACGTAAACACACAGCCGTCCGGGCTTCACGCGGCTGTGATGTACGGCTGCTCCCAAGTGGAACGCTCCTCCTACGGGCCTGGGCGCCCTGCCAGACGACACCCCGAACCTCGCCAGCACCTGGACAAGGGAGCAGGCACGGGTGTCGGTTTCGCTACTCTGCTCAGAGAAGGAGGGCGTGTTGGACACAATGTGCTGGGCACAACGTGCCGGGCACAATGTGCTGGGCACAACGTGCCGGGCACAATGTGCTGGGCACAATGTGCTGGGCACAACGTGCTGGGCACAACGTGCTGGGCACAACGTGCCGGGCCCAATGTGCTGGGCACAATGTGTTGGGTACAATGTGCTGGGCACAATGTACTGGGCACAAGGTGCTGGGCAAAATGTGCACACAATATGCTCGGCACAATGTGTTGGGCACAATGTACTGGGCTCAATGTGCTGGGCACAATGTATTGGATTTAATGTAAAAACGGATACTTGGTTAGAGGCCACACTAACCTAACTGAAGTACCAGCTCACTGGACTTCATTTACTGAGGGGCTGGCGGCCTCCATATACTTGAATGGACAGCCCTGTAAGCTTCAGTGTGAGAGCGTCTAGGTTTCATCGGATTTCTTCAGACCAGCAGGATTTTTCTACCGATGATCGTATATGATTATCTTTAAACCCCCTCCTCCACAATGCAGAGCATCTAGTAAACATAAGATACCATAGGCACATCCTAGCCTAGCTCTATGGCACGGAAATTTGTCACCTCCCCAGTGCGGGCTGGTTGTTGCGACCCCACCCCCACATAACGTTTCCAAGCGCAGGGTAGCGACAGGAACACAAATTAGCATGTGGCATGTGACAAGATGTTGCGATTGCCACCCGATTTGCGTACGTGGGTTTCCTGGGTGACCGGCCAGGTCAGTTTGAAAATCATGGTTCTGCAAATTTGACGTTTAAATGCTCCATGTGCATGCACAAGAACAAAAAACCACATGCAACCAGCTCCAGCTTCTACGCCCTTACAATTTTGTCGTGTTACAATGCAAATGAATCATGAGCCAAAAAGGGTTATCCGAGGTCAAGCAAAATCAATGACATCGAACGACCTTAGGCACTATCCCGTATGTGAAGCTTTTGCTGAGTTGTCTGTCGTCATGCTACACCCAACATGGACCATTTTTTGGTGACACACAGTGACATGAACCATTTTTGGGACAGTGTATGTTAGTTGCCGATGATTCGAGGTATCGGTGAAAAACAGTCCGACATCACGTCCCCTCTTATTATGCAACGGGTCAGTGACCTGAGAACAATATCTTGCATTTTTGGCATGCGATATGGTCAACGATAAGGAAACGTTGTACTTTGTACTGCACTACTAGGGACCGATCAAAGGTACAAAGCATCAAAATGGACACCCACGATAGGATGGAAATGGCGGCTGGCCATTGGGGAGGTAGCAGAAGGTGTACTGCGTGACATACGCAATTACTGCAGGGCAAATGCATCAGGTGACGAGGAGGTGGCACTGTGGAATCTCATGTAGGACGGCTCCATAGCCATCAGATCAGCATACAGTACTTCAAGCATTGTAGCTCTATCCAAACACCAGCACCTGGGAAATATAAACCAGGAAGCGAACGACAGGATATCGTACGATGCAACAACTGCAAGCAACACCGATATGGTACGCAGCAAATGTTCAACGTTCGACGAGCAAACTGTGTAGCCGTGGCCACATCGACAAGCGCCAGCGGAAGCTCATGCTACCCAGGCGATCAAGAGCTGGGCAACTGGAGCGAACTCACAAGCGCCAGCGGAAGCTCATGCTCCCCAGGCGATCAAGAGCTGGGCAACTGGAGCGAACTCACAAGCGCCAGCGGAAGCTCATGCTCCCCAGGCGATCAAGAGCTGGGCAACTGGAGCGAACTCATAAGCGCCAGCGGAAGCTCATGCTACCCAGGCGATCAAGAGCTGGGCAACTGGAGCGAACTCATAAGCGCCAGCGGAAGCTCATGCTACCCAGGCAATCAAGAGCTGGGCAACTGGAGCGAACTCATAAGTGCCAGCGGAAGCTCATGCTACCCAGGCGATCAAGAGCTGGGCAACTGGAGCGAACTCATAAGTGCCAGCGGAAGCTCATGCTCCCCAGGCGATCAAGAGCTGGGCAACTGGAGCGAACTCATAAGTGCCAGCGGAAGCTCATGCTACCCAGGCAATCAAGAGCTGGGCAACTGGAGCGAACTCATAAATCACACAGGGATGATACGCCTGTGGGAGCGATTGTCAGCATGAGTGGCATCCACCCGTGCGTGTGGCGGAGACTGTGAAGAAGGAGCCGAGACCACACGGGCACGGCTTAGACTCGTATGTGCAGGGTACTGGTACCCTTCACATACGAGTAAAAAGTCATTGGTCAGTGACTTTTAACGCGAACTGAGCACCATCGCTCAGCCGGTCCCGGGCACAGCCGAATCTGAGCGTCTCCTGGCATGCATGGACATGCTCAAGTTGTAGCTGAGGGCACCGCGTGACCAACGCCTCAGTGCTTGTGAAGCAGCACTGTGTGACAAGTATGATCAATGTGTTCGCACACGCCACGATTCGGACAGTCGGACAGTTGAGAGCGGCATTGTGTGCAGAGGGACGGCACGCCTGGGCAGGAATTATGCGTTTACGCACCTGGCACAAAGCGAATACCAGCTTCTGGGCAGTCAAAGTTACAGCCACTTGCTTTGGTGGTACATTGTCGACATGCTCAGCACTTGGATGCATGGGGTGAAGACAATCGGGCATTTGCCTTGCTACGCGAACACACCTCCTCCAAACATCAATGCGAACCTGTGAGTGCCGCCAGCACTCACGTTTCCGTGACGTAAAAATGATATTCGATGAGAGGTTTCTAAAACGGACTTGCTCACTAGGCATACCGATCCAAAAACACGTTCGTTTTCGCTCAGAGATCATATCGCACACGCAAAAATCACTACTATTTGGCCTGGCTTTAGGCATGAAGCGCATATGCACCGGAAATTAGGATTATCAGAGACAAGGGAGCGATCTCAAACGCAGCAAATGAAGATTACCAGCGCGACAGGAACGACTTCAAACACAGCAAATGATGATTACCAGCGATACAGGAGCGAATATATACGGTGATTGTTGGAGCGGAACTATCCAGAGACCGTAGTAGAAAAGGAAACTACTTATGGTAGATCGCAAAGGTAAGGGAGGAATTAACTAGGAACATGGAGAGGCGTTCCAGCTACCTGCCAATGTTCAAATACTTCTACGCAATAATCAACACCTTCGTAAGCAATTAAACAGTCTGGCCATGATTTATCCCGAAGACACACAGATGGCACACCGCAGAGAAGCAAATGTGACAGACTTTCGTTCATAGGAATGCAAAGAAAGTGATAGGAGGGCAGAAGAAATTCAAGCAGGATGACGGAAAGAAAGGCGTTATCTGCAAGTGCATGTGCGGTGGCAGTGGTGTGATGAATGGGGCCCGTGACCAGTGCACGTTTGATGTGGCGACTGGATGCAGGCTCACCTGTGTCATATCTGGCGTGGGTGCAAGGGGTGCCAGACCATGTGCTATGTTAAGCGGAACGGTTGAGACTGCATACACCAGAGTCGCAAATAATCGGTCATTGATCCGGTAATGGCGCATTTTATGACTCCTAATCGTAATATATAGCGTCGTAATGTTGTCGGACTCTGGTATGCGTAGTGAGGATCCACCTCGTAGGAGGCTCAGGGAAAAGGATCAGAATACCGAGAATGCACGGGGACCTTGTATTGGGTTCACAGGACCCAATACAAGGTCTGGTCGACACAGTATATCTAGCCATGTGTGTGGGATGCGTGGCGCTTAGAATATGCACATACCTGCCTCGACTGGCTTGCTACGTGGTTTTTATGTGAAGTGCGGCTCTTTGTCAAAATGAGTGGTGTAGCAGTTAGCTGTGAACGAAATTGTGATGCCGCATTATGATGCGCTGCCGTCCAACAGGTGATGCGGCATTATGATGCGCTGCCGTCCAACAGGTGAAATTGTGATGCCGCATTATGATGCGCTGCCGTCCAACAGGTGACAACTTGTGACAAATTGTGATGCGGCATTATGATGCGCTGCCGTCCAACAGGTGACAACTTATATGGTATTCCCTGATGCAGCATTATGATGCGCTGCCGTCCAACAGGTGACAACTTATATGGTATTCCCTGATGCCGCATTATGATGCGCTGCCGTCCAACAGGTGACAACTTATATGGTATTCCCTGATGCAGCATTTTTCATGGATGTCGCTGCCGTCCAACAGGTGACAACTTAGGTGATATATCGTGATGCCCGATGGCCACTGGGCGTCATCAGATGCGCTGATGGCCGTGCATCAGGTGACAACTGGGCGTCATCAGATGGCATTCCCTGGGCGTCATCATGATGGCCGCTGGGCGTCCAACAGGTGACAACTGGGCGTCATCGGATGGTCACTGGGCGTCATCAGATGGCCGCTGGGCGTCCATCAGGTGGCCACTTATAGGCGTCATCAGATGGTTACTGCGTCATTATGATGACGCTGGGCGTCATCAGACAGGTGACGACACTGGGCGTCATGAGATGGCCACTGGGCGTCATCAGATGGTTACTGGGCGTCATCAGATGACTACTTTGGCGTCATCCGATGGCCCTGGGCGTCATCAGATGACCACTGGGCGTCATCAGATGGCAACTTATTGGGCGTCATTCCAGATGCCGCATTAGGGCGTCATCAGATGGCCGCTGGGCGTCATCAGATGGCCACTGGGCGTCATCCGATGGCCACTGGGCGTCATCCGATGGCCACTGGGCGTCATCCGATGGCCACTGGGCGTCATCAGATGACCACTGGGCGTCATCAGATGGCCATTGGGCGTCATCAGATGGCCACAGGCCGTCATCAGATGGCCACTGGGCGTCATCAGATGGTCACTGGGCGTCATCAGATGACCACTGGGTGTCATCAGACGGCCACTGGGCGTCATCAGATGGTCACTGGGCGTCATCAGACGGCCACTGGGCGTCATCAGCTGGTTACTGGGCGTCATCAGATGGTTACTGGGCGTCATCAGATAACCACTGGGCGTCATCAGATGACCAATGGGCGTCATCAGATGGTTACTGGGCGTCATCAGATGGCCACTGGGCGTCATCAGATGACCACAGGGCGTCATCAGATGGCCACTGGGCGTCATCAGATGACCACTGGGCGTCATCAGATGGTTACTGGGCGTCATCAGATGGTTACTGGGCGTCATCAGACGGCCACTGGGCGTCATCAGATGACCACTGGGTGTCATCAGACGGCCACTGGGCGTCATCAGATGGTTACTGGGCGTCATCAGATGGTTACTGGGCGTCATCAGATGGCCACTGGGCGTCATCAGATGACCACTGGGCGTCATCAGATGACCACTGGGCGTCATCAGATGACCACTGGGCGTCATCAGATGACCACTGGGCGTCATCAGATGGTCACTGGGCGTCATCAGATGACCACTGGGCGTCATCAGATGGTTACTGGGCGTCATCAGATGGTTACTGGGCGTCATCAGATGGTTACTGGGCGTCATCAGATGGTTACTGGGCGTCATCAGACGGCCACTGGGCGTCATCAGCTGGTTACTGGGCGTCATCAGATGGTTACTGGGCGTCATCAAATGGCCACTGGGCGTCATCAGATGACCACTGGGTGTCATCAGACGGCCACTGGGCGTCATCAGATGGTCACAGGGCGTCATCAGATAGTTACTGGGCGTCATCAGATGGTTACTGGGCGTCATCAGATAACCACTGGGCGTCATCAGATGACCACTGGGCGTCATCAGATGACCACTGGGCGTCATCAGATGACCACTGGGCGTCATCAGATGACCACTGGGCGTCATCAGATGACCACTGGGCGTCATCAGATGGTCACTGGGCGTCATCAGATGACCACTGGGCGTCATCAGATGGTTACTGGGCGTCATCAGATGGTTACTGGGCGTCATCAGATGGCCACTGGGCGTCATCAGATGGTTACTGGGCGTCATCAGATGGCCACTGGGCGTCATCAGATGGCCACTGGGCGTCATCAGATGGCCACTGGGCGTCATCAGATGGCCACTGGGCGTCATCAGATGGCCACTGGGCGTCATCAGATGACCACTGGGCGTCATCAGATGACCACTGGGCGTCATCAGATGACCACTGGGCGTCATCAGATGGTTACTGGGCGTCATCAGATGGCCACTGGGCGTCATCAGATGACCACAGGGCGTCATCAGATGGCCACTGGGCGTCATCAGATGGCCACTGGGCGTCATCAGATGGCCACTGGGCGTCATCAGATGACCACAGGGCGTCATCAGATGGCCACTTGGCGTCATCAGATGGCCACTGGGCGTCATCAGATGGCCACTGGGCGTCATCAGATGACCACAGGGCGTCATCAGATGGCCACTGGGCGTCATCAGATGGTCACAGGGCGTCATCAGATGGCCACTGGGCGTCATCAGATGACCCCTGGGCCGCATATGGTCACTGAACTGGGCTTACACGTACCCCTGGGCCCCTGATGACCATATGGGGTTATCGCCTGATCATCTGACAAGGGGTCAGATGACCAGATGACCAGAGGTCGGTCATCTGATAACCTGATCAGATGACCGACCCCTGGGCTTACTTGGACTGGACTGGACTTAGACTTAAACTTAGACTGGGCTCAGATGACACCTATTCACTAGACTCGATGACTTTAGATTAGGTCACCCAACCTGGAATGAAGCCGTACACGGCTTTCAAAGCGACTGTTTTGTTTTATCCAACGAGGAGCTTCCAAGCTATTTCATGACCTAGCGAATGTGGCACACCTCCTCCTTCCTGGAAACGCTTCTACCCTCCTCTGCTTCCGACTCACAAGTGAAGCTTTATATAACGTTTTCCAAAGCATTCAGGTCGTGCTTTCGCACTTGTAGTGCTTCTCACTGGAAGCTCCTCTAGCATATTTCCATAAATCGGTTGTCAAGTTTCCCAAACGCAGGCGCCGCTTAAATAAATTGAAGTGATGCACGAGCAGCACCTGTCATCACCAAAGCTCCGGCCATGTTAGTCTGCCTCCACTGTCCGGTGAATCGGCTATGGTCCGCGCTACCTGCTGAAATTTCTGTGCAATGCAATGTCGACCCACCTTGAATTGTAATGCGGTAATGTGGTCTGGCGGTGATGTAATTATCTACACCGATGCGGCCAGTCGACGCGCATTTACGGCTCCTACGTGAGGAAAATGCCAGCTGCCCTGCCGGTGTTCGCTCCTCGCTGCATAACAACAGTGATATTTGCGTGCCACACAGGCTAGCAGTGTGTTCAAATTGTCAGATAGTTGGCGACAACAATGGCCGAGCTCGATACAGGACCGCTGAGACACGTGTTCTGAGTTGGATGCCATACCCAGCTGTCCAGGCGGGCAGACGGCACACGGTCGAGAGGTACACTGTTGGAGCGTTCACGGGCATTTAGTAGTCATTGCCAAAAGATAGGCAAGGTATGTATGTGGGCAATAGCCATTGGTCGTGGCCGACAAGCAAAGTGCATGGTCCGAGTTCTTATGTGAATATGGGAAACTTGGATGCGCTGTTGTTGTCATAAGTTGGTCAATGCTAACGTCATAACCAACAGGAATTACAAATATAATGGGAGAATAATCTACAATAAGAGTTTCTAACGTTTGCCTTCGTGGTGGCGGTTTCTCTTCACTGCTGCGTTAGGCATAGCAGTGCAATACTCATATTTGATGCGACCATCAGCTGTTTTGTTGTATACTGCAAAATGGCAGCACTACAGCGCTAATGCACTGAATGCTTGTATGTTACGGCAATCACTGGGCAGTACGTGGCGAGGGAAGGCGAGGGGACGGTAGGGTTGCCCGGGGCGAGGGAAGGCGAGGGGACGGTACGGTTTCCAAGGGGCGAGGGAAGATGAGGGGACGGTAGGGTTGCCAAGGGGCGACGGAAGATGAGGGGACGGTAGGGTTGCCCGGGGCGAGGGAAGGCGAGGGGACGGTACGGTTGCCAAGGGGCGAGGGAAGATGAGGGGACGGTAGGGTTTGCACGGGGTGAGGGAAGGCGAGGGGGACGGTAGGGTTGGCAAGGGGCGAGGGAAGGTGAGGGGACGGTAGGGTTGGCACGGGGCGAGGGAAGGTGGGGGGACGGTAGGGTTGGTTAAAGACGGCAACATCATCTGATTCATCCTTTCGAAATTAGGCACAATGTGTACCCGATTTGTATCTATCTGATATCCTCCTGTGCTATGGATATTTTAAAATAACGCAATAGTGAAGGGGAAATATCATGGCTGCCTAATTCCGAATATTTTTGTTTTACTTGAGGTTCTCAATTGTTCATGGAGTTTCTAGTGTTTGCGATATCGCATGGAAGTGAGGGTTGTGCGCTAGACTAATTTTCGCCTCGCCGTTTGAGTAGGCCAGGCCGAAGCCAACTTTTGGACGTGATATATAGCGATTGACACCGGGCAAGCATAGCCAGTGGTGTCATGTCGGTAAGTCAGCGAAGGCCGCAGAACCACTATCTTCAGCTAGCCAGCAGCTCTGCCGGCTAGCTGACTGGCGAACAGGTGAGATGTTGTCAGGTGTGTACTTGTCCCCACTCACTGTGTACTTGTCTCGGCCTTGGAGGCAGCTTCGGCCGAACGCCATCTAATGGGCGGATGAGGGGTGTATCCAACGCCCTTCTGGTTACCTCGGGTGGAACAAAGGAAAAAAGCAGCAGATGCAACAAATGGACGCGTGCCGCGTAGTGAAGCGGCGATCTGAAGTGGATGGAAGCGGCCCTGTGCCACGCCCATTCTGGGGCATAACGATTTTGAGCTTGACGTCATGAATGACGTAAAGGTCAGATCGCCTTGAACAAACGGGAATTTCTCAGTAATCCATGCGATCCCAATTCAATTTCTGATATCCTCAGCTGACCTAGAGCGACAGCCTATCCCATCTGCTGTGATACCACACTACGTCTCGTGTGGCCCCTATGCCCTGAGGCAACCTCACGTGACTGTGTAGCCACACATGACCTAGCCTTACACCCCACATATCTTGGCGTGACCCTCGATCTTCTGGACACATCACTATCGCCAACGCTTTGTTTCACGAGCCCTCATGAATACCAGGCAATCACTGATTCTGGATAATTTCACAAACTGTGCGCACAGAAACAAACTGTGCTCACACAAACAAACTGGGGATGTGTCATCGGTGTGCTGGTCCTCACGGGGTCGGCATCTGCCACTACAATATCCGGTCGACAAGTGGTCGGCATGTGCCGCTACAATATCTGGTCCACAAGTGGTCGGCATGTGCCGCTACAATATCTGGTCCGCACGGGGTCGACATGTGCCGCTACAATATCTGGTCCGCACGGGGTCGGCATGTGGCGCTACAATATCTGGTCCGCACGGGGTCGGCATGTGCCGCTATAATATCCGGTCCGCACGGGGTCGGCATGTGGCACTACAATATCCGGTCGACAAGTGGTCGGCATGTGCCGCTACAATATCTGGTCCGCACGGGGTCGGCATGTGGCGCTACAATATCCGGTCGACAAGTGGTCGGCATGTGCCGCTACAATATCTGGTCCGCACGGGGTCGGCATGTGGCGCTACAATATCCGGTTGACAAGTGGTCGGCATGTGCCGCTACAATATCTGGTCCGCACGGGGTCGGCATGTGGCGCTACAATATCCGGTCGACAAGTGGTCGGCATGTGCCGCTACAATATCTGGTCCGCACGGGGTCGGCATGTGGCGCTACAATATCTGGTCCGCACGGGGTCGGCATGTGCCGCTATAATATCCGGTCCGCACGGGGTCGGCATGTGGCACTACAATATCCGGTCGACAAGTGGTCGGCATGTGCCGCTACAATATCTGGTCCGCACGGGGTCGGCATGTGGCGCTACAATATCCGGTCGACAAGTGGTCGGCATGTGCCGCTACAATATCTGGTCCGCACGGGGTCGGCATGTGGCGCTACAATATCCGGTTGACAAGTGGTCGGCATGTGCCGCTACAATATCTGGTCCGCACGGGGTCGGCATGTGGCGCTACAATATCCGGTCGACAAGTGGTCGGCATGTGCCGCTACAATATCTGGTCCGCACGGGGTCGGCATGTGGCGCTACAATATCCGGTTGACAAGTGGTCGGCATGTGCCGCTACAATATCTGGTCCACACGGGGTCGGCATGTGGCGCTACAATATCCGGCCCGCACGTGGTCGACATGTGGCGCTACAATATCTGGTCCGCACGGGGTCGGCATGTGGCGCTACAATATCCGGCCCGCACGGGGTCGGCATGTGGCGCTATAATATCTGGTCCGCACGGGGTCGGCATGTGGCGCTATAATATCCGGTCCGCACGGGGTCGGCATGTGGCGCTACAATATCTGGTCCGCACGGGGTCGGCATGTGCCGCTACAATATCCGGTCCGCAGTGGTGACACTTGGCGCAGTCCGGATAATGTGCCGAAACGACATCCGGTGCTGTTGGTGCGGTGGGAGCTGTCGAATATTCCGGCCACGTACCTCCATGTTGAGCCCTGTCTCGTGCCACCCACATTGCGTGCTGGTACGCCTCTGCCGCTGTGGCGTGCCGGCCTCCGACGTCGAGCTGCCGCCAGGCATGCATTTTGAAGATTGCATAAAGCGAACTGGCAGGTTAGTGGGCTGCGTGCGATTATCTTAATCAGGCCTTAGACGAAGACGCGGTTACTGCTAATGCAAAGTGAATACGGCGAGTGCTCAGAAGAAACAAAGCATTTGATAATTAAGCTAGTTGAAGAATTACCACATTTGAAAAGCATTAAAGCGACTTTGATGTTAATGAGGATTAAAGCTGCTTAGTTGGTACTCCCCAGTGGATTTAGAAGTCACAAAGAAACAGAATGTCATATGAAAAAGAAAAAAACGAGCGCCGGCTGGTCCAGCAGGGCAATGCTAGATCCTTCGCGAATTCATACCATCACCAGCGTGCTGCGTCAAGTATTGGAAAACATCAGCATGCTAGTGTTTTCCAGTCTTGCCTAAGCAATTGGCATCGGCCCGTTTGCAGCTCTGCACAGCCTAGCTTTGTGAATTGTGAACCGATCTAAACCTTAACTCGATCGTCAACTGATCCAACCATGCGCTAACCTAACTCTACCCTGATCCTGACCTGACTCCACCCTGACCCGGACCTGACTACACCCTGACCCGGACCTGACTACACCCTGATCCCGACCTGACTCCACCCTGATCCTGACCTGACTCCATCCTGATCCTGACCTGAGTCCATCTTGATTCTGACCTGACTCCACCCTGACCCTGATCCCGACCTGATTCCACCCTGATCCAGACATGACTCCACCCTGATCCTGACCTAACTCCTCCCTGATCCGGACCTGACTCCATCCTGATCCGGACATGACTCCACCCTGATCCGGACCTGACTTCACCCTGATCCGGACGTGCCTAGGCATGACCCTGCCTTTGCCTATCCCTGGTCTATCTCTAGTCTGACTGCCCTGACGTGGCCATGCCGTGTCTTGACCTGATTGTGCCCCTGTGTGACCCTGCGCTGACCTGACGTCACCTGACCCGGCAGGTTCACAATAGTGGGCACACTGACCGTGGCCGTCCCGGCCGCCGACCTCGCCGAGCTGGCGCAGTCCGAGGCGCGCATCATACTGCTGTACTCCACCCGAGAGGAGGCCGTCCACATCATGCGGCTCGCCACTGAGCTCGGCCTCACAGGTGTGCCACCTCAGGTCACAGTCATCTGACCACACAGCAGCCGACGGAGCTCACATGGCGTCACATGGAGTGGCCTCAGGGCACGTGGGGTCTCACGTCGTGAGATGTGGTGTCAGACTAGACCACGTGTAGTTACACAGTGATACGAGGTCGCCTCAGGTCATAGGGGTGACATCAGGCATAATGTGGTGTTGCGACTAGTAAGATAGGTTGACGTACTAGGTCAATTGAGGATATATGGCGCTCCATGGGGTTACATTAAGTTATATTGTGTGATCATAGCAGGTCACATGGTGTGTTCACATCAGGTCACATGGTGCGTCCACATCAAGTCACATTGGGTGTTCACATCAGGTTACATAGCGTTCACATCAGGTCACAAATGTGTTCACATCAAATAAGATTGGTGTGGAGCCAGACCACGTCAGGCTGCGCAGCGCACATGAGGTCACCTCAGGACACAAGGATCACATCAGACGCGTGAACAATTGTCACAACAGGTGACATGGGTTGCCGCACGAGTCAACTGAGTTTACATGGCACCCCGTAAGGTTACATCAGCTTGCACTGTCACCACATAGTGTGTTTACAACAGGTTACATAGAGTGTCCACAAAAAGTCACCTAGCCTGTTTACATTAGGTAACATAGTATGTTCACATAAGGTTAGGTGGTGTTATGCCATGTCATGTGGAGTATCACATCATGTCATATGATGGTCCAGAAGATCATCTGGGTTTACTTCAGGTTATCTGGTGGCACACTAGATCACGTGTGTGTTACACTGATTCATAAAGGATCACATGAGATGATGTGGTGTTGCATGAGCTCGTGCAACATCACATGAGGCCACGTGCGGTCACATTACACCACGTGACATCACCCCACATCGCGTTGGGTCACATCAGATCATGTGGAATGTCATCAGGTCAAGCGGGGTGATATTAGATCGTGTGAAATTGTATGCCGTTGCATGGGATCGTTTCAAATCAAGTATCAGAATTACTTCATTTCAATTCGAGTTATATTTGCCACAGATTGTGCGGGTTTATATCACAACAATAGGTTGTCGTCAGGCCAGATGGTGTGAGTCTCAGTTAGGTATACAGTTATTTGGGCTTTAGTGTACATCGTCTTCATCGGTCATATAGCGCCCGTTTGGTGTGAGTCCGATACGGAATTGGTTCACGGCGGCGGGTTTTCGCTCCTGCTTCCATGCTTATCAGGAGATTGCACCAATGTTTGTTGGGCGAGCATACTTTACCACTGCAGAATTGATGAGATCTGCAACAGTTCCACGGACAAAAGCCTGCCAAGTCGTTGAGCAAAAACCTCGACGTGATATTATGCAAAGTGATGTCACTTCGCTGCTGACTTTTTGATGTAGTGCGATCTTTAATACTGCATAAAAGCGGTTTTCGTCATCCCAAGGGGCTTATTTAGTGATGACATCTAAGCTGATTGTGTTATTGGAAAAACTGGTGATGAGCCTGCGTGCAGTGCAATAATTTCTGATTACATCACTAAGCAGCTCTCCTGGGTTAAAGCAGGTTATTTTATCCAGCACTACTCACCGCACTACTAAGAAGTTACGTTGGACAAACAGAGTGGTAAGGACGTCTTTCAATTCCACTGGCTAACCGTCATCTCCTGATGTCTTTCAGGCGAGAACTATGTCTGGATTGTGACTCAGAGTGTGCAGGGCAGTTTAAGGACGGCCCCGGAACACTTCCCTATAGGAATGCTGGGTACGTATGCACCGGAAGCTGGCAGCACTCTGCGAAATGTTGCTTGCATTAGTGAATGTGTGGCAAGGAAAAGAGCAGTTGGAGACAGCCTTGCATTCTGTGGAGTAGGAATATGATACACAATCACACTAATGTTAATATTATCGTGCTATATCTGGGCTCCTAGTCCTAATATGGAAATATTCGCGGCACTAGGCACTGCTCTAGATCACTAACAGCCTAGACTATGTGCCAAACTCCTGTTTCAGGTGTTCTCGCTGTCTGTTCCAATGTTATCGTATGGAAGTGCACGTCGACTGCGGCGGAGAAAGCCCAGTGGCATGCCTTTGTGACGATGGTGCCAAGCAACAGGCATCAAGCAGCGTTCCATCGAGTTATGCCAGTCATTTACAACAGAAGTTTATGTCGTGTCAATGCCATCAACATCCCAGATGACCATCATCACATGACCTGGTTATAAAGCAACACTTCATCCAGTTATGCCAGTCAATTGCACCAGGAGCTCATGTGATCTATGCCAGCAACATCTCCAATGACCGTCATCTCCAACATCTCCAATGACCGTCATCACGTCACTTGAGTATCAAGCAACAGGCATGCAGCAACGGTGCATCCAGTTGGTTGGTCGGTTATTGGTTTTACGACACGTCGACCATTGAGTCATATAGCGTCGCCAATCTCTCACGCCGATTGGTCGCGGGCGAAGAGTAGCGACAGGTGAGATTCGAACCCACAATCTTTCGATTGCGAGACGAGCATCTTACCCCTAGACCACTCGTCCCCTAACGGTGCATCCAGTTATCCCAGTCACATATATCAGAAATGTATGTCGCCTGTACCAGCAACATCCCCAATGACCATTATCACGTCACCTGACTATCGAGTGGACAGGCATCCAGCAACGATTCATCCAGTTACCCCAGTCACACATAGCGTCCATGTCACCTACCAGCAACATCCCCAATGACCATTATCACGTCACCTGACTATCGAGTGGACAGGCATCCAGCAACGATTCATCCAGTTACCCCAGTCACACATAGCGTTCATGTCACCTACCAGCAACATCCCCAATGACCATTATCACGTCACCTGACTATCGAGTGGACAGGCATCCAGCAACGATTCATCCAGTTACCCCAGTCACACATAGCGTCCATGTCACCTACCAGCAACATCCCCAATGACCATTATCACGTCACCTGACTATCGAGTGGACAGGCATCCAGCAACGATTCATCCAGTTACCCCAGTCACACATAGCGTTCATGTCACCTACCAGCAACATCCCCAATGACCATTATCACGTCACCTGACTATCGAGTGGACAGGCATCCAGCAACGATTCATCCAGTTACCCCAGTCACACATAGCGTCCATGTCACCTACCAGCAACATCCCCAATGACCATTATCACGTCACCTGACTATCGAGTGGACAGGCATCCAGCAACGATTCATCCAGTTACCCCAGTCACACATAGCGTCCATGTCACCTACCAGCAGCATCTCCAATGACCATTATCACGTCACCTGACTATCGAGTGGACAGGCATCCAGCAACGATTCATCCAGTTACCCCAGTCACACATAGCGTCCATGTCACCTACCAGCAGCATCTCCAATGATCACCATCACGTCACCTGACTATCGAGTAGACAGGCATCCAGCAACGATTCATCCAGTTACCCCAGTCACACATAGCGTCCATGTCACCTACCAGCAACATCCCCAATGACCATTATCACGTCACCTGACTATCGAGTAGACAGGCATCCAGCAACGATTCATCCAGTTACCCCAGTCACACATAGCGTTCATGTCACCTACCAGCAGCATCCCCAATGACCATTATCACGTCACCTGACTATCGAGTAGACAGGCATCCAGCAACGATTCATCCAGTTACCCCAGTCACACATAGCGTCCATGTCACCTACCAGCAGCATCTCCAATGACCATTATCACGTCACCTGACTATCGAGTGGACAGGCATCCAGCAACGATTCATCCAGTTACCCCAGTCACACATAGCGTCCATGTCACCTACCAGCAACATCCCCAATGACCATTATCACGTCACCTGACTATCGAGTAGACAGGCATCCAGCAACGATTCATCTAGTTACCCCAGTCACACATAGCGTCCATGTCACCTACCAGCAGCATCTCCAATGATCACCATCACGTCGCCTGACTATCGAGTAGACAGGCATCCAGCAACGATTCATCTAGTTACCCCAGTCACACATAGCGTTCATGTCACCTACCAGCAGCATCCCCAATGACCATTATCACGTCACCTGACTATCGAGTAGACAGGCATCCAGCAACGATTCATCCAGTTACCCCAGTCACACATAGCGTTCATGTCACCTACCAGCAGCATCCCCAATGACCATTATCACGTCACCTGACTATCGAGTAGACAGGCATCCAGCAACGATTCATCCAGTTACCCCAGTCACACATAGCGTCCATGTCACCTACCAGCAGCATCTCCAATGACCATTATCACGTCACCTGACTATCGAGTGGACAGGCATCCAGCAACGATTCATCCAGTTACCCCAGTCACACATAGCGTCCATGTCACCTACCAGCAACATCCCCAATGACCATTATCACGTCACCTGACTATCGAGTAGACAGGCATCCAGCAACGATTCATCTAGTTACCCCAGTCACACATAGCGTCCATGTCACCTACCAGCAGCATCTCCAATGATCACCATCACGTCGCCTGACTATCGAGTAGACAGGCATCCAGCAACGATTCATCTAGTTACCCCAGTCACACATAGCGTTCATGTCACCTACCAGCAGCATCCCCAATGACCATTATCACGTCACCTGACTATCGAGTGGACAGGCATCCAGCAACGATTCATCCAGTTACCCCAGTCACACATAGCGTCCATGTCACCTACCAGCAGCATCTCCAATGACCATTATCACGTCACCTGACTATCGAGTAGACAGGCATCCAGCAACGATTCATCCAGTTACCCCAGTCACACATAGCGTCCATGTCACCTACCAGCAGCATCTCCAATGACCATTATCACGTCACCTGACTATCGAGTAGACAGGCATCCAGCAACAATTCATCCAGTTACCCCAGTCACACATAGCGTTCATGTCACCTACCAGCAGCATCTCCAATGATCACCATCACGTCGCCTGACTATCCAGTACACAGGCCACAATGCATCAGTGAGGTGACATCTCGCCTTGGTGCACAGGCTAAGCACTCGGGCGGGAATTGTTACGATGACAGAATGTGTTATTGGGATCCAATCAGGTCACGTGGTGTCACATTGCACCACGTGGAGTCAGGTCAGCTCAAAGTGGATGACGTCAGGTAATTCGTGGTCAAATCAAGTGGACTGCAGTGATGCCACAGAGCGTATTAATTTGCGTAGCGTCAAGTGAAATATCATTAGGGCAAGTGATAATCATTACCTCCCGAATTGGAACTCATTGGCAGAGGATTTCGCCGAGCTCAACGTTTCGGATATTTCCTGCCTGTAATGTATTTACATTTCGGATATTTCCTGACCGCTTTTCGTTAGCCCCAATGTTGCTTTATTCGTCCTCCTCATATAATTGAGTTCATTCGGAGCATCACAAAATATTACGAGAAACATCATCTGCATGACCGGCAAACACGGTATCTGCCGGCACATGAACGCAACCCCTGCCGGAATCACCGCAACCTGCCGGAATCGCCGAAACCTGTCGGAATCGCCGCAACCTGTCGGAATCGCCGAAACCTGTCGGAATCGCCGAAACCTGTCAGAATCGCCGAAACCTGTTGGAATCGCCACAACCTGCCGGAATCGCCGCAACCTGTCGGAATCGCCACAACCTTTCGGAATCGCCGAAACCTGCCGGAATCACCGCAACCTGTCGGAATCGCCGCAACCTGTCAGAATCGCCGAAACCTGCCGGAATCACCGCAACCTGTCGGAATCGCCGCAACCTGCCGGAATCACCGCAACCTGTCGGAATCGCCGCAACCTGCCGGAATCACCGCAACCTGTCGGAATCGCCATAACCTGTCGGAATCGCCTCTACCCCCGGCACGCTCGCTGTGTTTTCCCTCTGTCTGCCTCGATGTATTCGTCCTCTTACCTGCCTCGCTGTATTCGTCCTACCTTACTCGCTGTGTTCGCCCTTCTGCCTGCCTCACTGTGTTCGCCCCTACCTGCTTCGCTGTGTTCTCCCTCCTACCTACCTCGCTGTGTTCTCCCTCATGGCTGCCTCGCTGTGTTTACCCTCCTGCCTGCCTGGGTGTGTCCGCATTCCTAGCTGCCTCGTTGTTTGCCCTCCTGTCTGCCTCGCTGTTTTCCCTCCTGCCTGCCACGCTGTGTTCGCCCTCCTGCCTTCCTCGCTGTTTGCCCTCCTGCCTTCCTCGCTGTGTTTGCCATCCTGCCTGCCTCGTTGTTTGCCCTCATATCTGCCTCGCTGTTTTCCCTCCTGCCTGCCTCGCTGTGTTCGCCCTCCCGCCGTTGGTTCGCGCTCGTCCCTGTTGCAGTGTTCCAATTTGTCCCTGGCTTAATTGTCTGCTCCCATTTGCATTGACAATCGGGTGGGCCGGTTTTGCTGGGGACCTTGGTCGGACTGTTCGGGACTGTAGCAACCCACGGCTAAGGTTGTCTGCGCAGGTTGCCAGCCTCTGACCTCCGCTGACCTCCCTGACCGATGCCAGCCTCTGACCTCGGCACCGATGCCACCCTCTGACCTCCGCACCGAGTGAGTGAGAGAGGGTGTTGACGGGTACTCTTGCTGTCGATGTCGTGTGATTGTGGCAGGCTGGGTTAGCTCCATTGTCGCCGCCACCAGCTAAAACCGCAGGTCTGTTCTCTGTTTGGCTTCCGCCTCGGTGCTGTTTCACACGACTCTGTCATCGGATCCACACTCCATACCGGATCCTCGCTCCATACCGGATCTGCACTTTATACCACATCTCAACTTTATACCGCATCTCAACTTTATACCGGATCTCCACTTAATACCGGATCCCCACTCCATACCGGACCCGCACCCCATATCGGATCCTCATTCCATACTGTATCGACACTCCACATCGGATCCTCACTCCATACCGCATCGAAACTCCACACCGGGTCCCCACTCCATATCGGATCAGTGCTACAGCTATTTGTCTGGGGCTATTGGTAGGCCGGCTAGCAGCGTTGTTGATGGCCAACTTCGGACGCCGCGCCGTTCCCTGCGTGTCGCGCTTCATTCCGCAGTGGTCTGCCGGTCGTGGTCTGTCGGTCGTGGTCTGCCGGTCGTGGTCTGCCGGTCGTGGTCTGCCGGTCGTGGTCTGCCGGTCGTGGTCTGCCGGTCGTGGTCTGCCGGTCGTGGTCTGTCGGTCGTGGTCTGCCGGTCGTGGTCTGTCGGTCGTGGTCTGCCGGTCGTGGTCTGCCGGTCGTGGTCTGCCGGTCATGGTCTGCCGGTCGTGGTCTGCCGGTCGTGGTCTGCCGGCCGCGGTCTGCCGGTCGTGGTCTGCCGGTCGTGGTCTGCCGGTCGTGGTCTGTCGGTCGTGGTCTGCTGGTCGTGGTCTGTCGGTCGTGGTCTGCCGGTCGTGGTCTGCCGGTCGTGGTCTGCCGGTCGTGGTCTGCCGGCGGTCGTGGTCTGCCGGTCGTGGTCTGCCGGCGGTCGTGGTCTGCCGGTCGTGGTCTTCCGGTCGTGGTCTGTCGGTCGGCACCTTCCGTCGCCCACGTCCTATTGGTGTCTCTCGTCGGAGACTTCGTGTCGCCTGCACGCCCGCTGGCATCTCCGGGTTGACCCGCTGGACCAGGCACGTCGGAGACTTCGTGTCGCCTGCGCCCCCGTTGGCATCTCCGAGTTGACCCGCTGGACCAGGCACGGGTGCTGGCTTTAGCTGGACCGTCAGGTGTATGCTGTCCGATGGCTTCCTGCTTGGCGAGCTGTGTCCCTCATTTGACAGTGAAAATAATGATAAAAACGCGTAACGGCTTTCTTTTAATTTGGTATATAGTTTGATAGGAATATCTCTGTGATGATTGCAGATGGGTGAAAGTGGGCCTTCCCGACAGGGATGGTCCCGGAAACGCTGATTCACCTGGTCTCAGTTCGTCTTGGGTTCCAGGCAGAACTGTTCATGCGGTCCTCTTCAATACATGCAAGCTGCATGGTTCTACTTTCCACACACTACCACCTGAGGTGCTCATTGAATACGTGCACTGCTCATTGAATACGTCGGTCTGTCTCTTATTACTGTTGTAGGTGACTACTCTCTAACCATTACTCACTCACAATATTAATTTCGTGAAAAAATGGACACTTCGAACATTTTGGTTGTATTTCGAATCGAATTCATTTTATCTCTTCTAACATCTGCCATTAATTTGAGGAACATAGCTCACTACCATTGTTCCGATCTAAACAACCATATGTGAGTCAGATATCAAAATCTAACTACGAGGATAATTTGGTGCATGATAAATTCGCGGTTCTTTGTAAAGGTAGAAATTACCATGCCATCCATATTCCAAATATTTATTTGCAAGAAACATCGTTGCAGCAATATTCTGCCGGACAGCTACAAACAACTAGTACGCCTTGTGTTTGACATTTGAAAATCTGCAGGAATCTGTGGGCATGGCGGACAATCGGAGCGGGGGCAGGTCGCGGGGGCAGGTCGCGGGCAGGGGCAGGTCGCGGGGGCAGGTCGCGGGGGCAGGTCGCGGGGGCAGGTCGCGGGGGCAGGTCGCGGGGGCAGGTCGCGGGGGCAGGTCGCGGGGGCAGGTCGCAAGGGCAGGTCGCGGGGGCATGTCGCAAGGGTAGTTCGCAAGGACAGGTCGCGGGGCAAGTCGCAAGGGCAGGTCGCAAGGGCAGATCGCGGGGGCAGATCGCGGGGGCAGGTCGCGGGGGCATGTCGCGGGAGCAGGTCGCGGGGTAAGGTACGGGAGCAGGTCGCGGGGGCAGGTTGCAGGAGCAGGTCGCAGGGGCCGATCGCGGGTGTAGGTCATGCGGGCGTCCATGTCGTCGATGGCGGAGGGCAGACGGCCGTGTCGTCAGGGGCAGACGGCAGACGGCCGTGTCGTCAGGGGCAGACGGCAGACGGCCGTGTCGTCAGGGGCAGACGGCCGGCGGCGCGGTTTAAGTTCAGGGCATGGAGAGGGTTAAGGGGGTGGGGTAAGATCGGACTCCTGAAATATGATTGCCGCCAGTCGAATAGCTATGCTATGACCTCTGGATGAATAGCTGACATTTCAGCAGTGTGTATGTGTGTGTGATATTGGACGTTTAATCGATTACTACCATTTGGCTATGGACAAACGGGACATGTCTGGCAATATTTCGTGTACATTTCGAGCACACACAGTGGAGGGCCGGGAGGGTCACTCGCACGTCGCTATTCTTCGCCGATGTATCTGATGATGACGCTGCGGGTGGGTGAAAATGCATGTGCGGGAATATTCCATGAGGAACTATGTTAAAATTAATTGCAATTCGAATTATTTTTTTATTCGCCGCTCACTTTCTCAGATCTGACCTTCTAACTTGAAATGCCGTCCAGAATTCTACCAAAACGAATTTTGTTATGTTGTTGGTATACCCATGTATGTACACACCTTAGCATGAAATTGCTTGGCCTCAAATCATCAAGAATGCCTTTCACCCGTGACTTTAAACTTAGGCTCGACAATTTCCTGATTTCATGCACCTATTGTACTTTAGTTCATGTGTCTGGTGTCATGATATCCGTGCTCAGAGGCCGATCAGAGGATCAGAGGCGGCTGTAGGGTCTCAGAATCCTCGCCCTTCATGCTTTATAAGTGTTGGTTGGTCATTGGGGTTTAGGGGCGCATCGACTACACCGGTTATCCATCGTCAACTTCAAAAGGGTATTAAGCTGTTTCTTGCGCGTATTAAGCAGGTCATCTCACTTGGAGTAGCTATAAGCAAAATTATGATCACATCGTAGGTGGGTGAAGCTTGTTTCTCATTGGCATTACGTGTGGCAAGGAAAAACACAAATACTGCTGTGTATCAGTATCAGTATCGGTAGCAGTATCAGTGCCAGTATCTGTTAAAACACATCCACACACGCTACAAGTCGATTTCACGGTCAGGTAAATATAATAGGAGATTGTACCGCGATGGAAAACCACAAGACCCAAACCGTACGCCTCCCCCACATCACACATACATCCATGTACGCCTAAGCATATTCTGAGAAAGCCATACTAGAACTCACACACTGTTAGAACGTATGCGACGCTTAAACCGGTATTTGTAAGTCATAGGTCCAGATTCTGTTATGTTGGTGGGCATCGCGTTATGTGCATAGGCAGAGTTGACCCACACGACCTCTTTAATGAGGTATGTCGATTTCTTAGCACCACATCTTATGCGGGCCTGGTGGTATAGTGCTGACTGGTCGAGATGAGGCTCCACGCCATCTCTGTCATCTCGCACTATCAACATTGTCACGAACAGCCGCCTGTTACCTCAGCCGATAGAGCACTGGCCTGCAGAAGTATCTCCGTGTTGGCACAACGGGTCGAGTCGCTTCACCCGCTAGCTGTTGACGCCCCGGCTGTGTCCAGTTGACAACTGGCCAGTCAAGGTCGGGGGGGGGGCACCAGGAGACCGTGCTCGGCTATGCGGGTACCTTTAGCTCCCGGTCAGAATTGTGATCGAGTGATCCGATCGGGAGGTGTGTTCAGGTTCAGTGTAACAAGCTTGTGCTTGTCATTGACTCTGGTTCTGTAAAGCATCCTCAATAACAATTCGGGATTAATTGATCGTGAAAAGCAGACGCGGATTCACCAGCGTCAGCCCGATCTTGACAGGTACAGTTTAGGTGTATGCGATTTCAGCTTCGCTGTTCACCACGTTTTGTCTAGATTGACCGCATAGACACCGCAATGAAGAGTTGGAGCCAAGAACTTGCCTCCTCGCCTGTCAGTTGAAATCATTGAAACCCCTCAGTGCGCCTGGATAAATGATGCACAGCACCAGTCCTTTACATGCTGATGACGAAAACATCTTCAACAAATAGCAGAGAAGTCGCCGTGCAGATTTCAACAACATGAAGTCATGCAAGTGCAATTTGCGTGCCAAAGAAGCATTCGATGTTGCTCTTGCACCGCTGACTCCGGTTTTCTCGACTTCGACGGTGTGAGGCGCGCGTTACCCCGTGGCAAATTTCAGTTATGTTCTACAGTTGTGTGTCAGTATGGTTTGTACGTGTGTGGCAGTGTTCAAATTGCCTGACCCGCCCCCGGGCCGAGAGCGATGTCAGAGTCCCGAGTTTGGGCCCACGAGTCGGCGAGGCTGATTGCAGTAGACACACGCCGCCACCAGGATTCTGGCAAGCATTGCCCTGGTGACAATATGCCCGGTATCCAATCGTTCCGAAAATACCACTGGGTGAGTTGCAAAATTAAGAACAAATAAGACCGCCATGCTACAAACTCCGGCAAGCGAATGAGGTCGTGCTTAAGTGTGCTTCATCTGAAGGTTACAGCAACTCCAAGCATTGCTCAATTTAAAATGTCATTTAGTTGGATTGAAATTCTTCTTCAGCTGTGCTCTAGACCACCAATATTGAAAGCAACATAACGTAGTTATCGACGCGACGCCAACCACAAATCTCCATGTCATCCAGCAATCAATATCAGCTCACATTCTTTAAAGAAAAAACTTGGACGGATCCAGTTGAAGGCTATGTTTGATTGGTAGTGGTATGCTTCATACCCAACGCTTTGAGCTGTGCTACCTGATGTGTTCTGCCTATGCCGACGCTCCAGTCTCGTAATCATCTGGATATCTTCTATAGGAACGGAGTATGCCGATACCGCCGATCATGATCACCTGGAGATCTTCTATAGGGACGGAGTATGCCGATACCGCCGATCATGATCATCTGGAGATCTTCTATATGGACGGAGTATGCCGATACTGCCGATCATGATCAACCCGAGAGCTTCTGTAAGGGCGGAGCGTAATGATTTCCTTTCTAAAGAGTAATCGTAGTTTTGAAGAAAAAATCAGGGACATGTTACACACGTCTACCAAGAGACATGTGTCTTTTCCCGAGGCATCTATAAGGGAAAGGCGGTGAGAGCTTCAGAAACACGCAAAGGCAGTTCATGTGGATGTGCGTAGTGTGCGCGACAGTTCCCGTAAGCTTCCGCACTCAGTGGTTATGTTTGTCCGTCTTCGTTTCCATAGCCATGCTAAGCAGTGTTCGACTTGGCCCGGGTGGGCCCCATTGGCTTTAGCCCAGGTCTGGACACAGGTAGAGCCGAGCCCACATTTTGTCATAGATTAATGGGCCAGGGCCAGCCCGTCCTGATTATCCATTTTGCTGTTTCATTGCAGTTTTTTTTCTTTTAAGATGAAGGTTCGTCGAACTTTTCCCAAAACACCACAATCTGTTCATCAACAACAATTAATATTGGGAAAATTCAGGAAACTATTACACACTATTCCACTTGAACAACTTATCCGGCAAATACGGCAAAATATCAAAATTACCATGCACATCCCAACGTGCTATCCTGGTCCTTTACATTCTAGTTCATGATTATTATCATAACTAGGAAGACCCTATGTGTACGGAAAGTGCACACTTGGTAATTTATCAGAGGACACATTACTTTTTCAAATGTAATCCTAGATGTTTAAGAAGTGACTATGGGAGAAGGATTATGGGCTGCCGGGCTAAGCATGGTTGCATTCATGGAAAAGCATTATAAAGGGAACAATTTATAACAAAATTTACCTATCTGAGACGTCTGTTCATATGCTACCATGCATTTAGCAACAGCTTTACGATGTGGCCCATAACGCCTACCTTAGGCGATATTTAACTAAAAAAACCCTAGCATACCCTAATTCTTATCCTACCTCTACCCTGCTGGGGTTCTTTTCATGGTTCTGTGCTTCTAGAACTGGGAGAGATGGTCTGCAGTTAGATAGGTATTGACATCTGCTTGGATATCTACTCATATATTACTCCCTACCTACCTCCACCCTCCATTGCTTGAAGTACCTAAATGTACTAACAGCTTAAGCACGTCACCAAAACAATGTAAAAGATAAATAGTATGATGATGAACAGAAAGTTATATATCAATTGGGTTAAAAATTAGTACTTGTATCAAAAATTCAAAAACATTTCCCAATGTGTCCGCATTATTGCCTTAGTCAGGGAAACAAGCTATGGGTCGAGACTGAAAACATGTTTAAGCGTTTAAGCACGATCAATTTCACTTTTTATACCTCCGACTGCAGAACCTTTTCGGAATATCACAAAGCCGTCAACACAATGCATGTCAGGTACACGGTTTGATACATGGCTAGCTTGCATCTCTGGATGACTTAGTACACGGCTTGCTATGTTGTTAATGATGCTCACTTTGCCAGCTTCGTTCCACGCGCTCTGGGAGCAAAGGAGATACAGCTTATCGTTCAGCTGATGCTTGTGCATCTCCGACCCTGGCGTAGCCGTTCGGCCAGATTTGTGGGAGAGGCTCACCGAAACGGCTGTCTGATACTACGGCGCTATTTATTCCTTAGAACCTTTAAGCCGTCTTCTAAATATGCTCTCGCTGCCGACGTGAGCGGGTGCTCTTCAGAGTAGAGCTGTGTCGGAGCTGACCGAGGAAGAGCCTGTTCTTCGATTCAGTCGCTCAAGAATTCGGCTTGTTTCTTCGTTCGAAACTATCTTTATCGGAGGTAGAACTCGTGTCGTATAGTATAAAGTTCAGCACACACACTATTGGACATATTTAATTGTCGGAGAGACAGATTGTTAAAATTAGTATGATGGTGAACGGTAGGATGTATATTAATTGGGTGAAAATAAAATATTGCTTCCACAAAAATTAAAGGACATTTCTCAACTTTTCGGTTGTATTGTCTTCATCAGGGAAACAAAATATGGGTCGATAATGAAAGCATTTTTTAACATTTTTTTTCAATCAAAGAGCGGTTTCGGTGAGCCTCTCCCACAACATCTGGACGAACGGCTACGCCAGGGTCGGAGATGCACAAGCATCAGCTGAACGATAAGCTGTATCTGCTTTGCTCACAGGGCGCGTGGAACGAAGCTGGCAAAGTGAGCATCATTAACAACATAGCAAGCCGTGTACTAAGTCATCCAGAGATGCAAGCTAGCCATGTATCAAACCGTGTACCTGACATGCATTGTGTTGACGGCTTTGTGATATTCCGAAAAGGTTCTGAAGTCGGAGGTATGGAAAGTGAAATTGATCGTGCTTAAACCCTTAAACATGTTTTCAGTCTCGACCAATATCTTGTTTCCCTGATGAAGGCAATAAAGGCGAAACGTTAGGAAATGTCTGTGAATTTTTGGTAGAAGTACTAATTTTACACTCGATTGATATATAACTTGCTGTTCATCATCATACTACTTTTACCAATCTGTCTCTCCGACAATTTAATGTAAAACATAGCTGGAACATTCATGACATTATTCGGAATGCACACTATGCACACTCGGAATCATCGGGGAAATTATGTTCTTGGGACATTGATCGAAGGTACATTGCAAAACTCCAAAACTATGGGAGGTAGGCACAGAGGCGTAGGCAAGGGGGTGGTGGACCACGCCCCCGCCTCTCTCCCTAGCACCGAAAGATTAACTAGATCAAACGAGAAAATTGGTTATTTCCCCACGTAAAACCCTACATTTCGCCGTGCTTCGCACGTCGGAAGCTTTCCCTATCTCCTATTTTTGGAGGGTTGGGCTCCCCTTAGGAAAACCCTTGCTTCGACACTGGGTAGATACATGGCATTCATCTCCAAACTCTTCAAATTTCGCTTCTGTGATCAGGTGACTGGTCGTTTTTACACTGATCAATATATGACATGAAAACCAGTGCAAGAGTCAGTCAAAATACATACCATGTGGCGGACGAAAAACGCAAGAAATGCAAACGAAGCAATTACGTAGGTATTTCAGAACTTCTACCCATAACACGTTACTCTCGTGCAGACGTTTCAATAACGATATGATACACAGCCGGCGCACTGACAACTAGAGGAGGCTGGCAGCCCATCCAAAATAATGCAATCAGCTGATTAGTGTTTTGTATGCTAGGATGGCACGCAATGAAATGCATAATTATATTAAATGAAATATTGTTTTCGAATTTCTGCTAGTCCCGCGGTCCTCTTACTATCTACCCCAGCCCGGATATTTTGAGCCCGTTTTGATGTGCGCGATAAGTTGCATACGTAAGTGCGACGTAACCGCGGGCGTGACTTAGGATGTGATGAAAGGGATATTCGACCAAACCGTATTCGAGCATGTTCATTGCGTACTCAACATGCTTGCCTCGAGCAGGAAAACAGCAATGAAAACTGTTCCGGAAAAAAACAATGACGTCACTGTTAACTTCATGATGGATCCATTGGAATGTCCTGCTCATTATAATCAGTCCGATATTTAGCATAACGGAAAATTTAATTACCTGATGATGATATTTTATAAGAATGAACGCCTGCGAAAATGTAAGTATATTTGAACGTACCTAGGACGAATACAATTTATTCTGAAATGAATGTGGACGTCCATGAAGCGATCTTTTCCTCTTAATTGCATTCTTCCGGTCATTTCAAAAATGTTTTCAGCAGGTCCAGCGATATTTGGATAACTTTCTTTGCACCCTTTCTTTTGAACTGGTAGTTGGCATTACTGCTGTTAAAGTTGTCGTCGGCAGCCAAGTTTTTCTCGAGCCTGATTGGATCAATATGTGGTCATGGCCATTCTAATTGGGCCATTAATTTGAGTGATCGCCATCCTAACCCACCATTTTGACTGTGTCCAAACAGGGGTCTCTCACTCCCAAGTTCAGCTGTATTGACATGCATAGGGTAATCCACTATTGCAGTGGCTATTATGCCCCGAGTCATAGGTAAAGGAGTAAAAATAAAAACATGAAACTTACAGTCAAAAACATACATGCAAGCAGTCAAATACACACATACGTCAGTCTCACAATATTGCACTGGAGTAAAAACATAGTCAAAAGTATACATACCGAACAGTCAAATACATAGTGTGTCTAAGACGCGGGACAGTCAGGTTGCCGAGCCAGCAGGTGCCGCTTAACGGCGCGCGTAAAATGTTGTGGTGTCATTTCAGTGAGCTCAGCTGGGAGCCGGTTGTGCATTCAGGCGCTCTGCACAAAGCGCCGCTTCCCAGTCTCAGTCATTGAGCGAGGAACATGAAGCAGCTGGTCTTGCCGTGTGCTCCGCTCTCGGACTGAGCTGTTCTTCCTGAAGCCAGATGCAAGTGTTTCCGGCTCGCCACGCGTCATGACCCTGTGTGCCAGGCTGAGTGTGCTGATGTCGGCAACTTGTTGGGCAGTCGGCCAGCCCAGTCTCTCTCGCAGGTCAAACGAGTGGTCAAATTTACGACGGCCAAATATAACTCGTGTGCCAAAGTTCAAGGATTTTAGGATTTTATGCATATTCCTTTTTGTGCCATTGCCGTATACCGAAATGCAGTATCTGACGTGCGAGAGGACAAGGGCCGTGACGAGTGTGGTGATCATGCCGTCTGGTATGAGGTTGCGGGCATGGGAGAGGCCGGCCAGGGTGCCTGTGCAGCAGCGGCTGACGTGAGACACGTGAGCGTCCCACGACAGAGTTTGGTCGAAAGTGATATCCAAATTTTTTACCTCGCTACAAGGCTCGAGGGATGCGTCACGGAAGGTGACTTGGAAATTTTGGAGGTTGCGCAAATTTTGGCGGCTTCCGAAGGCAATCAACTGAGTTTTCGTCGCGTTAACCTTGAGGGCGTTCGCGCGGAACCAAACGTCCAAAGAGTCGAGAATGCTCTCCATACGGGAGATGAGCGCTGGGAGTTCGCTTTTCTTGCCGGTGACTAGCACCTGGGTGTCGTCCGCATATTGCATGACGTTGCCTTCCGGTGAAAACAACGCCATGTCATTCGCGAAGACGCTGAACAGCAAAGGCCCCAAGGCCGACCCCTGGAAAACACCCATGGTGTTCGCCCGTGGCTGTGATGCCCCTGAGCCCGTAAGTGTTACGATCCGAGTGTGACCGCGGAGGTAAGACTCAAACCAGCAGGTTTCGACGCCGTATAGTCGGAGTTTTCGCAGTAAAATGTCCTGGTCTATGATGTCAAAGCATTTGCTTAGGTCTATCTATCAGGCATAACAACAAGATCTCCCCACTATCGGTGGCAGTGAGGATTCGGTCAGTGACTGTTAGCAGCGCTGTTTCCGTGGAATGGTGGGGTCGGAAACCGTGCTGGGAGGCAGACAGGAGATGGTTGTAGGAGAGGTAGTGGTAGAGCTGCTTCTGCACCACCCTCTCTACCACTTTGGAAATGACTGGTATGATTGAGATGGGCCGAAAATTAGATGGGTCTGCTGTATCGCCAGACTTGTGGATGGGGTGGATAATGGAATGTTTCCAGGAATCAGGGAATTCAGACTGGGTTAGGGAGGCGTTGATAATGTGTAGTAGGACGTCACCGATAGCTGGGAAGCTCAACTTTAGCACGCGGATACAAAGGCCATCCGATCCGCGCGCTGCTGAGCTGCGCATGGTGAGGATAGTTCGACGTAGTGTAGTGAGGTCAGTAGGCAATAAAACAAACGCGCAGGCGCCGACACGTGGCAGGCGGCAGTCAAGGGCCGGGACTTCGCCGAGTGCAGCGATTTCGGCAGCTACCTTCGGTCCCACAGACACAAAGTAGGCGTTCAGGTCATCGCCTGCTAGCTGGGGCTGGAC
The DNA here is from genome assembly GCA_034440615.1 of Ashinkailepas kermadecensis. Lineage (NCBI taxonomy): Eukaryota > Metazoa > Arthropoda > Thecostraca > Neolepadidae > Ashinkailepas > Ashinkailepas kermadecensis. The sequence continues at coordinate 726,419 of JAOTOM010005136.1, read as the reverse complement.
CTTCTGGGCTGTCTTTTTGCTGGCTATGACGGCCCGCATATTACGCCAGACCGTGTGTGCACCCTGTTCGTGTATCCGTTTTGTGATGTCGGAGCGTGTGTCGCGGCGGATGGCGGACCTTACAGCTCGGTTGAGCTCGCGATATCCCGTTGATTCCCTCCCTCCGTCACGCAGCGCCTGACGGCGCCGGGCCATGAGCGCTCTCGTGTCAACGGTGACTGGAGGTGCAGTGGGGTTGCGGACGGTGACATTCCGCTCTGGTGCATGCGAGTCGATAATAGGTAAAAACGTCGTCAAAAAGATGCGCCATTTGTCGCAGACAGTCGGTGAATTATAAACTCCCCCCCCCAATTAGCACTGTATAAATCGTAAAGAAATGATCCCATTTCAATCCGCTTAAGACGTCGAGAGCGCACAACAGTTGGCTTGCATCTGCTACGAGGCACGTTTACGCGAGTAGACACATAGGAATGAGGACTAAAATGACAGTGACTAGTACGGCATTCTTTAACAACGTCGCGGTTTTGAACGATGCAAACATCCAACAATGAACCCGTGGCATACGTTGATGAAGTGACAGTCTGGCACAGGGTGTAATCATGTAAAAATTCCTCAAGACGCAGACGACCAAGATCACGGCGAGTCTTCCTCAGGTCACAATTAAGATCACCGCACATGATGACAGTTGCAGAAGGGTGGTCGATGAAAACACGCTGAAGCTGCAACTCCAGGTCCTCAAAATCTTCTTGAAGAGCAGTTGCGGTGTGTCTCGGAGTTCTGTACAAGCTGCAGTGACTAGCTGACGGCCTCGGTCGAGCTTGATGATGCTCCAAAGGGACTCAAACTTGCTCTCCGAGTTGCTGGCAACGCTGAGCTTCAGTGTCGATGCTGTGATGCCTTCCTTAATGGCGACAGCTACATCTCCGTAGCCACGACGATCGGGGCGGTCGGCGCGGCGGAGCGTGTAGCCAGGGAGGACCAGCAGTCTGTTCGGCGTGCTGGGTCTGAGCCACGTCTCGGACAGAGCCATAATGTCATAGTCGCGGTTGTGAAGAAGGTTGGAGAGTTCCAGCAGTTTTGGCTTCAGCGACTGGATGTTAATTGATCCGATCAGGAGATCGTCGGTAGCGGCGCGGCCGCCCCGCGACCTTTGTCCGCGCGCGTCACGACGCTGCGGCCGCCGACCGCCGGTGCGTGGCTGCCTTGGTACCGCACGGTCGGTGCCGGGAGCCGACTGCGGCCGCCGCAGCGCACCGCCCCGCCCCAACACGGCCCGGTCAGCCGGCCGCCGGCCCCGACCCGACCCTGGCCGCGGGGTGACGTCACCGCCCTGAGCCGGCCGACCGCCGGCCGGCGCGTGGCTTTGACCTTGCTGCCACAGATCAATGCCATGATCTGTGGGATTATGCCGTATGTTCCCATTTAAAGCTCTTGAACGATTCCACGCATTTCGAATTCGGCAGGATTGAATTTGGAATAGTTCATTGATTTAACTGGACTCGCATCCTGTGGAAAATCAACCAAGTGAGCTTGTCAGTAGTTTCGTATGAACTGCCTATGTAAAGTCATCACGTCATAAAGTGTTCAGAGTTAATAAGAGCCACAAGGGCCCATCCAGGCTAATTCTGTGAAGGGAAGATACCATAAGCCTGGACAAAGAGGCACTCTTCACCTCAACCAACACCGTATCCCAAATTCCAAGGAAACCATCCACCAACATCCCACTCGCCCATCAACGCCAATCTATCTCACCTATCCAGCCCTATTCACTTTATCCCGCGTAACCCACGCGTGGATTGAGTGCCCTACCAATCATTTTTTTAACTCCATACATGCCTGCTTAAAGGGGCTTGTATGTACCATGCACATCTACTTAGGATAAATATCACCACATCTATCGCTAATTAGAACTCAATAACAAGATTTTCTGGCCTCAAAAATGTGTCCACTCTTTGTAAATATATTCAATGAAGAACTCCCTACAACATCAGCACGCAGCCTATTCAATTGATCAACAACCCTTTGACTGAAGACCTGTTGTCGCTGAACTGTCCTACACCTCGACTTGTCTAACCTGAATTGATGACCCATGTGTGATACACTAAATAGAAGGGCATCATTCGGATTGACCTGATCTAGCCCTTTAACGATTTGATGCATCTTAATCATATTACCAATTAATATCATATACTTGAGTGAGTACATATATAATGCCATAAGCATTTGTCCATATCCTAAGTTACCTAGTCCACTGATGAGCCTAGTGGCTTTGCGTTGCCTAGTGGCTTTCTAGCATACTTATATATATTTTAAAGTAAGAGCTCCATGTCTGTACATAATATTCCAAGTGGGGTGGCACACGGCCTAAATATTTTTTTTGCATGACTTCCTTGCTCTTATCTATCACACTCTAATGATTCCCAGCATTCCGATTGCCCTGTTCTTAGCTGAAATACATTGTTTTTCTGCTTTAAGGCCATTTGAAACTAACATACTTTAATCTCTTTCCTCTTCAATAACATGCAATTCTCTACCTCCTATTCTATGATCTGAAAGTCTTACCTCCAGACCCCGGATGCATATACTTCTACTGTTCATAGTTAACAGACATCTGCCATTGATCAGCTCACTTTTTAGGTTCTCCAAGTCTAATTGAATATTACTAGATCGATCATTACTGCTAGCCACTCCTATCAACTTGATGTCATCAGCAAATTTGAACACCCTATTTCTCAGCCATACCTCAATGTTATTTACAAAGATGATAAAGAGAAGTGGTCCTAGAACACAGTCCTGTGGCACTCCACTCAGAACATCCTTCCGTTCAGATTGACATCCATTCAGCATACCCTTTGTTTCGTCTCCTCAACAACGCTTCAATCCAACCTATAACTTTTCGAGCAATACCATGCTGCTCTAGTTGATGAATTCGACGCCTGTGTGGAGCTTTTTCAAAGGCTTTGCCAAAGTTCAAGTGCACAACATCCATCCTGCTTTGATTGTCTCTTCTTTAGTTACATAACATAAAGTTACAATATTTTATGGCCAGACGTTATTGCTTGCAAAACCAGATGAAATTCACCATGAAATCCTGAACTTGCTATAAATATCTTACATCACTGGGTCGGGATAGTTAAGAGCTACACCCATAGCTAGCTTCACAGGCCCAGATATGGCCTAGAATCGGATAAGGTCAGTCGTCATCGGTACAGGCATGGGCCTGGCTGGGCTCCGAAAGTTGGGCCCGTTTCGAACTCTGCGCCAAGGTTAAAACAGTGTTCCCGAGTAACTGTTTCGTGCCGATGTAGTCGCAGCTCCAGCATGTTTCTGCTTTGTAGACTTGTTTGACGATAAAAACATTAGAAGCCCGCGAGGTCCCGGATCGGATAGACGAGAAATGAGTTTGTGTGTAAGATTACCTCTTGTTTCTAATTAGTTTATGAAATGTGGGGGCGAGTGTCAAACATTAACTAGGAACTTAAATTACTTCCGCGAACGTTATCAACTGTTGACGGTAATCACAACAGAGAGAGAGAGAGAGAAAGACAGAGAAAGAGCGAGCGAGAGGGAGATAGAGAAGGAGAGAGGGAGGGGTGGGGAAGAAAGATAGAGACGGAGGGAGGGAAGGGGAGAAGAGAGAGAAGGAGGGAAGTAAGGAGAGAAGAGAAAGAGAAAGAAAGAGAGAGAGAGAGAGAGAGAGAGACAGAGATATATATATATATATATATATATATATATATATATATATATATATATATATATATATATATATATATATATATATATATATATATATATATATATATATATATATATATATATACATAGAGAGAGAGAGAGAGAGAGAGAGAGAGAGAGAGAGAGAGAGAGAGGGGGGGGGGAGGTGAAGGTAATATAAAGCGAAATCGCTTGTAGTTCAAACACACTACAAGCGATTTTGGATGAGAATGTATCAGGCTGTTGAAGAAATGAAGTTCGTGAGATGCCATTGAGTCCATGCCATTGAGGCCATCCGGTGTATCGTGATGCGACTGTGAGATTAAACTACCATCCAGGAAATTATTCTATGTTTATATTCTGGCTTCACTTGAACTAAAAAGACCACAACTGCCACCCCTGCATTAGCTAAGAGAACCTTTCGTTCTCTTAGCTAATCTTAGCTAATCTCTTAGCTAATCTAATGCAATTAGTTATAATGTTATCAGGTCAGCATCATAATTTGCCCGAATATCTCTTCATCCGCTCAGCTGATGTCGAATGTTTGGCAGCATTTCACTGCCAAGTGCCACTTATCGCATACGATGGCTGAATGCAGCCAATGTGATACCGATGTGATACCATGTGATTGCCAATGTGATAACGCCAATGTTTGCTGAAGGCCTCCCTTTATTCCGAGACCTTTGAAATGCCAGACAGCCGGTCTAATGTTTCGCTGCATTGCAAACCGCGTAACTACGTACTGGGTGATACCACAATCCAGGCATACCACCGCTATGCTTACAACAGAAGAGCCAAATACTACCAAATGCTGCCAAATGTTGCTGTTGTGACGTCACCGGTCTGGGCTATGCGATCCATTCCTGGTGGCAACGCTGTCTCCGCCTGGCGGTGTCATTTACCTCGAACCTGGAATGGTTGGTGAATTTCAGGGCGAGCACCAGGGCACCGTCCAACTCCAGACAAAGACAGCTGGGGATTTTATATCGGGTACTTTGTATCGCTCGTACTTGAGCGTGAGGTGTGGGAGACTTTTCGCCCGGCATCGCGAGGGTCCAGGGAAAGCGCCGTGAAGGTGCACTGTGCTGAGATCACTCCACTGGATCCAGTGGACATCCAGCGGACGTTCTCACATGGCGCCTTTGTCAGTGTGTACTGACTGGTAACTCAGACTCTCTGGTGACAAGAAAACCCGCGCTTTTTAGCGCGCAGTGACCTCGATTTTGCGGCTCAGACTCGATCAACAAATGTTCAGTTCTCGTGGTGATGTGGTCCAATGTTTGCGTCGCGACACACAAGACCCCCGGACGGATGTCAGTGAGGCCCGCCGCTGCTTGGCCACGGAGAGTGCGCCTCAATGACCTGGCCTGGCCGACCTGGCGGTCTCCACAACAACGCGATGTCAAGTTTCAGTGGCATGCACATCATTATCCTGCTTGCTCTCTTCGGCCTTTCAAAAGCCCCTTTTGTCTTTGCCCGTCCGCCCGCCTACGAATGTTCGCACCACCCATGCTCGATCGATGCTCCTCCCTTTCGCCTGTTCATTGTAGTCCTTCATTCGCTTTTGCACCACCTCTCCCCTTTTCAAACCTTCCGTTCATCAATTATTTTTATTCTCTTCCCTTCACCTCCCCCTCCCTTTTTGTATATATATACATACATATATATATATATATATATATATATATATATATATATATATATATATATATATATATATATATATATATATATATATTCTCTCTCTCTCTCTCTCTCTCTCTCTCTCTCTCTCTCTCTCTCTCTCTCTCTCTCTCTCTCTCTCTCTCTCTCTCTCTCTCTCTCTCTCTCTCTCTCTCTATATATATATATATATATATATATATATATATATATATATATATATATATATATATATATATATATATATATATATATATATATATATATATATATATATATATATATATATATATATATATATATATATATATATATATATATATATATATATATATATATATATATATATATATATATATATATATATATATATATATATATATATATATATCTCTCTCTATATCTATCTCTCTCTCTCTCTCTCTCTCTCTCTCTCTCTCTCTCTCTCTCTCTCTCTCTCTCTCTATGTCTCTATATGCACGCTACTAGTAACGAATGCTGCTGGATCACATGAGGAGTATGTTTCAGTGACTAGCCAGCCAATGCGCCTTTGCCTACATCATCATGAATCGCTTCCAATTGCTCGCTTCCAATAACATATCAGCTGATGATGCCAGATGAACCACATGATGGGACTGATGGACTGACAGTCGTCATTTTGCCATCACCGTCAGTACGTCATCACACGGAACTGCAGGGAGCCTCACATCACAGCCTCACATCACACCCTCACATCGCACCCTCACATCACACCCTCACATCACAGCCTCACATCACAGCATCACATCACAGCCTCACATCACAGCTTCACATCACAGCTTCACATCGCGCCCGTCTACTCTGCCCGCAGAGCTCTCCAGATAATAACTCCCGACACCCGATAACCCGCCACTTGCCGCAGTTCGATTTCGCACTGTTTATTCTGCCATCTTTCAGCAAATTGGACGCGGTAGGCCTGATCAAATCGAACCCGATCGTTGTGGAGACGATGGGGTGTCTCGTTGGCGAATACGATGACCCGACACCGCCTGGAAAACGTCACGTCACGATGTCACACACAGCGTCACGTGTACAGTGCACATGACGGCGGAGCCTAGGCAGCAAGCATGGACGGCACACATTCAGGGCAGGGTAGTCGTACTCAGGCGTGAAAACGTGCCTTAGCTATCATTCACAGAAAGCCAACTCCAGCAGGTCACTATCTGCCTTCCCAGTTCATGAACAATAATAATTGTACTCGCACACCATGCCAATTCGGTGGTCTCTGGCAGGCGGTCCCCTGTCCTCGAGATGGGCCAGCATCCTCCGGCGGCAAGGTGGTATCTGACGTGGCAGATGGCTCCCAGTTCTCCCATAAACCCTCGCCGTCTTTCTGGTCAGATCCTCATTCCCCGTCTCGGGGGTCCTTTTATGCCCCCCCCTCCCTCTAATCTCCAAACTAAGCGTGGCATGAAAACAAAATTGATGTCATCGGAAAGCGCTCGACGAGTAGGATCCGACCCCGACCCCCCCCCCCCATCCAAACTATAATTGTTCCCTAAAATTAACGTCACTACATTCTATTGATTTTTTAGGAAAACAATAGTTTGCTGTGGTACTCTTCACCAAAACATATCCTCATTCATCATCAGCATGCTTTGTTTTGTCTTTTGTTGTCTTCTTTAACTGGCACTCGTCTCAATACGGGATTAATAAACTACTTAAGGTCCCATCTTCAACATTCGCTTCGTCAGGTGAAGAATCTTGCAAAAGTTATTGTGAGGAAGAAAGGACTAGCCTGTTGCCTCCCCGTGTCAAGCTAGGTCACATAGCCTGAGGTCACAATATGGTGAGGTCAAAACGTGACATGAGTAAGAAATTGGGTTGTATTCCTTGGACTATTGTCAGTTAAGGACTGAAGGAATATAATTATAGAATTGGACGATGATGAGGTCGGCATTGCGCCGGGGTACGCGCTGGTACCCGCGTCTCGCCTGTATGAATGTGAGAAGTACGTCCATCTTCGTTGCTCTGCATTTCCATGTACTCACCAACAGGTACACGCAAACTGACATGCATAACGGTGCCAAACGGGACGGAAGAAGCTAACATGTACTGCATCTGCAGTGGAGCAGCGCTTGATCGCCGTCCATAACGGTGCCAAACGGGACGGAAGAAGCCTAACATGTACTGCATCTGCAGTGGAGCAGCGCTTGATCGCCGTCCAATAATCATGTGGAGGCAGAGCCCACACCCCCGTCTATCCATGCGGATAGGGAGTGGATCATCGATTAGGGGATCACGGAGTGTAGCCGGCACTGATCCCTTGATCCGGTAGCTTGATCCCTTGATCCGGTAGCCGTTATCTGGACTCATTCGGTCGGCATCTCCCGTGATGAAGATGCACCAGAATCAGTGTAATAACGCGGCTGATGCGCTTCTGATCCGGTGTTTTTACTCATCCACCGGCACAGGACACTGATGCTCCCGCCGCTGGATCAGATCCCATCAGTCAGCTTAGCTGGGGATCTAGGAACTCGTGATCTACGGGTATCTCGTGCGAGGTGGAGTGGTGTTGGAGCCTTACCGACGTTGCCTCCCAGATTTGAAGTAACAACTACGCCTCATGCTCCCTTGCCGATTTCCACCAGGTTACTGCTGAATGACGTTTCTATGCATTATGTTTGAAATGTGCAAAACTCACTATGAAATTAGTTTGCGTTCCACACACGGTGTGTTTTCCTGACTACATCCATACTATCACAGTGCAATTATTTTATATCTTCACTGATGAAAGTTATATGTTACTTTCTCCGAGCACCCGCACCAACCACTGCCGCACCACTCCACGTAGCTAGAACCACCATCCCAACACTTCATAGCTCCAACCACCATCACACCACCTCACATAGCTCTAACCACCATCACACCACTGCATGGTTGCAACCACCATCACACCACCTCACATAGCTCCAACCACCATCACACCACCTCACATAGCTCCGACCACCGCCGTAGCACTTCACATTGTTCCAAACACCGTCACAGCACTTCACATGGCTCTCATGGAGTCCACATGGCGCCTCGTAACTTCACATGCCCTCGGTATCAATATGTGGCTTGAAGTGCCACTCAGTGACTCAAAGTAGCCCTCCCCGGACTTCGCGTGGCCTTTCATGCAATGTCGTGGTCTATCACGCCACCACGAACCAAAACACTGGTCGCTACATGACCAACGTAGTCGATTCGGCCGAAAGCCCCAATAACTAACTAACGAACCAGACCCTCCGTGATCTCACGTTACGCCACGTGACACCAAGTGACCTGCGGCACACCAGATTTGTATGTGGCGAGTTGCCCGACCCAGGGACCCCACGTGAGCCGACCACCTCTCATGGCCGCAAGCACTCCACTTGGCGACCTGTGTGACCCAGTGACCTCAGGCGGGACCTGTCCGGCGCAGGGGTGCACTTCGAGACGGACGAGGACAGCCTGATCGAGCAGATCGGCCGCGTGATGTCCGTGTACGCCCACGGCCTGGAGCGGCTCTACACCGACCCGAACGCAGTCCACCTGACCATGCAGCCGGCTCTGTCCTGCGTGGGGAGCGGCCGGTCACGCTGGACCGAGGGCGAGCAGTTCTTCCGGTGAGTACCGGCACCCGTGCAGACGTCACCTCGTCCGACGCCCACGGCCGAGGCTCTACACCGACCCGAACGCAGTCCACCTGACCATGTAGCCGGCTCTGGGGGAGAGCCGGTCACGCGACCAGGGGAGCAGTCTTCCGGAGTACCGCACCCGCAGACGTCACCTTAAAAGTAAAAAAAATTGAATGAGGATGGAATGGGAAATAGGGATGGAGTGTGGGGACTTGGGATATGGTGTGGAATTGAGAGATATGAGTATAATTGGGGACAGGGGTAGGGTATAGAGATAGAACGTGTGCATATGGAGCATGGACAGGGGGTAGAGGCAGGAGACAAAGTCATAGATAGAGGATAAAGGAAAGGGTAAGGAGATAGGCGATGCAGATAGGAGATAAGGGAGACTTAGGGAATATGGATAGGGAATATGGATAAGGGTTGGATTAAGTATAAAATAAGGTATATAGACCTATAGGGATATAGACAGGTATAGAGGATATACAGGATATAGAGGAATAGGGTAGGAATATAGACAAGAAGTAGGACATAGGATAGAGATAGGATAGGATAGGATCATTGGTGGGGGCACATTGCAAGCGGACATAGAACGGTAGGACATCTGTGAACCCAAATCATTCGCGTTCGAAACTCGCAATGAAACACACAAATCGTGTCGTCTGCGACCGACTGGCATGGGCAACTGGTGACACCAAGTCAGTCAGGTAGTTGGGTAGTCAGTCAGGTAGTTGGTCGTGTTCCAGAAAAGATCGAGCAAAGTACACCCTCAGGGTGGCTTCTGTAAACAATAACCGACGGCTCAGGTTGATTTGGAACGGTGAACACGTACAGGTACAATTGAACGGTTCACAAGCACAGGTGTAAGCGGACTATTCATAGACACAGATACAATTGAACGGTTCGCAAGCAAAGGTGTAAGTGGACCATTCACAGACACAGGTACAATTGAACGGTTCACAAGCACAGGTGTAAGCGGACTATTCACAAACACAGGTACAATTGAACGGTTCGCAAGCACAGGTACAATTGAACGGTTCACAAGCACAGGTGTAAGCGGACTATTCATAAACACAGGTACAATTGAACGGTTCACAAGCACAGGTGTAAGCGGACTATTCACAGACACAGGTACAATTGAACGGTTCACAAGCACGGAAGTAATCGAACTGTCCACAAGCACAGGCGCAGTGGAATGACTACCCCGGGGGTAATTCGTTGCCACCTGTCATATTGGTCGTAGCGAGAATAACTAGAGCGCCTCGTGCAACTTAACATCAGTAATATCAGCGCCAGATTATGCGTTTATTTTTATTCCGTGGCATCTCCTAACATGCATTGTATATCATTGCTATGAATACGATGGCAGTAGATAATCGTTGACCCTGGTGATCCATGTTCGACGTTGCTTATCGCATATGTAGCTATAGTTTAAAAAAAATACTTCCGTGATTACAATGCATGTACGTATCGTTACCATTAGCGATAGGTGACGAGATGTGAGTGTGAGTGAGCATCGTTACCATTAGCGATAGGTGACGAGATGTGAGTGTGAGTGAGCATCGCTTGGGTGCCTGACGAAGAAATCAGTTCTGTTTTCTCGGAAAATGTCACCGACTGCAGTTTATTTATGCGGCTATTTCTAGTCCCATGTTAGCTGTAGAACTGAGATGTCGCCTCATGTGATTTGTGGTGTGCTTGTGCGACCAATGTCAGCTCTGCAAAGATGAATTCATATTGTATTGCTGGATTATAATGGCAGCAATATGATGAAAAGGGCCAATATAAAAAATGCTGAACCTTTTGCATGATCTGTATAAATGTTAGCTTATGGCCATAACGATCTTCTGGCTTAACTGACCTGTTGGAGTTGATTGGCAAGCATTCATGACTAATGCGACTCATTGCTTCTTACTCTGTTTCGTTCTGAAATTATCAATTGGAGTAAGCCAGGTTAAGGAGTCAATCGGAATCAGGATTGATTTGTTAAAAAATTATGTCAACTATATTTTAGTTAACAACACACAAAGTCAGAGAAAAGAGCGGGAGCGACGACTGTACTGGACCTGATGAAGCATCGCACCAGATGCGCAATAACGGCATCGGAGCCATTTGACCAGTCAGCCATGCCGCCAGGATGGTGCTGGGTGTTTTCTTGTCGTGCACAATGTTCGTGATTGGCGTGATTCTTATTGTTGGACCTGAAACCAATCTTGTTCCTAGTGCTGGTGCAGGTATTATATATTATACATTGTTTTGTATACACCTACCCAGTTAATAGGTAGGCAGGAGTACACTTCCTTACTCATGTCATATCACTACGTTATTATTCCTTTAGGCATATGCAGGTGGGATGCAAATAACGTTAGGACACACCACTCCCCGTTCTTTTTTGTACCCTTTTTGCAAGGAGGGTTCGTCACCAGAATTAGCATAGTGTACATCCCGAGACCCAACCCAAGTCCCGCAACTAACTATATTAGGGTACTAGTGGGGCTAAATAACTATCTTAAAACAACTAGCATAGAACAATGCATTATCAAAAGATAATGGCAGCTACAATAAGCATAAAGAAATATCGGAGGAACACAAAAGCTGAGAAATAAAATATAAAGAGAAGAGACAAGAGAACACAAAACCACAAAGACGAAGGCAACAATAGACCATAGGCAACAGGAATAGACCATAAACAATATACAATATGAAATAAATGGTACAAATATTGCTATTCCTGGCCATCTACTCATTCATTAGGCCACACCAAGTCCGTGAATAAAGCCATTTTACAATTTTGGAACTAACATCATATGTGTGATATTGTAAATCACCTACAGTTTTGTCTACACATGATATAGCAGTATCATCTACAAAAATGTAAAATTTGTCTTCAAGGGATACATTCGATAGTCAGCAGTCAAAAATGCCAACTCTGCAAATATGGATTCATGTTATATTGCTCCGTTATAATCACAGTAATGTGATGAAAACGAATTGTAATGACAAAAAGCATCCACAGCAAAGCGGTCAATAGCAGAGATAAAAAGTGTAAAATTTGTAGTCAAGAGATACATTTAATAGATCATTGATGCATATAATAAATCAAAGAGGGCCCAATGCTGAACCTTGCCGGGCGCCCATTTTGACAGGTTTCAGTTATAATGTAATCCGAGTACTCTAGTTCCTTGAAATCGATTTATCAGATATGATTCTACAATTGTATGCATTCTGTCTTTGATCCCAAAGAAATCGATTATCTGAAGTAGAATGTCTATGCCAATTGTACCAAGTGTATTGTTCAGATCCAAGCATAGAGTGCAAACTGTGTTGTTTTCTTGGAGTGACTTAGATACATAATCAAATAAAAGTGCAAGCGGCATGAAGTTACCACATTTTTTTCCTATAGCCAAATTACAATGGTGTCAAAATATTTTTGGAATCTAGGAGACACATTATATGAGAATGTAATATTATTATCGTAGTTTCGAAGACAGAAAATCAGTTGTAGAGAGACTGTCCGATAATTTGTGCACTTGTTTTTCTCTCCGGACGAGAATTTAAGGCATGGTTTTATATCATCCGCTAAGACAGAGGTTGTTGAACATATATTAAAAGAAGAATATTAGATGGTGAAGAATATTTTTATCTGTTTCCAGATTATCTTTGCACTAATTCCATCCATGCCACATCCCACCTGGTTTAGTGATATGCCAATATTTTCAACTTCTTGTTGATTGGTATGAAGGTTGTCTTCAATATTGGGGTGCATTTGAGCATTGAGATAATCCATTGGGCTGTTGTCTGGTAAAGGAATATTGTTTTCTAATTCAGAGCCTATCGATGCAAAAAAGTGGTAAATACACCAGGTAGCATGTGGCACTCATTTCTGTCATATTTTCAACTAATCCAGATGACAGATCTCCCGAGTTTGACTTTCAGTAATTAACCAGCTGATGTAAGATCATCCCGGTTTTGTATCGCTATGTTTGTTTTCTGGAAAATACTTTGATAGTATAATCTCTTTCACTTTTAATCAAGCTTTCAAGAATGCATCTACACATTTTATATTCCGCAATGTTAGTTGCAATATCATTTCTTATGGACTTCATGTTAGCATCAGTATAAGCTTGGAAATGTTCCAATTTTTATACCAGATATTCACTTAATTGTGTTATTTTCCTGAATTCAAATGTAGTTATATTAGTACTTTTGGGCGCAATAACCGAGGATATTAATCAATCGAGAAAAACTCCAAAGTGTTCACACAAATATTCAAGCAGGATGCCTAAATTATGAACAGTGCTCGTGTTGTTTCTAAGGATATTGTCTAGGATGGAACGTGCATAATTGTGAGCCCTGGTACCCATTGAGACAGTTGGAAGAAAGCCATAAGAAATCAACAAGTCATGAAATTTCAATGTATTCTTTTCAGTTGAATGTTTCTGAAGGTTATAGTTGAAATCGCCAGCTAAAATTGATATGATTTTCTTGTTTTTCACATAATTAATTAATTGTTTTCATGTATTAAAGTGACAGCATATCAATCGAACTTTCATGCACTCCAAACAGAATTTTCATCCAAACAGAATTTTCATTCCAATAACGATAGATTCAAAACAAGTACTATCCGAATCATGACTTCTTACACCCTCATGCTTTCTGTTTACATTCACTGCTGTACCACCACTTTCTGTTTACATTTACTGCTGTACCACCACTTTCTGTTTACATTTACTGCTGTACCACCACTTTCTGTTTACATTCACTGCTGTACCACACTTTCCCCATGCTTACGATTAGATGCAAAGGAATTGTCGTTGTTAAGATGAAATAATTGTTCTAACTCATCTGCCAGCCATGTGTTGGAAGTGCAGATAACTGACCAGTCAACATCACAGATGTTAAAAGAAAAGTTAAATATCATGAAATTAATTCGTATGGATCTAGCATTAATGTGAATGATAGTAAAATGATGTAAGATATTGAGTGTTTCAGAAAGGGTATAGTATCTACATTGAGATAAGACCTGTTGACAGCTGGTCACTTTTTCATAAAAATATGTTGAATATCTGGTTTAATTGTGCCCTCTAATTTCATATTATATTTTGTATCAGGCATAGAAAACATTGCTGCTGGAGAAGGTACTCGATTTTACCTTCCGTTTAGTTATAACCAACTTATCACTTTGTAGTGCACATTTCAACCATTTTATAATTTGAAAACACTGCAGTAGAGGACATGCGAAGTCCAGCAAGTAAGCAAGGGATCCTGGCATCATTGATCATTGGACATGGAGCCATGAAGCAAACGAAAACAAAACGAACCACAAAAGCAAAAACAAATTGGAAACAAATGAACAGAGCCACTCAGCACAGGCAAAATGGCCTATTTCCCTAGTATGAATGATATTGCACTACAAAAATTAGGATTTGGGATTCAGATGGATCAAGTCAAAAACAAATTTCAAACCTAGGTCTGCCAACAGCTTTGTGCACTATGAGGTATACATCCAAAACATACGAGAACATCATTGGCACCAATGACGTCAGCTATATTTAGTGACATGTTCAACTTCAGAATTGTTATGCATATCATGTAATTACTACTATAAAGATAAATGTGTACGCATGACATGCTCACTTTGGTTCCATGTTACTATACATGCATGGAGACGTCATTATACCTGACGTATATTCGCTCAAATCAAACGGGTATGTAGTATATCTAGGCTCCACTTGAAAATCCATTATTTGAACACTAGTGAATCATTCCTAAAAGATTCTACTTATTCATTGCACATGAGCAAAAGTGCATGCTATACAGTATATTTCCGCTGCCAGGCCTGGACATTAGCAATCAGTTGCTGGAGTGTCGTTTACCTACATTCTTGACGCGTGAGGCGATTGTGATCGATATGAGTTTGTTTTCTGTTCGCGCGCAAAGCTAATCAATTGCATTGCAGAATTCGTATGACAACAGAAAGAATAACTTTCGTAGAACGCATCACTATAGAACGAAGCTGTATTTATATCCACATGTCACATCCCTCCCACGGGAGCTTGGCTGGCGTGGCAGCACGTGTGTCTGTGTCATCCCTCCACGGACTTGGCTGGCGTGGCAGCACGTGTGTCTGTGTCATATCCACATGTCACATCCCTCCCACGGGAGCTGGCTGGCGTGGCAGCACGTGCGGCAATCCACGTCACATCCCTCCCACGGGAGCTTGGCTGGCGTGGCAGCACGTGTTGTCACCCTCCACGGGAGCTTGGCTGGCGTGGCAGCAGTTGTCTGTCATATCCACATGTCACATCCTCACGGACTTGGCGTGGCGCAGTGTGTCTGTGTCATATCCACATGTCACATCCCTCCCACGGGAGCTTGGCTGGCGGGCAGCACGTGTGTCTGTGTCATATCCACATGTCACATCCCTCCCACGGGAGCTTGCTGGCGCAGCACGTGGTCTGTGTCATATCCACATGTCACATCCCTCCCACGGGAGCTTGGCTGGCGTGGCAGCACGTGTGTCTGTGTCATATCCACATGTCACATCCCTCCCACGGGACTTGGCTGGCGTGGCAGCACGTGTGTCTGTGTCATTTTCGGCCGGTGAAGTTCGCTGAAGCAAACTCGGCGATTGATCGATGGATTGCCAAGCCGCTTCGGCGAAAGCTATTTAGCTAAATTTAGCAAACATGCTGCACTGTAAATGGCTAAATTGGTGCGCGAACAGATAAAAATTGATGTCGATCACAATCGTCACAACGCATCATATATGTAGCTAAACGACACCCCAGCAGCTGACGCTCCTGTCCAACCTGACCCGATAGGTCTTGTCTTGTCTTGTCTTGTCTTGTCTTGTCCATCCTGACTCGATAGGTCTTGTCCGCGGAAACGATTTACATTTTGTGTTAGATTTAAGTACAGTTGCAAACCAGCAGAACAGAACTGTTCAGAACTGTTCTGCTTTGCCCGTTTTTTATATATCGTCCTGGGTATATTGGGGCGGCAAGCTACCTTGGAAGTGAACATGTGTGTGCGAAAGTGATCATATGCATGACGGGTAGCCTTATATGTTGGCATTGTATGTATGCCGGGCAGTCTTGGTATGTTGGTATTGTATGCATGCCGGGCAGCCTTGGTATGTTGGCATTGTATGTATGCCGGGCAGTCTTGGTATGTTGGTATTGTATGCATGCCGGGCAGCCTTGGTATGTTGGTATTGTACGTATGCCGGGCAATCTCGATATGTTAAATTGCATGTGTCGGGCAGCCTTGGTATGTTGGTATTATACGTATGCCGGGCAATCTCGATATGTTAGAATTGCATGTGTCGGGCAGCCTTGGTATGTTGGTATTGTACGTATGCCGGGCAATCTCGATATGTTAGAATTGCATGTGTGTCGGGCAGCCTTGGTATGTTGGTATTGTACGTATGCCGGGCAATCTCGATATGTTAAATTGCATGTGTCGGGCAGCCTTGGTATGTTGGTATTGTACGTATGCCGGGCAATCTCGATATGTTAAATGCATGTGTGTCGGGCAGCCTGGTATGTTCGTATTGCACGTATGCCAGACAGTCTCGATATGTTAGAATTGCATGTGTGTCGGGCAGCCTTGGTATGTTGGTATTGTATGTATTCCGGGCAGCATAGGTAAGTTGGTGTGATAAGAATGCCGAGCAGTCTTTGCTTGCACGGCATACATACATGTATGCCGTTGTTACCATATTGCGTTGTCGAAGTCCGGTGCAACCATACCTTTAGCTCTTGGCTAGTTTCTTCCCCGACAATGAAAGGTTTCCGGTCAGTTATTTTGGTTCCGTAGATGTTTGAACCTGTGCGGCGCCGGTCTCCCCCCCTCACCCAGATTGGGGTGTGTGACGGTATGTCGCAGGTCGGCACTCTCTGACAACGGGGGTAGGGCACACCCCCATCTCCCAGTTCCTATAACACAAGTTGTAACTAAGTCTCGATAAACACGCTCCTCCAACTGAAACTGGCCATTGCGTATTGCTGGTCACGGCCGCCTCCTGACCCTGAGTCTGTGGCCCGCTAGCCTCGGGAGATCGCACGGTAAACCGGACTTCCGGTCACGCGCTGCGATACTCCCCCTGCCCTCTGACCTCGGGCGGTAGCAGGGTCTCTGCTACCGCTGCGACACTCCCGCGGCCCGCTGTGCTGGAGGCGTGTCAGTAGGCGTGCAGTGGCGCAGAGGCGCAGAATGCGGCACACCCGGCGCCCAGATGCGCCATATAACGAATGCACACGTGATGAAAGAGGCCCACCAGGCGGAGATGGGAACTACGCAGGCAATTCTGTATCCTCGGGGACCAATAATACCACTCCGACACCTCTCTCCACGGAATAATATAATGAAAGGCAGTGATCTTTCGTACACTTATGTCTTTTGCCAATTGATATGAGGCTACGAGACAAAGACTATTTCGATCAACCTCAGACCGCATGTTCGCACGTTCTCATGCTCACGTCAGCGTCACCAATGTTCTATGTGCTAGGTAGCTTCTTCAAAGTATTTGTAGCGGAATGGTGCTTAATCGAAAGGCTTTGGTCGTCACGAAAGCTCAGAGCGGAATTTCACGTTGATTTACTGAATTGTGTGCTCTGCATTTCATATTGATCTCATTTCTAGTATTCGGTAGCAAGTATTCATATGTCTGGGGAACGTCTTATACCTTGTGTTTGAATTCAGCAAAACGTACGACTGCTGCAGAATGTATTCGAATAACATTGTTGTATACCATCATGTCTCATCACAGACAAACTAACAGTGGAATACCGCGCGAAAGGCGTACCTTTCATGCTGCATTCACCGTGTGTTCAATAACTACCCTGATTAAAATATCAGAACTGGAAGACATGACCGATTTAAAGATGAAGTATATGTGCATGCGATGGATTAATGACTCGTCCGACGATGCATAGCAAACTGCTGAACGTCGCATAAACGGCGTGGCGCATGAGCCACGCTGCTAGCTGTTCTCAATATGGTGTTAGTAATCAACAAAAATGGTGACGGTCGTATGGTGTCTGGTTAGCAGTATTGGCAACCTCGAACGTGACATGTCAATGCGACTTGGCTGGGGTTCGCTGGGCTCAGCGAGGCTACGAGTTTTAGTTTCATCGGAGAGCTTTTTACAAAGAACAATTATCCTCTTGGGGTCTTCAATAGGATTCAGAGGGTGAACATAGTCAGAGTTGAAATTATATGTGTGACGGAAGTTTCTCTAATAGCCAAGTCTTGGACAAGATACATATACATAAATAAATATAGATATATATATATATATATATATATATATATTGTGTGTGTATGTATATATATATATATATATATATATATAGATATATATACATATGTATATATAAATATAATATATATATATATATATATACATATATATGTATATATATAGATATATATATATATATATATATATATATATATATATGTATATATATGTGTGTGTGTGTGTATGTATGTATGTATGTATGTATGTATGTATGTATGGATGGTTGTATGTGTGCATGGCGAAGGACTTCTATTTCGGTTTTTTCTCTCTCTCTCTGGCTATCTACATCGCTCTCAGTTGCTTGCCGGTGGTGCTCTCCTACCTCGCTTTTCTTCATCTCGGATTGTTCCACACCGGATCCGCCATTGTGCTCCCCGCATATCGCCAGCAATCAGTGTTTTTGCATCGGCTCAGCACTGATTGCAGATAAGCTGGCACGCCTGAAAAGCTAGCCTCGCTCCGCCTGGACCATATTCGCGTGGAGCATCGTCGTGCGGATTTCCGAGCGAATACATCGTGGGGAAAGGGTGCTTGGGCATTGGATAATCAGCAGAAAATAGGAGGTATGGAGTACGCTGAGCCCAGTGTTGTCTGTGTTGCGCCAATGAGAGTTCTTTGCTTGTTGGGGAAGAAAATCTTGTTTTTTTTGCAATGGGAGGGAGAATGAGAGCGAGAGAGAGCGAGAGAGAGAGAGAGAGAGAGAGAGAGAGAGAGAGAGAGAGAGAGAGAGAGAGAGAGAGAGAGAGAGAGAGAGAGAGAGAGAGAGAGAGAGAGAGAGAGAGAGAGAGAGAGAGAGAGAGAGAGAGAGAGAGAGAGAGAGAGAGAGAGAGAGCGCCATCGATCAGTCGAGTCCCGGCCAGGTGGACCTGCCACTCGTGTGTCAGGCCACTGGAGTTGAGCGCCCCACAGTCACCGATGATTGTGTAATGAGCGTCTGCCGAGTACACGATGAGTGTTTGGTGAGTGGCAGGTCTGGCGAGTACACCATGAGTGTTTGGCGAGTGGACTTGACACACGAGGCATTTGCGTCTGGCGGGTTATTGCAGCGGCGCCCCCGTCGGCCGGCGACACGCTCGTGTGGAACGTTTGTGTCACGGTAACGGAGCCGTGAACAACGCCCGTGATGAGCCGACGGAGCGTCTGGTCCGGGGTGTGGTTCGGGGTGTGGTTCGGGGTGTGGTTCGGGGTGTGGTTCGGGGTGTGGTTCGGGGTGTGGTTCGGGGTGTGGTTCGGGGTGTGGTTCGGGGTGCGGTTCGGGGTGTGGTTCGGGGTGTGGTTCGGGGTGTGGTTCGGGGTGTGGTTCGGGGTGTGGTTCGGGGTGTGGTTCGGGGTGTGGTTCGGGGTGTGGTTCGGGGTGTGGTTCGGGGTGTGGTTCGGGGTGTGGTTCGGGGTGTGGTTCGGGGTGTGGTTCGGGGTGTGGTTCGGGGTGTGGTTCGGGGTGTGGTTCGGGGTGTGGTTCGGGGTGTGGTTCGGGGTGTGGTTCGGGGTGTGGTTCGGGGTGTGGTTCGGGGTGTGGTTCGGGGTGTGGTTCGGGGTGCGGTTCGGGGTGTGGTTCGGGTGTGGTTCGCGGTCTGGACCGGGATCTGGTTGGGGTCTGGTCCGTGGTCTGGTTCGGGGTCTAGTTCGGGGTCTGGTCCGGAATCTGGTTCAGGGTCTGGTTCGGGATCTGGTTCGGGTCTAATTCGGGGTCCGGTTCGAGGTCTCGTTCTGGGTCTGTTCGGTGTCTGGTTCTGGGTCTCGTTCTGGGTCTCGTTCTGGGTCTGGTTCGGTGTGTGGTTCTGGGTCTCGTTCGAGATCTCGTTCTGGGTCTGGTTCGGTGTGTGGTTCTGGGTCTCGTTCTGGGTCTCGTCCTGGGTCTGGTTTGAGGTGGTCTGTGGTAGCGAGCTCTGTGCTCTGTGCTCTGTGAGGTGCTCTGTGGTAGCGAGCTCTCTGTGCTCTGTGCTCTGTGAGGTGCTCTGTGGTAGCGAGCTCTCGGTCACTGGTCTGATCAGATGTTGAATGAATGAATCTGGGCTGGGAAGACGGCCGAACATTGGTCGCGAACTTGTGGAGAAATTGACATTTGTAGTAAGATTGGCTTTTCGTGTCCAAGTCAGCGCTCCAATTTCTGTTGTTTTGGTGGTCGTGACAGAAAATTGTTAACGGATGCAAGTGATATTCGTTGTGATGCGATAACTAACGTGACTCAATTTAAATAATTTCCGTCAAGCTAGTCAGCTCTAGTCATGTCAAAGATTCTTGAACTGTCGGTCTCGAAGTATTGACCCCGATTAACATGAGATAGCCTTGATTGGAAACGTGTTCAGCCCAACCATAAATTGAACACCTGTTCATTTCCCTGGCCTTTGAGATTCCGAGGTCTCAGGGGGAGGTGGGACATTTCCTTTAACTGCGCATCATAAATTAAATAATTATAACGCCCAGCGCGGCAAAACGTTTCGTTGGTCTTGCGCCAATTGAATGACAGTTGTCCATGCGACTTCGATGTGGTTGGCAGTTTGAATACAGGAGACACCATCGCTGTCCTGCAGTAACATCCCACACGCCTGTGCGTGTGGGAGCGATGGTGAAGGGTGCCGTTCGGGTGAATAGGCCAGGCTGACAGCACGTTACCCCGTAATATCCTGCCACAGCTCGGCTGAGAGATATTCACGTCCCCAGAAATCCACATAACTGCCCGATTCACGTGCTGGTGTTCCCCGGAGGCAGGTCTCGGTGGCAGGGTGGGGGGGGGGGGTGCACGAGCCGTCTCGACTCTGGCGCTACCACACCCAGCAGGCCGATTCATGACCCGATGTTGCTGGCGCTGTTGCGGTTTCTAGTCCGGAGAAATTAGATCTCGCCGATTTCGCTCAGATGTATAGACTGTATCCCAAACCAGATCAGAGACCACATGCCATACTCCACGTCATATTGGAGGCCCTACTGCGGACCAAATCCATGGGTATCGATTTGGACCATGGATCCGTGGAACCAGATCTAGTCCAACCACTAGTCTATGCTATATCCTGAGTTCTGGAGAAGCTACGAACCGCATTGTCTTACCATCATCATCATCATCATCATCATCATAACGTTTATTGTAATCACTCCTACCAATTTATTGAGCATTTGCTTAGAGTGGTGCAAAAGCACGAGGTGCTTAAATCATGGCACCTATCTGAGAGTGCGGAATGATACTGGAGTGAATGCTAAACGTATTTACACATTACTTGATGGGATATTTTCTCATTCATCCCTAACCGCAGACGCCACATATCATCTGTGAATCCACCGCTCAATCCAGCATGGGTCGCGACCCCAATTTAGTGCGAATTTAGGCCATTGTTGACTGGTTGTCAATGTTAGTTTAGGCAAATCTGTAGGTTTCGAAAAACGTTATGAAAATGGCAAGCCACCATCCGAACGTCGTTATCGCTCAATCCGTCTCCATGTAGCAGCAGACGGAGTTTGGCTGGTGGCTGGAATCATGGACAATTTTGGCAGAGGTGTGAAATGTCGTTGGATAGATTATTTCGGGGGCCAATGTGATTTGGACAGTCAATAATTAGGTGTCAAACATCTTCGTTTTGGCAGCTAGAAGAACATTCAGGAGATGCGCGTTTTTAGTTCGAAATATATGGGAGATGTGACAGATCTACCCAAAGTCTCGTGTGGAAGGAAATGCTTTTCTTTGGTCCAAAAGAGTATAATTTTGGTACGCTGGGCACACTGAACCTGCTGCGTAATCGCTCCTTTTTTAAAGGAGATCTGGGGAAGGAGAAGCGTGTGCTTTCGCTTAGGTTGTTCCAGAGACGTCTAGTAGCTGGGAATAACGGGTTTTTCAAGGGATGTGTGATTTACAGTTACTGCGTGATGGCTGGCGTTACGAAGTTCCCCAACTATCTCGTGTACACGTGTTTGAGGTACAATAGTACTGATAGCATGCCGCGGCTAATCTCTTCAGTATAACATACCCGATGGCCGGTACTGAATCCATTGTCAGGTGCACCTGCTACTAGCATAATTCTCCATTTATAATCATTATCTAAGACATGACTAGTTGAGGGCCGGACCGGAATCGGAGGGCTCATACTAAAGGGAAGATACTGCATGCAACATATCCTACTATCTACATAATCGGAGGGCTCATACTAAAGGGAAGATACTGCATGCAACATATCCTACTATCTACATAATCAAATATCACGTCTTGATTCCTGAAGAAACCAACAACCCTTTTCTTAAACACATGTAACGAAGGACTCTCCGCCATCTTCTCAGGTGACCAAATCCAATGATTTCTACTATTTGGCTGCACGTGGTCTGTTATTGACATGTCGTCGATTCCCTTGGTGATTCCCTCCATACGGCAATGCTGCTGACCTCGTTGACATCAAGGTCAGCGGCACAAAATGAAACTATCGACCGCATTCCAAACATTTGCAATGAGAGACCCCACACTACCTATCAAGGAAACGTCATGGCCGCACCTGCCCAGTGAACACCTGCTCTCTGAACCAAAGCATCCCAAGGCGTCGGTGGGTCGGTGGTAAAGCTGAGCGTTTGGCACGCCAGAGATACGGAGTTCGATTACATGCGATGCCCGCCCTTCGTGCCAGAGTGAGAGACAGGCGACGCCATGTGGCCTCAGCTGCTGATTGCGTCGTAAAGCCACAATCCAACCAACCATAGCACCCTTTATCTCCAATGCTGGAGTGAGTACACATACCTGATGGCGTACGCCTGCCCTCTGCCAACCCCCCGCCATATTCTAAATGTGTGTGTGTGTGTGTGTTCCTTTCTAAGGAAAGGCTCCATGCCTGTGCACCGTATTCCAAGTGACACATAGGTAAAATGCATGTTTTACTGAACTTACTTGCTCTTGTATTGGACATTCACATTAGTTAACATAGCATTATAATCGCCCAGCTTCCAGCTGAATTCCATTGTGCTTCTGTTTGTTTTTGCTCAGGTCCCTTGAAACTAAAGGGACATGGAAATGGACTAAAATCATATGTGCGCCAGGGTCGCGCGTGTGTGTCAATCAGACTTTCGGTGATGAGTGGCATCTTCTCAGCGCACGTACCGTATGTGTACGCGGCCTTCATTTCCCGCCGCTGAGGCCGCCTTGTAAACTTGTAGCGTCTTCCTATTTTCACAGGTATTACTTTTCCTATTTTCCTATTTTCCCCTCCTCCGCATGAATCACAATGGCACTTACGGTACGGGGATTCCGTATGTTACTGCTAGGCTCATCGACTGCTGATGTCGGCTCCTGCCGGCCTTATGGTACGGGGATTCCGTATGTTACTGCTAGGCTCATCGACTGCTGATGTCGGCTCCTGCCAGCCTCCCCGAAATATGCTTTTTAACATGTCCCGCAAGGTGCCCTAAATACTAGGCTTTTCGGGTTTCCACTGTTTTTGATTTGCCGTCTAATGAAGCTCCCGGTCTCCCATTCTGCTATGGTGGCCATGGCGACGGAGGGCCCTACGAACTTGGCCACCTCTTCATTGATGGTAGTATTGGAGACTATGGAAAACCGCTTCCGAACAGTTTGTTCACATCTTGATCTCGCTGTTGAATACAAATTGGAGCGTATACCGCTATAAATCTAGCAGCATATCTAATGGGAACATTAATTTACGAAATGAGGCCATCATGTGAACAAATGTGTGTGTGTACAAACTCATCGTCTAGGAAGTTCAGCGGACAAATGCAGAGAGATCGGAAGTACAATCCGATGACCACTCCTGATCTAGTGCGGGGATCATTAGACGAGCAAAAAATGGAAAAGATCATTCTTATCCGTAGGCTTCCAATAAACATCAATTTTGAATTCATCTCGGGTCCACCGCGCCAAGGTATCTCGGTACGATACTCGTCGGTACGATACTCTTCGGTACGATACTCGTCGGTACGATACTCATCGCCAAGGTGTCTCGGTACGATACTCGTCGGAACGATACTCATCGCCAAGGTGTCTCGGTACGATACTCGTCGGAACGATACTCATCGCCAAGGTGTCTCGGTACGATACTCGTCGGTACGATACTCGTCGGTACGATACTCATCGCCAAGGTGTCTCGGTACGATACTCGTCGGTACGATACTCGTCGGTACGATACTCGTCGGTACGATACTCGTCGGTACGATACTCGTCGGTACGATACTCGTCGGTACGATACTCGTCGCCAAGGTGTCTCGGTACGATACTCGTCGGTACGATACTCATCGCCAAGGTGTCTCGGTACGATACTCGTCGGTACGATACTCGTCGGTACGATACTCATCGCCAAGGTGTCTTGGTACGATACTCGTCGGTACGATACTCGTCGCCAAGGTGTCTCGGTACGATACTCGTCGGTACGATACTCGTCGGTACGATACTTGTCGCCAAGGTATCTCGGTACGATACTCGTCCGTCAGCTGTCCCTCCGTCTCCTCCTCGATGGTAAACTGTATGGACTGCTCCACATTGTTCAGATCATGCAAAATTCGTCGTAAGTCCATACCTCGAGGGATGACTACCATAAGTGGCTTCCGTATGTGGATGATGTTATGCTATACCATCATCCACATATCGAAGTCATAACGAGTTCGCTCCTAGCCCAACATGTCTGGGGGGTATTTCTACACCCATCTATAGGTTTTCCGCGATAGCGGGAAAACAGCGGCGCGCAGCTTCGCAACATGTTCAGTACCTTTTCCATGGTTATTTTAGCGTCTGAAAAAAAAATTTAACCTCAGGTTATGGAAGGTCACTGACCTAACTAAGATTAAAAATAGACCACCTCTAAAAATGTGTGTGGATCGATAACTCATACACGTGAAAAGATATTGACATGAAACTTGCTACTTGAGCGAAATTCGGCAAGGGTCTCCAATACGTATATCTCGGATGTTTTAAAGTTCCGATCATCGTCCTGAGATCATGGTCAATTTTGGTAAATTTTTGGCAAATATCCCTATTTTTGTGATATACATGGTCTTCTAACATTATTTATAATGATCCACACTGCTGTTTGCATGGTTTCATTCGAGTTCTTACGGCCTAATCAGTGTCAAAGTTGCATTGCACGAACAAGGCTACCGTAATACGTCGATATATAATGTGTTTGAACACTCAATATTTTAAAACAAGAACAGACATTTTGTGTTTCAAAATTATGCACCAAAAGAAAACAAATTTTGGACAATATTCGTCGAAGGTTTTCCGATGGTAATCTGTTTGCTTCGTGCAAGACTTAGTTTGGAAGTTACACTGGGGTCTTTACGTGCAAGTCAGCCAAAACTGCGCTTAGAGGTAAACCCATAGCAAGCCCAGCGATCTGTCGGTACTCGTAGCCATTGAACTCAAATGAA
The DNA here is from genome assembly GCA_034440615.1 of Ashinkailepas kermadecensis. Lineage (NCBI taxonomy): Eukaryota > Metazoa > Arthropoda > Thecostraca > Neolepadidae > Ashinkailepas > Ashinkailepas kermadecensis. The sequence continues at coordinate 700,748 of JAOTOM010005136.1, read as the reverse complement.
CCGACATTTACACAGGGCTTACCCAGCCTGACGAGATCCTGTCTTGGCGCAGATAACATCTCACTGTCGATTAAATCTACCACTCGAGCGACTGCTGCTTTGGCTCCACTGACGGGAACGTTTTAAATATATCTTTTCATCTCAATTGGCCATTTTCTTTCCGGTGAAGCGACGCATTTCAATCTGCTTCTGATGTCCTCAGAGATTCTCAAATGTAACTACTCGGTGTACCGGGAGCCGCAGAAAGAGAGAGAGAGAGAGAGAGAGAGAGAGAGAGAGAGAGAGAGAGAGAGAGAGAGAGAGAGAGAGAGAGAGAGAGAGAGAGAAAGGTATATATATATATATATATATATATATATATATATATATATATATATATATATATATAAGTGGCACAATGATAAAAAAACTATGTTTCCACCAGGAAACACATCACCAACGTTTCGCAAAGGCCTTCTTAGGGTGACAATAATTTTTTTATCATTGTGCCACTTACGTATAACTTGTCAAAATATTACTCAATATATATATATATATATATATATATATATATATATATATATATATGTATATATATATACATATATATAGGTACATATATATATATATATATATATATATATATATATATATATATATGTGTGTGTGTGTGTATGTGGTTGTGTCTGTATGTATAGGGCATGGTATGCCACACCGTTTTGACCTGAGGTGGGACTAATTTTTGCACTGATAATTCAGACATGATTTCGTTCGGGAGTTTTAAAAACGAAGTGGTAACAATCCGAGAAAGATTGCAATCGATTTAGGGCGGGGGTTGCAAAGTATCTACCGGTCTACCTTTTGCGAAAACCCCGCGTACACCACTGCTTGTCATATCGAAGTTGTTTCCATGATCTGCACCTGGATAAAGATTGCCCTCTGGCATAATGGTCACGATGAATGCTGATGCCCTTCCGCGACTCCTTGGAAACGTTATTGAAGGAAGGCAAACGGAAGAGGTAATTACTAGGCCCTCAGGCACCGGAGAACTTAGGGAGTACGGAATTGAATATCATTCCGTGCGAATTAACGCACCGCGGCGCACAGCCGCACACAGGAGGACGAGTAGTCTAGGGGTAAGTTGCTCGTCTCACGATCGAAAGATCGTGGGTTTGAGTCTCACCTGTCGCTATTCTTCGCCCGCGACCAATCGGCGTGAGAGATTGACGACGCTACATGACTGAACAGTCGACGTGTCGTAAAACCAAAAACTACCACCACAGCGGCACACACAGCCGCACACACAGCCGTGCACACAGCCGTGCACACAGCCGTGCACACAGCCGCACACACAGCCGTGCACACAGCCGCACACACAGCCGCACACACAGCCGTGCACACAGCCGCACACACATCCGTGCACACAGCCGCACACACAGCCGCACACACAGCCGCACACACAGCCGTGCACACAGCCGTACACATAGCCGCACACAGCCGCACACACAGCCGCACACGCACAGCTACACACACGCAGCCGCACACACAGCCACACACACAGCCACACACACACAGCCGCACGCACAGCCGTGCACACAGCCGCACACACAGCCGCACACACAGCCACACACACAGCCGCACACACAGCCACACACACAGCCACACACACAGCCGCATACACAGCCACACACACGACCGCACACACAGCGATATACACACAGCCGCACACACGGCCGCATACATAACCGCACACACAGCCGTACACCCAGCCGCATACATGACCGCACATATGACCACACACACAGCCGTACACCCAGCCGCATGCATGACCGCACACACAGCCGCACGCACAGCCGCACGCACAGCCGCACGCACAGCCGCACACACATCAACACACACACAACCACACACACACAGCCGCACACACAGCCGCACACACAGCCACACACACAGCCACACATACAATCACACACACACACACAGCCACACATACAACCACACACACACACACAGCCACACACACACAGCCAGTGGCGTCGCCACGAAATTCTTCCAGGGGGGGCAAGGTCGAAAGGGGGCCTCCTGTTCCCCGAAAGGGGGACTCCATTGTGTTAGGGTCTCATATTGTTTTTAGGCTCTTATACTATGGTTCGAGGATGGGAAACATCATTTCATATTGGTCTTTGTTTGTTCTTGGCATGGTGCATCATTTACCCAAAACGCAATAGCACTAATCATTTTCGCTGAAAACTGGGCCATACCAGGGTATAAATAAGTAATATTTGGATAAATACATAAGTGCCAAAACAAACCATCGTCTCAATGCTTTCTCGAATCTTCCCGCTGTCCTCTAGATTGCAGCGAGCTGGCGGGGCTGGTGCTAAGCATATCTTACAGATATCTGCCATTGATCAACCCACTTTTAAGTCCTCCAAGTCTAACTGAATATAGCTAGATTCATCACTACTGTTATTTATTCCCACCAGCTTGATGTCATAAGCAAAGCTTGAACGACCATTTCTCAGTCCAAGGACGACAATTTCGTAAAGGTGACAACGAGAAGTGGATTGCATTGGGTTTTTTTAGCGTCCTCTTAGGAATTTGTTTATTTTCATAACATTTGGTGCTGGCTGCAAGGCAACTGTCACACGAGCTAAAATATATCCTCAGCGAATAAATTCACGGCAAGAACAAGCATTGAACACCAATGCATAAATGACAATGCAACAATGCAACAATGTCAGTTCGTACATAATCCAAGCCTTCAAATTTCACGCCTTCACGCCCATCGTTTTCGCTGTGCTGTACCGTTTTGTAAATGACGTTGAGAAGGTATGGAAGCTGGGAAGCTCTAATCATGCAGGCTGTAATAACAGAAAAGAAGTTTGTTGGAAGAAAATGCATTCGAACCCCTGCTCGTTTTAGGGTTTGTTGAATTTTTGTGCACCGATGATTTTTTTTTGACGTGTCGGGGCGTTTTCGAAGATCCCGATGTGTTTATTTAGCGCCGGTCTTTTTGTTTGCTTTGGAACCATGTTGCCTTTTGCGGCCCCAGCCACCTTTTCAGGCTATTGTGCGTTATCATGACCCCTGTGTGCCTTGAGAGCTTCCGGTGTATTTTTTAGACCTCCCGGTATGTATATCTATGGCTGCAACGCATGTGTTAAGGCCCTGTCGCTTTTTGTGAGACTGTGCGCTTTGGAGGGTCAGTTGTATTTTCGGCACCCGTTGTGCTCTTAGGGTCCCGATGTGTTCATTTTGGGCTTCTGACGCACACTTGTGGGGCCCAAGTACAATTTTGGGGCTTCGGTACGATGTTTCTAGGTCCCAGAGTGGCTTATCGCACCCAAGCGCGTGGTTCCGGAGACCCAACCCCAGTTGTCTGGGCTCAATACGATTTTGTGAAACTTTTCTGATTTTTTTTAAAGTCCGAATCCCGGCCTGATTTCTCGAGCCCTTGGCGCCATGTTTTTGTATCCCACCTCGATTGTTCGAGATCCGGTTTGTTTTTCGGTGCCGTACGCAATTTGTGAAGGCATCTGATAATATGTTCGGTGCTCCAGAGCCATTTTTTTTACCTGGGCATTTAGTTGTTGGAATCCATCCTTATTTTGGAGGGCTCCAGCTTGATTTGTGTTTGTGTTTGTGGTCACACTGTGCTTACGTGTGGCCCTAGACGGCAATTTTTTAGAGCCTCGACGGGACTACCGATGGGAATTGTGGGTCCCAAGCGCGATATTTTGGGAGCCCGGTTCGAGTTTGTGCGATGCGTTGTATTTAGCTGTGGCCCCAACGCGATTTTGGCGGTTCCTGTCGCAATTTTTCGGGCCTCGGAGCGAGTTTTCCGGGGCTCGCCGTATTTATTTGGAGACCCATACGCGAATTCTGGTGGACCGACGCGAATTTTGGTGGCACCAGCGCGATTTTTGAGGCCCCGACACGATTCTTGGGAACTTATCCCTCTCAGGATGGAGGGGGCATTTGCCCCTTTGATATAGCACTGCGGCCACTGAAGGAGTTTTTTTTTGTCCCAGAGTGACATTCCGGTTAAAATTGATTTTGGGGGCAGCTGCAACTTTTGGGGCCCCGGCGCGACCTTCTGGGCCTCCAGTGTGATTTTCAAGGGCTGCGACGCGACTTTTTTGGGTCCAATGTGATCTTTTGGGCCCCGACGTCATTTTCTTGGATCCCTAGCGCGAGCTATAGCGGCCTCGACACTTTTTTGGGGTCCAATGCGTTTTGGAGGCTTTTGGCGTCATTGTTGGGCCCCCAGAGTAATTATCCATGTCCGGATTGTTCTTCGTTGCTCCGGCTTCATTTGTTTTGGTCCCAATGAGACTGTTGGGGCACGGTACGACCTGTTGTGCCCCTGGCATGATTTTCGTGGTCCGGGCGTGAATTTTTGGTACCCCAGGCTCAACGTAATTTGCGGGGGCCCCGGCCGGATCTTTTGGGGCCCATATCGTGATTTTAAAATACCCAGACTCGACTCTTACTACTTCTTAGGGGGTTCTTCTTGCAAATTATAGGCCTCCTGTCGCGTCGTCTCATTTCCTAGAGCCTTTTTACCGGTTTTCGATGTCTCCTTGTGTGTCCTACCCTCCTCTATATTCAATGGTCCTCCTATCCCGTCTTGGAGGGCCTCCTCTTGCATTCTGGGGCCCCTTTAACATGGCATGGGGCTTCCTCTCATCTTCGAGGGGCATTCTCTGCCAAATTAAGGGCCTCTTGCCACGTCTCGTGTGCCTCCTCCTTTATCCTGGCAAAGCCTTACCCGTCTTGAGGATCTTCAATTTTGGAAACCTCACCTCCTTCCATACCTGCTATCACTCCCATCTTAAGGGCCTCTTCTCATTTCCTGGGAACTCTTTCCAGTCTTCGGGTCCTCATTTGGTCCTGGAGACCTACTCCTTCTCGAGTCCGGCAGGTTCCTCATTTCTCTTCTAGAGGCATTCTTTTTCAAATTAGGGGCCTCCTGCTCTGCGTTCTCCTGCTCTGCGCTCTGGATTCGATCTTTACCCATCTTAGGGGTGGTCTCTTATCTTCTGGTGGACTCCTCTTCTCTCCCAGGCGCCTCCTCTGCCAAATTACTGGCAACCTTTCCTATCTTAGTGGCCTTGTTATTTCCCCGGGACCTTCTTATCCGTCTTCGAGCCTTCTTTTCCGCTTGGGAGCCATCTCTCGTATCCAATGGCCTTTCTCTCCTATTTTAGGGGCCTCCTCGTTCATCATGGGGTCTCATTTCCAATCTTGTGTCGTTCTCCTTCGAATTAGGTGCCTCCTGCCACGTCTCTGGATCATCCTTTTCTATCTCGGTGGAACCTCACCCGTTTGGGGGCCTGCTTTTGCGTCTCCGAAACCTCATCTCATATCCAATGGCTTCCTTTTCCGTCTTAGGGCCTCCTCTCATATTCTGGGGCCTCCTTTCCGGTGTTGGAGCCTCTTTTGCAATCCTGGTTGCCTCCGTGCCACTTTTGACACTCTCTTGATTTCTGGGGACTCCTACCCTCTCCTAGGTGACTCCTTTTTCAAATTAGGGGCCTCCTCTCACGTCATGGGGGCCTCCTTATCTGTGTCTGGAGCCTCATTATCCTCTTAGCAGGGTGCTTTTGCGTCCTAGTCCTAGATTTTCTCTTCCAGGTTCCTCCTCTTCCAAAATATGGGCCTCATCTGGCTGGTCTCGGTGGCCTTCTCTTATTCCTGCGGAGACCTTCTTATCCGTCTTGGGGCCCCTATTGCGTCCGGAGAAGTCTCCCCTATCAGGTCTTAATTTTATATTGCAGGGGCATCGTCTTCCGTCTTGGGGTACTCGTTTTCCAACTTAAGAATATCCTGCCACCCATCGGAAGCCTTTTCGTCTAACCTGGGTGGCTTCTTGCCCGTCTCGGTGGCATCCTTTCCGTCCTGAAGGCCTCCTTTTCGTGCTGGGGTCTCCTTTTCGTCCTGGGGCCTCCTTTTTGTCCTGGGGGCTACCTTCCTATCTCTGTTCTACGTCTTAGGGGCCTCCTTTTCGTCCTTGGGTGCATCCTTTTCGTTCTAGGGGCCTCCTTTTCGTCCTGGGGTCTCCTTTTAGTCCTAGTGGCTTCCTCCCAATCTCTGTTCTACGTATTGGGGGCTTCCTTTGCGTTCTGGGGCATCCTTTTCGTCCTGGGGGCATCCTTTTCGTCCTGGGGGCCTCCTTTTCGTCCTGGGGGCCACCTCACAATCTCTGTTCTACGTCTTAGGGGCCTCCTTTTCGTCCTGGTGGCCTCCTTTTCGTCCTGGGGGCCTCCTTTTCGTCCTGGGGACCTCATCCCAATCTCTGTTCTACGTCTTGGGGGCTTCCTTTGCGTTCTGGGGCCTCCTTTTCGTCCTGGGGTGCCACCTCACAATCTCTGTTCTACGTCTTAGGGGCCTCCTTTTCGTCCTGGGGACCTCATCCAAATCTCTGTTCTACGTCTTGGGGGCATCCTTTTCGTCCTTTGGTGCATCCTTTTCGTCCTGGGGTTGGTTGGTTGATTGTTGGAGTGTAGGGGCGCATGGACTGCGTCTTTCGTCCTGGGGGCCTCCCTTTCGTCCTGGGGGCCTCCTTTTCCCTTTTCGTCCTGGGGGCCTCCTCCCAATCTCTGTTCTACGTCTTGGTGCCTTCCTTTTCGTCCTGGGGTCTCATTTTCGTCCCGGGGGGCCTCCTTTTCGTCCTGGGGGCCTCCTCCCAATCTCTGTTCTACGTCTTGGTGCCTCCCTTTCGTCCTGGGGCCTCCTTTTCGTCCCGGGGGGCCTCCTTTTTGTCCTGGTGGGCCTCCTCCCAATCTCTGTTCTACGTCTTGGGGCCTCCTTTTCGTCCTTGGGTGCATCCTTTTCGTGATGTGGTCTCCTTTTCGTCCTGGGGGCCTCCTTTTCGTCCTGGGGGCCTCCTCCCAATCTCTGTTCTACGTCTTTGGGCCTCCTTTTCGTCCCGGGGGCCTCCTTTTCGTCCCGGGGGGCCTCCTTTTCGTCCTGGGGGTCTCCTCCCAATCTCTGTTCTACGTCTTGGGGCCTCCTTTTCGTCCTTCGGTGCATCCTTTTCGTCCTGGGGTCTCCTTTTCGTCCTGGGGGCCTCCTCCCAATCTCTGTTCTACGGCTTGGTGCCTCCTTTTCGTCCTGGGGCCTCCTTTTCGTCCCGGGGGCCTCCTTTTCGTCCTGGGGGCCTCCTCCCAATCTCTGTTCTACGTCTTGGGGCCTCCTTTTCGTCCTTGGGTGCATCCTTTTCGTGATGTGGTCTCCTTTTCGTCCTGGGGGCCTCCTTTTCGTCCTGGGGGCCTCCTCCCAATCTCTGTTCTACGTCTTTGGGCCTCCTTTTCGTCCTGGGGCCTCCTTTTCGTCCCGGGGGCCTCCTTTTCGTCCTGGAGGCCTCCTCCCAATCTCTGTTCTACGTCTTGGGGCCTCCTTTTCGTCATGGGGCCTCCTTTTCGTCCTGGGGGCCTCCTCCCAATCTTTGTTCTACGTCTTTTATAGAGACCTGATTATATTTCCTGGTGGCCCCGTCAGTCTTGAGGCCTCATTGACAGCATGATATTCTGTCCCGTCGGCCTCCTTGCTCACCTTTTTTTGCTGTGCATTTGCGGATAGGGGCCTCCTCAAATTTCAGGGGGGGCGGCGCCCCCCCAGTTTCACGGCAGGGGGGGGGCGACTGCCCCCCCTGCCCCCCCGGTGGCGACGCCCTTGGTTGACAGGACTGGATTGTGTGCAAGTTTGACAATGACTGGAAATTTAATGGAATGAATCCAGTTCAAGCTCCATATGCATGTGCTTTTGCCATTGGTCATGTGTGGAAGCATAATTATGACATTGTTAATTGTTGTCTAGTGGCTTTGCAGATTTTTCAGACAATATGGTTTACAATGCATCATCGTCAGATAATCTCGACATTTTATGATGTAAATTGTGCTTGCAAAGTGGAGGGAAATCCAACTCCTTTGTTTTTCCACAATATTTTCAATTTAGCAGCAAAAGGTGGAGAGTCAATCCACTATCCAATCCAAATCTGTTTCATTTCAGTACAAAATGTGCTGATTGGCATCAACTAAGTTTTGTAAGTAGCATGGTGTTTTTCATTTTTTTCCTTTAACTTTCTTCTCAGCATACAAATAGCATAGGTTATTGGAGGGGGAGGGGGCAAATCAACATTGAGGGGGCCAAGATCAACATTGGTGGGCATGGCCCCCACAAAAGGATACAACTCGACGCCCCTGATTACCATCAATTATTCGCAACATTTTATGATGTAAGTTGTCCTTCCACAGGGGAGAGAAATCCAACTATTTTGTTGTTGTTTTTTTCACTCAATTTTGAATTTTGTAGCAAAAGGTGGAGAGTCAGCCCACTATCTAATCCAAATCTGTTTCTTTTCAGTACAAAATGTGCTGGCTAAAATCAACTACATTTTCTATGTACCATGGCCATGGTGTTTTTTTTGTTATTTTTTCCTTTAACTTTTTTAACAGCATAAAAAAGAGCATGGGCTATTGGGAGGTCCAAATCAACATTGGGGGGGCAAGATCAACATTGGTGGGGCCTTGGCCCCCACAAAAGGATACAAATCGACGCCCCTGGTACCACTGGAATACTACCAACAATCGCACTGTTTGTGGCTTATCGGTCACCCTACGACGTCAAAAGCGCACGAGAAACCAACTCTGCGGCTTTATTTGCTCCGTGTAACTTAACCCGCGCACGTCCGGGGGGGGGGGGGCAGATATCTGCCCCCCCTGCGGTTTTTCCTACTTTGCCGCCATACTAATCGGGTTAGCAAAGCCAAACCTCGCATGAAATATACAAATGTTTCCTGGTTACATATTTGCTCTCGGAATGACCTCTAACCGTTATGGCGTGTAGTTGGAAGCTATTCGCAATGCTATCGCTGACATTTTTGCTCAGTGGCCCCACCAAGGTCAGCTGAGGTCACCTGAAATCACTAGCACATTTCTGCGCACTATATCGCAATGCATTGAGCTAGAAGGCTGAAATTACCGTCATTGTGCTTGTATCACCAAGACGTGTCGATTGATATATTACATGACCTCCCTACTCTACCCCATGACCTTGACCTGAGGTCATTGTTTCGATGACCCATCTGTTGACTTGACCTTAAATTACACAGCGTATGTCGATAGCACATTTCAAGGGCTGTCGAATAGCGTTTGCAGTTTGTTTCTATCTGTTACAGGTCCTGAGATATGTGCCAATATCTGAGGGTCCCACCCGATCTGGTCGAATTTGACATGATGACCCAGTGACCTAAATATTGACCTGAGCGAGAAAATGACCGAAATACTTTCGATAGAGCTTGTCACCAGCTATCCAAAGCCGTTTTCCGTTTGTCGCTACCTAGCATAGTTCTCGAGATCTTAGGGGGGGGGGCAGACATCTGCCCCCCCCCGGACATGCGAAGTTGGCGCGGACCGCCGGACGTGCGAGTGTTAAGATACCTACCAGTTCAAAGCAACAGATCACACGCAGCCTTGCGTTAGGTGTTTCTGGGAACTACCCAGCCTTCGCCACCAGTACAGGGAAGCCCGCACAAACTTCAACAGCACGTGACTTCCCGAGCTGTGTCGCGACGAGGTGAGTTCGGCTGGCGACGGAGCGCTCAGAACGGTCCTCAGCCGAGCCAGCTTTCCCATGAGTGGTCTGCTCGACTGCAGAGAAGTGTAGACGTGAGGTGAGATGCATGTCACGCCGCTACACCGAGCCGACGGCGTTCACTTTCCCACCGGTCGGCACCACTGCATTCGGCCGATGAATCTAGGCCGTAATTAGTGCGGTGCAGCAGTGAAATCGCGCGGTCGTTATTGACGAGATTACAACCTGGCAGTGCCAGATGGGAGCCGATGTGTCTAGGCCGTTATTAGTGCGGTACTACAGTGCACTCGCGTGGTCGTTATTGACGGTACTGTGCATATGTACTGTACATATGTCAGACCACATTTGGAATACTGTGTCCAAGCTTGGTCCCTAGTTATGAAAAAGATTGTTGGCTTTTAGAGAGAGTACAAAAGAGGGCAACACAAATGGTTGATGGTATAAGCAACCTGACATATGAGGAAAGATTGAGGAAATTTAATGTTTTCACTTAGATATAGAAGGCTGAGAGGAGATCTAATCGAGGTCTTTAAAGTTCTTCATGGTCAGGAACAGGGATATCTCAGGGAAATGTTTGAATTTAACAGAAATGATGCAATTAGAGGTCATCAATTCAAAATTAAAGTTCACATCACCACAGCAGGACAAGGTTAAGACAGTCTTTCTTCACCAACAGGGTAGTAGAACACTGGAACCAGCTGCCAGAAACCATTGGCAGTAGCAGCACACTGAACGTCTTGAAAAACAGCATAGACAATCATTATAAGAATAGAGGGCTTGCTTTTCGGTATTCCAGGGAGGGTTGATCGACGGATTTGGTGGGCAACTGGTTCAGTGTCCAGAGTGCAACCAAGAAGGGCCCTTGTGGCTCATAGTTGCACTGATCTTTTATGTCTTCGTGACCAGATTACAAGCTGGCAGTGCCAGATGAGAGCCGATGTATCTAGGCCGCCATTGGTGCGGTGCTGCAGTGAAAACGCGCGGTCGTCACTGACGAGCTTACAACCTGGCAGTGTCGGGTGGGAGCCGATGTGGTACCCTGGAAATCATTCCTCCTCCCGGGAATTTCGGTTTGGTGGCCGCGCCCACTGGCGACTGCAACACCGTCGTCCGGGACAGCCAGACTCCAGCCTCTTCCAAATAATGCTAAAGCAATGGGGAATGGTCACCGAACTGTGTGGGGTGGGGGCACGGACTCCAGACAACACGTTAGACGAGGCCTCGTTCGAACACTTTTGGCTGTTGATTGACTTCCACTTGAAATAATAGCGTCCAGACAATGGCTCATACACATTTGGGGCAGGCACTTGGAATTTTCAAATGCGTGAGGCGATTTCGTCGTAGAGCAGATAACATCACCGAAATGCATCCTTTGCAGGCCGTCTGCCGGCACACATTTGGCAACTAGATGTACACCGAGAGGCTAGCTATAACCGCAGCCTTATCCACCAGGGTATGATCGATAAATAGCAGATAACAGAAATTAATTCAGAATCGTTGACTTCGTTTCTTTTTCAGGGGGGGGAGGCCGTGGGCAGTTGGGCGGAGGTCAATAAATGCCGAGACTTGTCGCTCACAAAAACAGGGGGGGGGGAATTGTCACGCATAGATGCATGTAAGCAGCTAAGCTTTGGTCTCCTAAGCTGAAAGTTGTCAGATTTCGGAAATTTCATGGTGCACCTATTGCCTTGCAAGACAAATATCTGCCTGAAATCCTCCACCCCCCAATACAAATTTCAAATATGCGGTGTCGCTCTGCCACAGAACATAACAATTCCCAGCTAACCATTCCTCGATACAATTGAATTTGTCGCCTGAGTGACAACAGACGTCAACGCCAGTTACTACGCCCCCGCCCCCTCCCCCGAAAAAAAACAGACCTCTGGAGAGGGGCATGCTTCCTTGCACCGTGGATGAAACAAATTCCACCGCTTTATCCGTCGGCACCTCGACGGCTCATGTCAGCGCTGCGTTACAGATGGCGCGGTACAGCCGACGGATGGCGGGAGTGGCCCCAGCTGGTCGCCCAGTTCGGCCAGCTGCAGTTACTGCACCAGCGGGAGCAGCCGGCCAGGCGGCGATGGCGACGCGGCACGTGCGGCCAAGTGCGCCGCCGGTGCACCACCCGACCGGCAGGTGACCTCAATGGCCCGCCACGCAGCTGACCCCGGTCACGGCCGCACATGGGACCGACCACCACAGGCGGCCAGAAGACGACAGTGCACGCCGGTGGTCGGGGGAGGGTGTGACGTCACGCCAGCGGTCCGGGAAGGACGTGACGTCACGTCGGTAGTCGGACATCCAAGGCTCACAACCTCGAATAGCCTCAAAAATCGAAATAAACTCCAAAACTGCCTGGTTCGACCATAAACTCCAGGGTTCATAACCTCCAAAACTGCCCTGAGGGAGCGTTGAAAACCTCCAAAGTTGACAACTTCCAAGGATCATAGGCTCAAAATAGCTCAACGATTGGCCGCTAAAGGAGTCTGTGAAAGCCCTGGCGGTGAACTATTGCAGCTGTGTCTTTGCTTTTTGTCAACTGATGGCAGGAGTGTGCGGTTATTGCTACATTGTACCTCCTGCATGTACTGCCAATGTTGTCTGGTGGTTTCTTCAGCTTTGTTCTCTGAAATGCTCGCCAGTTTAGAGATAATGAAACCTCCAGACCACATTTGGCAGCACATCCAGGAGGTGCAATTCGGCAATAACCGCACCCTCCTGCCGAATGTTGTCAGAAAGCAGAGACACAGCTGCAATATTTCACTGCCAAGGGTTGTGCTGACTCCTCTAGCGGATAATGACGTAACTATTTTTGGAGGTTATGAACGGTCCCATTGAGGGCAGTTTTGGAGGTTGTGCTCGTGGGACCTTGGAGTTTGTGATCGCAGCTTATCTAAAGCCGTTTTGGAGTTTATTTCGATTTTTGGAGGTTATGCTCCTTGGAGGTTGTGAGATTTGGAGGTTATGAACCTTGGAAGTAAATAAGCCTTGGATGCCATGAATGCTCCCAATCGGGACAGGGTTTGACGTCACCGCTGTTGTTGGGAGGTGGCGTGACGCCACTGCGGTGGTCGGGACAGGGCGTGACGCCACTGCGGTGGTCGGGACAGGGCGTGACGCCACCGCGGTGTTGGGACAGGGCGTGACGCCATGCGTCATTACACCACCAACATGGTGTAATGGCTGGCTGCAATCAAGAGGATTGCCGCCATCGGAAGAGAAAGGTTATGTTTGTTGCAGATAGTGTGGCTGTGCGTCATGCTCCTGTTGGAGGCAGTCCTCGAAGGCATGGCGACATAATGCTGAATATGTTGGAGCGCTGAGTGTGTATTGGACAAAATCAGCTTAGCGAAGCCTGCATCAACACGTCAAGGACGCTACTTTTGCTGGACTCAGTGGCGCAACCAGGATTTCAGTTCGGGGGGCCAGGGTTGGAGAGCGGGCCCCCCCCGCAAGCGGGCCCCCCTCATGTTTTTAAAAAGTCTGCGGAAAACATGCACTTACTTTTGAGCGGGCCCCTATGTTTGTAAAACTTCGCAGAAATAAAAGCACTTTTCCTTTATCAGGGGCCCCGGTTCGAGGCGGGCCCTGGTTAAAACGGGCCCCCAGATTTTCAGTTGGTTCAAAGGGCCCCTGATTCGAGCCACAGACCCGCTTCGCGGGCCCCTAGCTAAGGCTCTGAATAGGGTGGCCCACTCCGAGCCAGGGGCCCGCTTCGCGGGCTCCTGGCTCGGAGCGGGCCCCAAAAAAATTTCGGGGGGGGGGGCATGCCCCCCCCTGGTTGCGCTACTGGCTGGACTGCTGGCTTATGGTCATGCTATGCAAGTGTGGTTTCTGGTCATGTGATGTATGATAGTGTGGTGTCCAGCCATGCTATGTACATACACCTAGGTCAGGTCTCTGGCCGTGTTACGTATGAAGTGTGATCAATAGGACGAGTAGATTGTCGTTGGAACAGTGCTGCTTGTCAGGACAGGACACCGTTGGCACAGTGCGGTCTGTCAGGACAGGACACCGTTGGCGCAGTGCTGCTCGTCAGGACAGGACACCGTTGGTACAGTGCTGTCTGTCAGGACAGGACACCGTTGGCACAGTGATGTCTGTCAGGACAGGACACCGTTGGCACAGTGCTGCTTGTCAGGACAGGACACCGTTGGCACAGTGCTGTCTGTCAGGACAGGACACCGTTGGCACAGTGCTGCTTGTCAGGACAGGACACCGTTGGCACAGTGCTGTCTGTCAGGACAGGACACCGTTGGCACAGTGCTGTCTGTCAGGACAGGACACCGTTGGCGCAGTGCTGCTCGTCAGGACAGGACACCGTTGGTACAGTGCTGTCTGTCAGGACAGGACACCGTTGGCACAGTGATGTCTGTCAGGACAGGACACCGTTGGCACAGTGCTGCTTGTCAGGACAGGACACCGTTGGCACAGTGCTGTCTGTCAAAACGGCACCTGCTGGATTCAGTCGCCAATGCAGGCTGCTAAGTGTTTAAAATATACATTTTGTTGCCAATTTATTTTGGCTTCGGCGGAACCGCGTCAGGGCGCAGCGAACACAGGCTCAGGCACTGGCGACAGTTAGTTGGCTGAAAGTAGCCTTCAAAGGCTCCCAGCCACTGATTCGGCGCCAAACATGGTCCCGCGGGATCACACGTGCACACATGACGTAGTCTGTATTTTGAGAAAAAATGCATGCAGTGGTACGACATGCCTGTCAAAGTGAAACTCGGTGCTGCGCCATCCAAATCGTGGCTGTATTCACCTCGGCGAGTCAAAAGGTACAATTCGGTCGGTGACACGGTGCAGCGAGTCCATAACTCAACACACAGACACAGCTCATTACGAATGGTAAGTGGTCCTAATGACGGGGCGCCCCGCCCGCTCCGGGCCGCCGAGGCGCTCCGGACTGCCATGCCATGGCTGGGCATCAACATCCTTGAGTGCAATGGTGTACATGACCCGACCTGGCCAGCCCAACTGTCCCACGGCTTCTGTGGCCCGCCACGGCCAGGGTACGCCCGGCAAATCGTGCTCCAGTGTGCACAGCCGTCAGCTCTGCCCGACCCCGGCGGTCCGGCTGCCGGCGCCGCCACCGGTCCGTCGGGCGGCCGACGTCAGTCGCATGGCGTGCTTTTGTACAACTACGGTCTCCCGTCACACTCGTAAGATGTCGCTGCTCTCTCACTTGACGCGCTTCTGCTGACGCTGCCGGTAGATGTCGTTGGCAGGCGGCGCCTGAGCGTCGTCGTCGTCGGAGTCGTTGTTGCGCTTTTTGGCGCGCCTTTCCGAGTCCCGCTCCACTATCCAGTGTACCGACTTGGCCAGGTCAAACTGGTGCGCGCCGTACCCGTTCATAGCGGTGGGCTCCGGAGCTGGAGCGAAATAAACAACATGTAATGGCACCGCGCCACGGCATGTTTAGATGGAGCTACCATCCGGCATCGTATTTCCATCCGGATTAGGGAAATCTGACGTGAAAAAATGCACGATAAATGACAAAACACTAGGGAAATACTTTGATATGGTGTCACCAATTTCTTCCAGGGTGGGAGAAACGTGTCTCCATAGCGGCTTCCTCAGTTCCTAGTACCTCCCGAAGCTCGGGGAGCCTCTGTGCTTATTGGTCTCTAGGCGTTCTTCAAGGGCCTTCTGTTAAAACGCCTGATCGCCTTCAAACACGAGAGGAGCCTCCTGATGAAGCTTGGGAGCTTTCCGTGGGCTAAATGGTGTTGCAGTCATGTCTAATAGGCCTCCTGGTATGGGTCTCCGGACCGGTGTTCGAGATTTCCGTGAGCTCTACGAGTTTCAAATCATCACTAATGCAATGAGCGTCCTGATATGGGGTCTCCAGACAACATAATGGGGTGTCTTGTCGAGCGTTAGAGGGTTTTTGTGACCTCTAGGAGGCCTTCGATGAAAACTAACGGGATTCCTGTTCTTGAATCTCCGCAAAACATCGTGGGGTTCCAAACTGAGTGTGGGTCCTTTCGTTTCAATACTAACGGACTCCTGAACCACAGCCTCGACACGACATGGTGAGGCCTCCTGTCGGGTGCTCAGCCCTAGGTGCCCTAGGTTCCCCATGAGCCCTAGGTGCCTCTTGTCAACACCAATCGGCCTCCTGAATCACAGCCTCATCACGACATGGTGAGGCCTCCTGTCAGATGTTCGGGCGGCCACGTGAGCTCTAGATACCTCTTGTCAACACCAACGGGCCTCCTGGACAGAGACTACCAACAACATCATGATTCCCCTGTCGGATATTTGGACATCTTCACCAGCTCTACGGATTCCTCTATGACCAGACGGCTTCCTGACTTGGGACCTCCGGACAACATGCTGAGGCCTCTTGTTGGGTGTTGGGACCTTCTCGTGGGCATCACGGGCATATTGCCAAGACTGGATCCAGACGGCTTCTGCCCATCCAGACGGCTTCTGCCGGATGTTGGGGACCATTCGCGAGCTCTATGAACCCCCTGTCAGTTACGAATGTTCCTCCGGGCTTGGGGCTTTCGGACAACACGATGGGCCCCATTTTATGCTCGGGTCCTCTTGAAATTTCAGGAAGGCGGAAGGTATGTTTACCCTCCTGTTTCACAGCATGAGTGAGGATTGTCCCTTCTGTCACTCCCCTACCCGGTGGCGCCGCCCTAATATCAAACTAACTAGTCACATTTCAGCGCCATTTATAGCGACAGTTATGCGCAGGATTGCCTCACAGGGCTCCACGATCAAAACATATTAACGACGGCAATGACACACCCTCGATATCACATGCGAACAGCTTCTATGTCTCCTAGGAGGGGAGGGAGTGCAACACACGCATTAATTACGACGTTTTCAAGCATACTAGTGAGGCCCATAACGTCCCATGTTAAATACGCAAGACACGAGGGATACAATTGTCAATACTGAAAATAGATAGTCAACATAAACATAAATAATGACTAAAAATATACTAAACGACAGTCCACCAAAATATAAAATAAAACGTCTGTTTGGTGCCAGGCAAAACGTCAAAGCACCACGCCACTGCAATGCGAAAGACGCTAAAATACGACCATGTTGCCCCAGTGTAAGAGTTTGCATAAAACAATGACATCTTAGTCTGTACATCTCAATTAAACATTAGCTAGTATAATCCAGTTTCTGGGATACACCTAGGTACGTTGGTGTTCATGTTATCAAATACACAAGGATTTCAATATGCTTTTTGGTCTGCACAACACTTTCTAATACATGACAGGTAATACCAAATGTTGTCATTATCGTCGTCCTATGGTGTCGTTTTATATACTTCAGGTGGACCATTGTCCCTTCCCCGATGGCTGATCGACCATCATGTCTTCTTAATCTTTTGTGTGATCTGTGGAGTTAGCTCCTCAGTACTAGGGAGCCACCTTACCATTGCATGTATTTCTCCAACCATCAGGTCACGTGTAATAAAGTCGACAGATAAAACACTGACGTTCACAAATGATTCAACCGCTGCAATTTATAGAAATTATCCGAGCTTTAGCAGTCACCACCTCGCGCGAATCTGGCAGTACTCACAACACAGTTACAAGCCACACCGCGAAGGGTATCTCGCGTCACAACCTACCACAATCTGGCAGCACTCACCGCGATCTGGCAGCTCCATCTTCTCGAACACTCTGATCAGGTCGTCGGAGCCGACGAACGGCCCGCTGAAGCAGCGCGGCGGCGGCATCTGCTGACAGAGCGCGTATGCGGCCGGCGGCAGGGGAAAACCTCCACCTGTGGAGACCGGGCGGCGTCACACACTGCCCGCCACAGCCGGGGCAGCGTCACATACTGACCGCCACAGCCGGGGTGACGTCACATACTGACCGCCACAGCCGGGGTGACGTCACATACTGACCGCCACAGCCAGGGCGGCGTCACATACTGACCGTCACAGTCGAGGCGGCGTCACATAGTGACCGTCACAGTCGAGGCGGCGTCACATACTGACCACTACAGTCAGGGCGGCGTCACATAGTGACCGCTACAGTCGGGGCAGCGTCACATACTGACCGCCACAGTCGAAGCGGCGTCGCATACTGACCGTCACAGCCAAGGCGGCGTCACATACTGACCGTCACAGTCAGGGCGGCGTCACATACTGACCGTCACAGCCAGGGCGGCGTCACATACCGACCACTACAGTCGGGGCGGCGTCACATACTGACCGTCACAGCCAGGGCGACGTCACATACTAACTGCCACATTCGGGGCGGCGTCACATACTGACCGTCACAGTCAAGGCGGCGTCACATACTGACCGTTACAGACGGGGCGACGTCACATACCGACCGCCACAGACGGGGCGGGGTCACATACTGACCGTCACAGACAAGGCGGCGTCACATACCGACTACTACAGTCAGGGCGGCGTCACATACGGGGCGGCGTCGCATACTGACCACTACAGTTAGGGCGGCGTCACATACTGACCGCCACAGTCGGGGCGGCGTCACATACTGACCATCACAGTCGGGGCGACGTCACATACTGACCGTCACAGCCAGGGCGGCGTCACATACTAACTGCCACATTCGGGGCGGGATCACATGCCGACCGCCACAGTCAGGGCGGCGTCACATACTGACCGTCACAGTCGATGCGGCGTCACACATCGACCGTCACAGTCCGGGTGGCGTCACATACTGACCGCCAGTCTGGGTGGCGTCACATACCGACCGCCACAGTCGAGGCGGCGTCACATACCGACCGTCACAGTCGGGGTGGCGTCACATACTGACCGCCACAGTCAGGGCGGCGTCACATACTAACTGCCACAGTCGGGGCGGCGTCACATACTGACCGTTACAGTCGAGGCGGTGTCACATACTGACCGTCACAGTCGAGGCGGGGTCACATACCGACCGCCACAGTCAGGACGGCGTCACATACTGACCGTCACAGTCGGGGTGGCGTCACATACTGACCGTCACAGTCGGGGCGGCGTCACATACTGACCGTCACAGCGGGGCGGCGTCACATACGACCGTCACAGTCGAGGCGGCGTCACATACTGACCGTCACAGTCGAGGCGGGTCACATACCGACCGCCACAGTCAGGGCGCCGTCACATACTGACCGCCACAGTCGGGGTGGCGTCACATACTGACCGTCACAGTCGAGGCGGCGTCACATACTGACCATCACAGTCAGGGCGGCGTCACATACTGACCACTACAGTCAGGGCGGCGTCACATACTGACCGTCACAGTCGAGGCGGCGTCACATACTGACCGCCACAGTCGAGGCGGCGTCACATACTGACCGCTACAGTCAGGGCGGCGTCACATACTGACCACTACAGTCGAGGCGGCGTCACATACTGACCACTACAGTCAGGGCGGCGTCAGATACTGACCGTCACAGTCGAGGCGGCGTCACATACTGACCACTAGTCAGAGCGGCGTCACATACTGACCGCTACAGTCAGGGCGGCGTCACATACTGACCACTACAGTCGAGGCGGCGTCACATACCGACCACTACAGTCAGGGCGGCGTCACATACTGACCGTCACAGTCGAGGCGGCGTCACATACTGACCACTACAGTCAGGGCGGCGTCACATAGTGACCGCTACAGTCGGGGCAGCGTCACATACTGACCGCCACAGTCGAGGCGGCGTCGCATACTGACCGTCACAGCCAGGGCGGCGTCACATACTGACCGCCACAGTCGAGGCGGCGTCACATACTGACCACTACAGTCAGGGCGGCGTCACATAGTGACCGCTACAGTCGGGGCAGCGTCACATACTGACCGCCACAGTCGAGGCGGCGTGGCATACTGACCGTCACAGCCAAGGCGGCGTCACATACTGACCGTCACAGCCAGGGCGGCGTCACATACCGACCACTACAGTCAGGGCGGCGTCACATACTGACTGTCACAGTCGGGGCGGCGTCACATACTAACTGCCACATTCGGGGCGGCGTCACATACTGACCGTCACAGACGGGGCGACGTCACATACCGACCGCCACAGACGGGGCGGGGTCACATACTGACCGTCACAGACAGGGCGGCGTCACATACCGACTACTACAGTCAGGGCGGCGTCACATACGGGGCGGCGTCGCATATTGACCACTACAGTTAGGGCGGCGTCACATACTGACCGTCACAGCCAGGGCGGCGTCACATACTAACTGCCACATTCGGGGCGGGATCACATGCCGACCGCCACAGTCAGGGCGGCGTCACATACTGACCGCCACAGTCGAGGCGGCGTGGCATACTGACCGTCACAGCCAAGGCGGCGTCACATACTGACCGTCACAGTCAGGGCGGCGTCACATACTGACCGTCACAGCCAGGGCGGCGTCACATACCGACCACTACAGTCAGGGCGGCGTCACATACTGACTGTCACAGTCGGGGCAGCGTCACATACTAACTGCCACATTCGGGGCGGCGTCACATACTGACCGTCACAGACGGGGCGACGTCACATACCGACCGCCACAGACGGGGCGGGGTCACATACTGACCGTCACAGACAGGGCGGCGTCACATACCGACTACTACAGTCAGGGCGGCGTCACATACGGGGCGGCGTCGCATATTGACCACTACAGTTAGGGCGGCGTCACATACTGACCGTCACAGCCAGGGCGGCGTCACATACTAACTGCCACATTCGGGGCGGGATCACATGCCGACCGTCACAGTCGAGGCGGCGTCACATACTGACCGTCACAGTCGAGGCGGCGTCACATACTGACCGTCACAGTCGGGGCGACGTCACATACTGACCGTCACAGTCGAGGCGGCGTCACATACTGACCGTCACAGTCGGGGCGGCGTCACATACTGACCGTCACAGTCGGGGCGACGTCACATACTGACCGTCACAGTCAGGGCGGCGTCACATACTGACCGTCACAGTCGGGGCGGCGTCACATACTGACCGTCACAGTCGAGTCGGCGTCACATACTGACCGCCACAGTCGGGGCGGCGTCACACACTGACCGTCACAGTCAGGGCGGCGTCACATACTGACCGTCACAGTCGGGGCGGCGTCACATACTGACCACTAGTCAGGGCGGCGGCACATACTGACCACTACAGTCAGGGCGAGGTCACATACTGACCGTCACAGTCGGGGCGGCGTCACATACTGACCGTCACAGCCGGGGCGACGTCACATACTGACCGTCACAGTCGGAGCGGCGTCACATACTGACCGTCACAGTCAGGGTGGCGTCACATACCGACCGCCACAGACGGGGCGGCGTCACATACTGACCGTCACAGTCGGAGCGGAGTCACATACTGACCGTCACAGTCAGGGCGGCGTCGCATACTGACTGTCACGGTCGGGGCGGCGTCACATACTGACCGTCACAGCCATGGTGGCGTCACATACTGACCGTCACGGTCGAAGCGGCGTCACATACTGACCGTCACAGTCGAGGCGGCGTCACATATTGACCGCCACAGTCGAGGCGGCGTCACATACTGACCGCTACAGTCAGGGCGGCGTCGCATACTGACCACTACAGTCAGGACGGCGTCACATACTGACCGCTACAGCCGGGGCGGCGTCACATACTGACCGTCACAGCCAGGGCGGCGTCACATACTAACTGCCACATTCGGGGCGGCGTCACATACTGACCGTCACAGTCAGGGCAGCGTCACATACTGATCGTCACAGCTAGGGCGGCGTCACATACTGACCGCCACGGCCGGGGCGGCGTCACATACTGACCGTCACAGTCGAGGCGGCGTCACATACTGACCGTCACAGTCGGGGCGGCGTCACATACTGACCGGCACAGTCGAGGCGGCGTCACATACTGACCACTACAGTCAGGGTGGCGTCATATACCGACCGCCACAGTTGGGGTGGCGTCACATACCGACCGTCACAGACGGGGCGACGTCACATACTGATCGTCACAGTCGAAGCGGCGTCACATACTGACCGTTACAGTCGAGGCGGCGTCACATACCGACCGTCACAGTCGGGGCGACGTCACATACTGACCGTCACAGACGGGGCGGCGTCACATACTCACCGTCACAGTCGAAGCGGGGTCACATACTGACCACTACGGTCAGGGTGGCGTCACATACCGACCGCGACAGTCGGGGCGGCGTCACATACTGACCACTACAGTCAGGGCGGCGTCACATAGTGACCGCTACAGTCGGGGCAGCGTCACATACTGACCGCCACAGTCGAGGCGACGTCACATACTGACCGTCACAGACTGGGCGACGTCACATACCGACCGCCACAGCCAGGGCGGCGTCACATACTGACCGTCACAGCCAGGGCGGCGTCACATACCGACCACTACAGTCGGGGCGGCGTCACATACTGACCGTCACAGCCAGGGCGACGTCACATACTAACTGCCACATTCGGGGCGGCGTCACATACTGACCGTCACAGTCGAGGCGACGTCACATACTGACCGTCACAGACTGGGCGACGTCACATACCGACCGCCACAGACGGGGCGGGGTCACATACTGACCGTCACAGACAGGGCGGCGTCACATACCGACTACTACAGTCAGGGTGGCGTCACATACGGGGCGGCGTCGCATACTGACCACTACAGTTAGGGCGGCGTCACATACTGACCGCCACAGTCGGGGCGGCGTCACATACTGACCGTCACAGTCGGGGCGACGTCACATACTGACCGTCACAGCCAGGGCGGCGTCACATACTAACTGCCACATTCGGGGCGGGATCACATGCCGACCGCCACAGTCAGGGCGGCGTCACATACTGACCGTCACAGTCGATGCGGCGTCACACATCGACTGTCACAGCCCGGGTGGCGTCACATACTGACCGCCAGTCTGGGTGGCGTCACATACCGACCGCCACAGTCGAGGCGGCGTCACATACCGACCGTCACAGTCGGGGTGGCGTCACATACTGACCGCCACAGTCAGGGCGGCGTCACATACTAACTGCCACAGTCGGGGCGGCGTCACATACTGACCGTTACAGTCGAGGCGGTGTCACATACTGACCGTCACAGTCGAGGCGGCGTCACATACTGACCGTCACAGTCGAGGCGGGGTCACATACCGACCGCCACAGTCAGGGCGCCGTCACATACTGACCGTCACAGTCGGGGTGGCGTCACATACTGACCGTCACAGTCGGGGCGGCGTCACATACTGACCACTACAGTCGGGGCGGCGTCACATACTGACCGTCACAGTCGAGGCGGCGTCACATACTGACCGTCACAGTCGAGGCGGGGTCACATACCGACCGCCACAGTCAGGGCGCCGTCACATACTGACCGTCACAGTCGGGGTGGCGTCACATACTGACCGTCACAGTCGAGGCGGCGTCACATACTGACCACCACAGTCAGGGCGGCGTCACATACTGACCACTACAGTCAGGGCGGCGTCACATACTGACCGTCACAGTCGAGGCGGCGTCACATACTGACCGCCACAGTCGAGGCGGCGTCACATACTGACCGCTACAGTCAGGGCGGCGTCACATACTGACCACTACAGTCGAGGCGGCGTCACATACTGACCACTACAGTCAGGGCGGCGTCAGATACTGACCGTCACAGTCGAGGCGGCGTCACATACTGACCACTAGTCAGGGCGGCGTCACATACTGACCGCTACAATCAGGGCGGCGTCACATACTGACCACTACAGTCGAGGCGGCGTCACATACCGACCACTACAGTCAGGGCGGCGTCACATACTGACCGTCACAGTCGAGGCGGCGTCACATACTGACCACTACAGTCAGGGCGGCGTCACATAGTGACCGCTACAGTCGGGGCAGCGTCACATACTGACCGCCACAGTCGTGGCGGCGTCGCATACTGACCGTCACAGCCAGGGCGGCGTCACATACTGACCGTCACAGTCGAGGCGGCGTCACATACTGACCACTACAGTCAGGGCGGTGTCACATAGTGACCGCTACAGTCGGGGCAGCGTCACATACTGACCGCCACAGTCGAGGCGGCGTGGCATACTGACCGTCACAGCCAAGGCGGCGTCACATACTGACCGTCACAGTCAGGGCGGCGTCACATACTGACCGTCACAGCCAGGGCGGCGTCACATACCGACCACTACAGTCAGGGCGGCGTCACATACTGACTGTCACAGTCGGGGCGGCGTCACATACTAACTGCCACATTCGGGGCGGCGTCACATACTGACCGTCACAGACGGGGCGACGTCACATACCGACCGCCACAGACGGGGCGGGGTCACATACTGACCGTCACAGACAGGGCGGCGTCACATACCGACTACTACAGTCAGGGCGGCGTCACATACGGGGCGGCGTAGGCGCATATTGACCACTACAGTTAGGGCGGCGTCACATACTGACCGTCACAGCCAGGGCGGCGTCACATACTAACTGCCACATTCGGGGCGGGATCACATGCCGACCGTCACAGTCGAGGCGGCGTCACATACTGACCGTCACAGTCGAGGCGGCGTCACATACTGACCGTCACAGTCGGGGCGACGTCACATACTGACCGTCACAGTCGAGGCGGCGTCACATACTGACCGTCACAGTCAGGGCGGCGTCACATACTGACCGTCACAGTCGGGGCGACGTCACATACTGACCGTCACAGTCAGGGCGGCGTCACATACTGACCGTCACAGTCGGGGCGGCGTCACATACTGACCGTCACAGTCGAGGCGGCGTCACATACTGACCGCCACAGTCGGGGCGGCGTCACACACTGACCGTCACAGTCAGGGCGGCGTCACATACTGACCGTCACAGTCGGGGCGGCGTCACATACTGACCACTACAGTCAGGGCGGCGGCACATACTGACCACTACAGTCAGGGCGACGTCACATACTGACCGTCACAGTCGGGGCGGCGTCACATACTGACCGTCACAGCCGGGGCGACGTCACATACTGACCGTCACAGTCGGAGCGGCGTCACATACTGACCGTCACAGTCAGGGTGGCGTCACATACCGACCGCCACAGACGGGGCGGCGTCACATACTGACCGTCACAGTCGGAGCGGAGTCACATACTGACCGTCACAGTCAGGGCGGCGTCGCATACTGACTGTCACGGTCGGGGCGGCGTCACATACTGACCGTCACAGCCATGGTGGCGTCACATACTGACCGTCACAGTCGAAGCGGCGTCACATACTGACCGTCACAGTCGAGGCGGCGTCACATATTGACCGCCACAGTCGAGGCGGCGTCACATACTGACCGCTACAGTCAGGGCGGCGTCGCATACTGACCACTACAGTCAGGACGGCGTCACATACTGACCGCTACAGCCGGGGCGGCGTCACATACTGACCGTCACAGTCGAGGCGGCGTCACATACTGACCGTCACAGTCGGGGCGGCGTCACATACTGACCGGCACAGTCGAGGCGGCGTCACATACTGACCACTACAGTCAGGGTGGCGTCATATACCGACCGCCACAGTCGGGGTGGCGTCACATACCGACCGTCACAGACGGGGCGACGTCACATACTGATCGTCACAGTCGAAGCGGCGTCACATACTGACCGTTACAGTCGAGGCGGCGTCACATACCGACCGTCACAGTCGGGGCGACGTCACATACTGACCGTCACAGTCGAAGCGGCGTCACATACTGACCACTACAGTCAGGGTGGCGTCACATACCGACCGCGACAGTCGGGGCGGCGTCACATACTGACCACTACAGTCAGGGCGGCGTAACATACCGACCGCCACAGTCGGGGTGGCGTCACATACTGACCGTCACAGTCAGGGCGGAGTTTCACATACTGACCGTCACAGCCGGGGTGGCGTCGCATACTGACGGTCACAGCCAGGGCGGCGTCACATACCGACCACCGCAGGGCCAGTCAAATCAACAGAGGGCCGGGTGGTGGGGTAGCCGAGTGTAACTATGGGAGGCCTTTTTCCGACAGTGGGCGGTCTGAATAACCAGATTGGATGCACTCTATGGACCACGTGACTACTCACCATTGGATATGAACTGATGTCGACCAACATTGCGGAATTGACATGTCCAAGTTTGCACCGAGAGACAGGCATTTCTTTTTTAGAGGTTATTTACCCACATTTAACGAGGTATTTAAATGGTCAGGTTGACCAGCACCCACACTCTTGAAGATACACCAGATGACCCTGGCAGCGCGTCGATGGATCACTCGATGCAATGTGCTCAGGTTAAGAACTTCCGTTCGTTGAGGTCGCCTCGAAATAACTCACAAGACATCACTTCACAGCGAGACTAGTCTACAAGCTAACAGGGTACGATCACATCACGGCAAAACTACAATACATTGCCAAACTGCAGCACAGAACCGCGCCCAGCCGATATCGCTTTAGATTCAGAGTATAACGTCACGTGCCCACGGCCGCTCTTAGAACAGAACGTCTGTGACGGAGGCAGGAAGCCTGGAAACCGATGGACCTTCGACCGGATCGGCTTCCCTGAAGTTCCACGAGCACGCGATCGGAAACACGACGCGACTGGGCGTGACGAACCCGCTGGGTCGGATGACAATCAGCTCCGCACAAATGGCCGCCTCTCACCGGCAATGGGGTGCTCGCCAGGCACCCAGTACTGCTTCGGCTTGTACGGCACCATCTGGGAGAAGTCGGGCCGCGGCAGCTTCTTCTCGTCATCGGCAGGACTGCCGTCGGCGGCCAGGCCGGAGCTCGAGCTGATGTTCCCGCCGGCACTGAAGCGCGACTGGTACCCGATCGCCCTGGAGGTCACGCGCCACGTCACAGGAGAGGTCATGGACCACGCCCCTGGCGGCGGCAGGCTGAAACTGCGACACGGACGCACGCAGAATACACCAAATGTGGGCATGATGAGTACAAGCGTAGACCAGTTCGGAGTGTCGTTCAGTTGCGTGCGAGAGCTCACTCAAGACACAATACTCGGCTGAACGAACACTAATCCACCAACACATCCTCGAAGCGTTCCTAGCATGTTTGAATCTTTGTCAGATTCAGCAAAAAAAAACACTCGATGCGACCCAACAGGTTAACGTTTAGTGGGATAAAATCCGCAACATGCCAAGAAAAGGTTCCTTTTCAGGCAGTTGACTGAGTCACGTCACGAAACGCCACATAACGTCACGTCAGATAAACACACTGTAACGAGACTGCAGCCTAAGGCTCTCCAAGTAAAGCGAGTCATTTGTGTTTGGTCTCCCTTAAATAGACGGTTCATGAATCAAAGCGCTCACGCTGATGCGCTGAACTAACGCGGTTAATTCAGCGCATCGGCGTCAGGTGATCAGGCCATTCGGTCCGATACGCTTAATCTGTACAGGCATGTTGAGGCTTCCGTCAACTTGCCGCGGCCGGCACGTGTCTACCGGGCACCAGCGTCTCACCTGAGCTCCTGTCTACTGCATGGGTACAGGTCCAGGAAGGCACGTGTCTACCGGGCACCAGCGTCTCACCTGAGCTCCTGTCTACTGCATGGGTACAGGTCCAGGAAGGCACGTGTCTACCGGGCACCAGCGTCTCACCTGAGCTCCTGTCTACTGCATGGGTACAGGTCCAGGAAGCGGTAGCGGTCCACCAGCAGGGCGGTCTCCTTGCCCTGGTACTCGCGCACCTATCGGCCAGGGGGCGAGGTCCCGGTCACGAGTCCGCTGGGCGACACAGTGGCAACCGTCACATGCCACAGACAACACCATCGGCACAGTGGCAGCCGTCACATGTCACAGACAACACCATCGGCACAGTGGCAGTCGTCACATGCCACAGACAACACCATCGGCACAGTGGCAGCCGTCACATGTCACAGACAACACCATCGGGACAGTGGCAGTCGTCACATGTCACAGACAACACCATCGGGACAGTGGCAGTCGTCACATGTCACAGACAACACCATCGGCACAGTGGCAGCCGTCACATGCCACAGACAACACCATCGGCACAGTGGCAGTCGTCACATGTCACAGACAACACCATCGGCACAGTGGCAGCCGTCACATGCCACAGACAACACCATCGGCACAGTGGCAGCCGTCACATGTCACAGACAACACCATCGGGACAGTGGCAGTCGTCACATGTCACAGACAACACCATCGGGACAGTGGCAGTCGTCACATGTCACAGACAACACCAACACAGTGGCAGTCGAGCGACAAACGGCACAGTGGCAGTCGTCACATGTCACAGACAACACCATCGGCACAGTGGCAGCCGTCACATGCCACAGACAACACCATCGGCACAGTGGCAGACGTCACATGCCACAGACAACACCATCGGCACAGTGGCAGCCGTCACATGCCACAGACAACACCATCGGCACAGTGGCAGCCGTCACATGCCACAGACAACACCATCGGCACAGTGGCAGCCGTCACATGTCACAGACAACACCATCGGCACAGTGGCAGCCGTCGCATACCACAGACAACACCATTGGCACAGTGGTAGTCGTCACATGTCACAGACAACACCATCGGCACAGTGGCAGCCGTCACATGCCACAGATAACACCATCGGCACAGTGGCAGACGTCACATGCCAACAAACACCATCGACACAGTGGCAGCCGTCACATGCCACAGACAACACCATTGGCACAGTGGCAGTCGTCACATGTCACAGACAACACCATCGGCACAGTGGCAGTCGTCACATGTCACAGACAACACCATCGGCACAGTGGCAGACGTCACATGCCACAGACACCATCGACACAGTGGCAGCCGTCACATGCCACAGACAACACCATCGGGACAGTGGCAGACGTCACATGCCACAGACAACACCATCGACACAGTGGCAGCCGTCAACATGGCACAGACAACACCATCGGCACAGTGGCAGTCGTCACATGGCACAGACAACACCATCGGCACAGTGGCAGTCGTCACATGTCACAGACAACACCATCGACACAGTGGCAGTCGTCACATGCCACAGTCACACACAACAACACCATCGGCACAGTGGCAGCCGTCACATACCACAGACAACACCATCGGCACAGTGGCAGCCGTCACATGCCACAGACAACACCATCGGCACAGTGGCAGTCGTCACATGTCACAGACAACACCATCGGCACAGTGGCAGCCGTCACATGTCACAGACAACACCATCGGCACAGTGGCAGCCGTCACATGCCACAGACAACACCATCGACACAGTGGCAGCCGTAACATGGCACAGACAACACCATCGGCACAGTGGCAGTCGTCACATGTCACAGACAACACCATCGGCACAGTGGCAGTCGTCACATGTCACAGACAACACCATCGGCACAGTGGCAGCCGTCACATGCCACAGACAACACCATCGGCACAGTGGCAGCCGTCGCATACCACAGACAACACCATCGGCACAGTGGCAGTCGTCACATGTCACAGACAACACCATCGGGACAGTGGCAGCCGTCACATGCCACAGACAACACCATCGGCACAGTGGCAGCCGTCACATGCCACAGACAACACCATCGGCACAGTGGCAGCCGTCACATGTCACAGACAACACCATCGGCACAGTGGCAGTCGTCACATGCCACAGACAACCATCGACACAGTGGCAGTCGTCACATGTCACAGACAACACCATCGGCACAGTGGCAGTCGTCACATGTCACAGACAACACCATCGGCACAGTGGCAGCCGTCACTTGCCACAGACAACACCATCGGCACAGTGGCAGTCGTCACATGTCACAGACAACACCATCGGGACAGTGGCAGTCGTCACATGTCACAGACAACACCATCGGCACAGTGGCAGTCGTCACATGTCACAGACAACACCATCGGCACAGTGGCAGCCGTCACATGTCACAGACAACACCATCGGCACAGTGGCAGCCGTCACATGCCACAGACAACACCATCGGCACAGTGGCAGCCGTCACATACCACAGACAACACCATCGGCACAGTGGCAGCCGTGATCGGCCTCACAGCAGGGACAGCAACGGGGGAGAACAGACTTGCCCCGAGCTATTTGAAGTCGGCCAAGAACATTAAAAATCTTCGGTATCTCTCTCGACCAAAACCTCAACATGTCATAACAAACTAGTCACATTGTACAACGCTGTTACAGCGGCTTTATTACAATCAGCAAGATAAGAAACAATCTTCCGAAAACCACGCTAAAACGGTCCATACAAACACTGGTGTTTCCGCACTTAGCTCATCCAAGCGCATCCGAGAGCACAACGCGCTTGTACGCTGGCAACCACCTCCAGGTGTGCAGCTGCAGACTAGAGGCTACGAAAGAAATTGCTCCTGTCCGCTCTATTTGTATGTAGAACAGTCTGAGTTGCGAGCTCCAGAGCATACAAATAAGGCTAGTTTTAGAAAGGACATACAGGAGACGCCAATGACTCGATTATTTACATCGGTGATTGTATTTTGACAATGTTTTATGTTTAAAGCTGGACTTCTGTACACATTTTACCACTTACTGTATGACTCTGGGATGCAACAGTCAATACTGTTTTGGATACCACATCGAAATGCAATACAATACAATTGAGCACATGAGCTTGGAAGTGGGTGGGATACAACGTGGCGTGACTCCAAACTCCATGCCCACCGCTTTACTTATCGGCACAGGACCGGTATTGGGACTTCTTCCTTAGCCGAGATACGCAACTCAAAAGTCACTTTCGTCGTTAAAATAGAACCTGCACTGCATTTGAGCTATCTCTTCGATTCTCACCTTACTCTGACTCGACTCTCATCTTACTCAAGCTCGACCCTCATTTTGTGTCAGGTACGACTCTCATTTTACACTGACTTCCCACCCATACTTCCCTGATTTGACTCGCTATGCCCCGACCAGATTCTCACCTCACTTTGATTCGAATCCCACCCCACCCTGATCTGACTCTCACCTTAGCCCGAACCAATTCTCAACGTACTCTTACCCGTCTCTCACATAACCATGACCGATTATCACTTCCCTCTAACTTGAATCTCACCTCACCATGACCCAACTCTCAACTTACTCTGAATTGAATCCTACGCCATCCTGACCCTCACCTAACATACTGGCCTCTCCATACCCTCACCTAACATACCGACCTCTCCAGACCCTCACCTTACACACCGGCGTCTCCAGACCCTCACCTAACATACTGGCCTCTCCAGACCCTCACCTAACA
Organism: Ashinkailepas kermadecensis; assembly: GCA_034440615.1. NCBI lineage: Eukaryota > Metazoa > Arthropoda > Thecostraca > Neolepadidae > Ashinkailepas > Ashinkailepas kermadecensis. Next base: position 670,003 of record JAOTOM010005136.1, on the reverse strand, counting down.
CACCAGCCTCTCCTGATCCTCACCTAATATACTGGCCTCTCTAGACCCTCACCTAACACACCAGCCTCTCCAGACCCTCACCTAACACACCAGCCTCTCCAGATCCTCACCTAACATACTGGCCTCTCCAGACCCTCACTTAACATACCGACCTCTCCAGACCCTCACCTTACACACCGGCGTCTCCATACCCTCACCTAACATACTGGCCTCTCCAGACCCTCACCTGACACACCAGCCTCTCCTGATCCTCACCTAATATACTGGCCTCTCCAGACTCTCACCTAACATACTTGCGTCTCCCGACACATGTATCTCATCGACGCCAGGTTTCACGTATTCCAGACAGTCCCGACTACCTGGGGATGGATCTCATCTGATGGGGGGCGATCCTACTTTGGGGGGGAGCTCCACCAACTCCTACCTGATGAAGGATGGTGCTCCGCCAACTCCTACCTGGTGAAGGATGGTGCTCCGCCAACTCCTACCTGGTGAAGGACGGCGCTTCGCCAACTCCTACCTGGTGAAGGATGGCGATCCGCCAACTCCTACCTGGTGAAGGACGGCGCTTCGCCAACTCCTACCTGGTGAAGGATGGCGCTCCGCCGCTTCTCCACCTTGACGATACTGGTCAGATCTCCTATGTTGCACTCGAACTCCATGAAGCGGTTCCACACCTCCCTGGAAGCGCAGCGATCAGCCGACCATCAGACACCGCTGGCCTGCTGATGGTGCCAGCGGCGGCACCGGTACAGAAGACACAGGGCCACACCGCTGAGTTTCTGATGGTGCCAGCGGCGGCACCGGTACAGCTCTTCGGCGGGAGCTCACGGTACGTGGCGGAGTTTCGCTGGGCACAGGCCGGCGAAGGCTCCTTCTCAACCATCGAGACGCCACCGACCATTCGAAGAAGTATACATGTACGGATAAATAGAAGGCCTGACTTCAATGAGCTATTTCACCACCAAACATTCCTTTGCTACATCCACGTTTTATGCTAATAGGCTTGCCAAGTGTAAGCAGCCTAACACAAGACAACACGGTTAGGCAATCAATGTGCATCACGAACACGCCAAGTAAAATGATGTCAGGCAAGCATCTTACCTTATCCAAGAAAATCTTCACATAAGGAAGTTCAACTCCGAGAGGAAATAGTGACTACATTGATCGGAGCTCGGATACAAACAGAAAAAAAACATCTGCAAGAGAGCTGAGCCTCCTGATAGAACATCTATACAGTGCCAAGCCCCACACACTAATGCTGATAGCTGCTCAGATGCTATTTGGGGCTGAGCTCAATACAGAACCAAGCCCTCAGCCACTTACACAGAACTCAGCTCGTCCAGCATACCAGAGCTGAGCACGCGCTCGAATAGCACGCGTGTGTTGTTGTCCTCTGAAACCGTAGACAAGTTAGAGGTGGAGCTCAGCTGCAATGTTGACGGCACGGTAGCGAATGGTACCACACGCGAACACTTCTTATATTATCTTATATTCTTATATCTACTATATTCTCATGTTCTTCTTTCTACTATATTCTTATATCTACTTATAACTTATTTTATATTGGTACCGCCCAGTAGCACACATTGATATTGTAGCCATAAGGATACCAGCCTGTACCACACACTAATACTGCACCCATACTAGTGCTAGCCAGTGCCATAAATGACTACTGTACCATACTGGTATCGGCCAGCATCACACGGGAATAATGCACACATACCAGTGCCAGCCAGCGCAACAAATGACTACTGTACCATGCTGGTACCAGCCAGTATTACACGTGAATAATGTACCTTAAACTGGCGCCCGCCGGTATCCTGGGTGCGTGTTGTGCCACATATCATCTAATGCGGACTGTGTTGATTGGACTCACTGTGCTGTTCTTCGCATGGTTTTGACTGTGAGACTGCAGCAATTGCTGCAAATCACTAGAGTGACTTGATAAGATTACCCACCTTTTTAATGTGGGTAGCCGTATGGTAGCGTAGGGTAGCCACTACCCGTAGGGTAACGCTGACACATCTCAGAAATCTCAATCCCTAGTCTACCGCTTTTTACGATTATTCAAAATTACTGGTCTTTCAAACAGATTTCGGTACAATGTTTTGCTTGTTCACAAACTTATCTCAAATGGGGCAGCCTCGGATCTCATGCTCCGTAATTGTCCACCACACGCCCTGGCCGGGCACGCGATGCTCGAGAGCAACATTCAGCCACGTGCCCCGTATGCGAGAGTGGAATGAAGCTCGACATATTTTGTCGCGCTGCGAGGCTTTCCCGCATACCCACTAGCGGGCTCGCTCCCTACACATACGGAAAATTCAGATCTGATGCGAACAATTACGTAAAGAGGATGCCACAATAGCCAAAGCATGCTACATAGACATCCGATTTTCCTTGCTTGCTTCTGCTGATTTCGGTATGATTTGTGTACATTGTGTCTGCTTTGATGCGTCAGTGTTCATCTTAATTTGCATCGTATCTTGGGCCACGACTGGTCACCTATTGCACACAGCAAGCATACACGAATAAGCGAATGAGGAAGACAGCACTGTCAGTCCACACGGGCCGTCACTTACTCCAGCACATAACATTGCATAAAGGGTGGCATACCCACAAGCTTTGGCATACACAAACACGCCAATGATGCTGCATGAAAAGTGGTGAACAAAACATTGCTCACGCCGTCCTCCAGAAAATGCCATGCATGATAACTTCATAAATGAGACCGAAGATGATACTGCACACGACAGCAATGTCATACACACACCTGAGGTGATGCGGATATTGAGCGTAGCATCCGGACATCGCATCCCACGCGCTCGGAGGAAATCATTCAGACCAAGGTATAAGTTGCCGCCGGGTACCCCGTGTGATGTTCAGTATAGGACAGCCCGACTGCGCATGCCCCCACAGCGCCGCCTACCGACAACCAGGGAGCGACCAACCACCGTTGAGGTGTGACGAAGTGTGACGAGGTGTGGCCGTTGAGACTAGTCGATGTAGCAGGGGATGTACTGTATGTGCCATCGCCCAACACCCACCGTTGAGATGCGACAGGTAGCCGATGTAGCAGAGGATGTACTGCATGTGCCAGCGCCCAACACCCACCGTTGAGGTGTGACAGGTAATCGATGTAGCAGAGGATGTACTGTGTGCTGTCGCCGAACCTCTTGAGGCCCAGCTCGAACACCTTGAAGGCGACCTCCTTGTTCTTGCTGCAGTAGTACTCCATGAGCGCGGCCGACACGAACACGTGGTGGGTGCACCGCTTGTCCTCGCGCGCCCTCTTGAACACCTTGCGCGCCGACTGGATGCCCTCGGCTCGCCGCGCGAACTTCATGTACTGGATGTAGGCCTGCCGCGAGAGCGCGCCACGTCACGTGGCGCACGTGCTGTGCGGACACACGGCGTCCTGCCGCGCTGGCGAACCTCTCGGAGGCCGGCCACAGCCACGGGCCTCACAATCAATGAACAATGCAAATGTCGGGCAGAAACACATTGGAACGACGCCACAGTGAACCTGTGCCATCATAAACACCTTTGCTAGGAACGCCATACAAGTAGCAGAAGCATAGCACATGGACTGGTGATAATCTACAACGATACATTAACGGAATATTTATCACACATTACTCCAAATGTTCTCCATGCGTGATTTGTCGGACCACCGTCCTTATTGGGTCGTGTCTGGTCCTCGAACACTGACCATGACACCCAACCGCATCATCCTCGTTCACGCCCGGACCTGCACCTCAGTAATACCACATCGTTCCGCGAAGTTCGCCGCGAACATTTGCAATGATCTGCATGTCACTGATGTACCAACACGGTCAGTTGATCAGAAAACCCCTCTTGCCATTTGTGAGCTGTCATGCGAACTAAGGCAGCCGACCCATCTGGGATTCGATCCCACGCCCCTGACAGGAGGTGGAGCACCAAACCGCTTAACCGTTTCGTCACTTCTGTGCACTGACCAGCGTGGGATCTATGTCGGGCACGTCGAGCAGCGCGGAGTAGATCTTGTGCACCTTCTCGTTGTTCATCCTAGTCTCCTCGAAGTCGGCCGACGCGAAGTGGATGAGCATGCAGGCGCGCATGGTGCCCTGCGTGGCGCGGTCGAACACGGCGGCAATCTCGTCCGACACCAGCCGCGCGCCGTTCACGTCCTGCAGGTCGTGTCAAGTCAGGTCAACGACCGGGGTCATGCCAGGTAGGACTTATCGAAGGCTATATCTTGGTGGGGATATCAAAGACCTCTGGGATGAGAGGGAAGAGATCAAGAACTGCTGTACGCCGCTGACGTCCCATCAAGAAGTTAGGCCATTAGAGACAGTCTATAAAAAATGGCACCTTACATTATGTGGAAGGATCACAAAATATGCATGCAATACATATGCATGCATATTTAATGACAAAGGAATACACAGGGTAATGGATCGCACAAAGTAGTGATGACTGACTGAAGTAGTGTCTCATGATCTAACAAATACGTGAGCTAACAATAAACACAAAGCATGCAAATGAGGCCCGCTCGATTGACATGCTGGTGGTCAGCGCACGACAACTTACACATTGCCAGGACATCGGCAAAGCTGGGACTATTTCATGCGGCGCTTTCACATCCTTTATTACCACAGCTCCACTCAAGATCTCTCTTAAGTACCACGGACGCCTCCCAGGAAGCGAAACGTCCCGCAACGCTTCCTTTAAATCAACTCCCCGGCCTCAAATTATAGTCCAGATACCTGGGAGAGCACGCTCATTCGCAACTTTCCAAGCATTGCCACTGCAAACAAACTCTTGGGTGCAACGCCAGGTTCCTATAAGCCACGCCGCTTAACTCAGAAGCGCGAACCTACTCTTTCGGCAACGAAAACCGCGCACCCTGCCACGGCAGCCACACGCTGGCGATCGTGCAGTCGTGCGCGGTCGACCCACCCGACCGCCGCCGGCCGCCGCCGGCCGCGCGCCACCTACCCCCTTGTCGGTCATGATCTGGCCGGCCTCCTGCAGGAAGACGGCGTACTCGTACCACACGTCCGGGTGGTGGCCCAGACACAGCAGACACTGCTCGAACGCGTAGGTGACGCGACGCGTCCACAGCGCCATGTCGTCCGTGCGCAGCGGGTTGCTCTTCTCCCAGCTGATGTACTTCTTCCAGGCGGAGATCTGTCGACGCGCGCGGCGGCCGTCAGAGGCAGCGCGGACACGGGGGTCGGCACGAGTCCGACCGGCAGCGGAAGTACGTACACGGGGCGACATCACGCACCAGGCCCCGAGGTAACTTTCTCAACATCACACATTTCTCGCCGATACTATCACGAATGTATTCCGTGGACTTCTGAGATCTAAATGAAAAAAAAATTGTCACAAAGTGAATTTATGTCTCACGGTGTATGACATACAGACCGTGAAAGGGAACCACTTCGTGACCTCTCAAAACTGGTTGGTTATCGGGGTTTAGAGGCGCGACCTATCAAAACTGTTCGATGCAAAATTTAAAAAGTGTTGGTCAGATCGGCCTACAAATTGCACAGGTGGGTTCGCTTCACTTGGCTACAATACAAACCAACTTTCATTAAAATCTAAGAGATTAGTCACTGGTCCCCAGCGATCTCTAAATTATATTTTTTTGTGTCGAGTCCCCATGAAGAAAATTCTGGCTGCCCACCATCATACCTATTGATTTCCATAAATGGACATTCTGAAAGTGGCATGGAGTTCCTGTGAGTCACAGCCAGGGGTATAGCTTCTAAAAAAGCTCAGAGGACTGAAGCAGTGACGGATGCAGGAAATCCCGAAGGAAATCTCTACGAAAATTGAAGGGTCCTAACCATCCTCAAAATAAAAAAACGGACTTCAGTCACTATGTATCCAGATGACCCTATTTGGAGCTTTTCTTTTCATTTCAGCTCAATTTGTACCTATTTTTGCACAGCCCGTCAACACGATGACCCCTTTTCGCCTGCGGGAATTTTCCACCACGTAATGCGCTACTTAACCGTGGTCTCTTCCTCAAAAGGTTCTATTCGGCGACGGGCACCCCTAGTTTTGAGGCCCTAAACAGTCAAAGGTACTTTCTATCCGAATGTCCCAACAGCTTTCGGATCGGGATCCCTTGCCGTGCCTGCACCGTGTACAACTAGTACCAACTACAACCAGTACCATGGAGAACGTCTCGGAAATTGGGTACTTTTTAGAAAGATATATTTTCTTAGTAAAAAGAAACGTAACAACACCTAATTCATTGAAAGTGCTCAAGGAAGGCATGGTCCCATGACTCGCTATGGAACCGTCACTGGGCCGAACCACTGACTGATCCTGAATTTCGGCTTTGGGAGAACTGAATTAAGAAAATGCTTCATGTAAAAAACTAAGAATCTGGATTAGCCTATTAGCTTACTCGCTAGATTACATTCTACTCCAAAGACCAAATAAAAGTTCTGGGGGCTGCAGCGAAAGCTCAGGAGACCGGCTGCACAGTTTGTGGGGCTCAAGTGGCTCCCGGAACAAGATAGGAAGTTACACCCCGGACTTCGAAATCCGACTTGACACCTGGCATTTTGTGAACATTTTTCAAGCCAACATTTCTCTCCTCGAACGGAAAAAACGTGATGTCTCTCACAAGAAGCGTCCATTCTATGTTTTTGAAAACAACATGACCATCTATTTTGGGGGCGTTCGGGTCGCGAGCGCTTGACAGCGACCCCCGGCCGCCCCTTGCCGCATCCCAGAACTAGGAAACATCGCATTAATTTCATCATCAGCGCAAGCAACCAATAAATCAGCAAAAAATATAGAACTATCACCATGCCTACTAGCGACGGATCTAAGATGTCGTTAATGGGGGATTATTTTTATGGGCGTCCCTTCATCCGTAGGGTGCATTCGATTGAACATCTTGCTGTGTGGGGTTGGGGATGGGGTGTGGCTGGTGGGGGGAGGGGGGAGCGTGCAGTCGAGCCTGCGACAAGTACGTCTTGCTGTGTGGGGTTGGGGATGGGGTGTGGCTGGTGGGGGAGCGTGCAGTCGAGCCTGCGACAAGGACGTCTTGCTGTGTGGGGTTGGGGATGGGGTGTGGCTGGTGGGGGGCGTGCAGTCGAGCCTGCGACAAGGACGTCTTGCTGTGTGGGGTTGGGGATGGAGTGTGGCTGGTGGGGGGGGAGCGTGCAGTCGAGCCTGCGACAAGGACGCCTTGCTGTGTGGGGTTGGGGATGGGGTGTGGCTGGTGGGGGGGGGGGGGGGGGGCGGCGTGCAGTCGAGCCTGCGACAAGGACGTCTTGTCTACTCAAAGGGGCGCCTTAGACTGAACATTTCGTTGAACGGGGGAGGGTATGCACTCGACCTTCCTGGAAGGGCACGCTATCTCCATCAGGAGTGCCTTTCTGGGTCCTTAGGATGGGGGATGCGGTCACCCCACTTGGATCCATGCCCGCCCCCGTAGGCCCCTACCTCTGGTGGTCTGAACTAATAGCGTCATGGAAAGAAATAGCGCCGGTCCTTCCAATTCTCATTAGCGTTTCCACGTCCTGCGCATACTTTGTTTACTTTTCTGTGCCATTTTGCTCTTGCCCAGGCCGTGGCTCTCGCTTAAGAATGCGGGCGCATTGTGGCATCACTGCACTGAATTCCGCCTCCAACGCCACCGCTGCGCTGAATGCCGTATGCCATCAGCTGACTGCACGGCGGCATCGCGCTACCCGAAAGCAACCAACGAAATCTGCAGTTGGGGGAGTGCTGACTGGTGATTGTGCTTTGCATCAACGCATGATTTAGAAGGACATCAGAGAAGCACAACGAAGTAAGTGGCCAAGTTATGGAGGTTCCGCATCTGCGTATATTTTTCCCGGTGACTCGCGCTTGTAGATAGCGGTGAAATTGTACCACATGCCACATAAATGGATAGCATTCCATTTCTGTGACCCATAACTAACTCGGTAAGGCCGACTGAACACAAAAAAAACGGGGGCACCGCCATTTCCCTCGCCAACATATTCTATGACTACGGCCTCAAACGTTTGTTTTGGAAATTGACTGGGGCGGGGTGCCACTCATTCTGCTAGCAAAGGGCCACAGTAACTGTCCCAATATTGTGAGGGGGGGGGCATTTTGAAGGAACATTTTTACATGCAACGCCCATAGGGCCACAGCTCAACTAGTTCGTAGTTGGAAGACGCTGTCCCCTCTGCCTCTCCCCAGCGTCCATGAACATCGCTACGGCATTAGCACTTATGGCTATGATGAATATTTGGTTGTGCCCGCGACAGCCCAGGATATGTATGTGTATCAGGCAACAACCGTGCGCCGGCTGAAGCACCCCCTAGTGAATACCATCATGGCGACTGCCGAAGAATTGGGCGTTTTTAACCACTGGTTGGAAACATCCAATGGCACACTTATAGCTTACGGTGCATACATTACACATTTTTTTCTTGTGACCAAAATGTTTGTATTGTAGTCCCCCACCTTGGGGACTACAATATAAATATCTACTGGTGGTGAATACGCACATTTGCTCGGTACCCTGCGCCAGTCCTGAGATCCCTGACCCAGGAACTGACTCCGGCAGATGTTCTGTACCACGCCGTATGGAGTCCTCCGACAGATGGCCATTGGCCTGTACCACGCCGTATGGTGATGATGATTATTGGGGTTTTAGGGTGCGTCAACCCATGTGGGTTATATTGCACCCATAACAAACTTGCTTAGACACGCGTCAGATTGTCACGTTCCAATACAAGATGTTATATCACCTAGGCAGGTGCATATATCACTTGAAATCGTATCTCCGCGAGGAAGGCCAAAACTGCTCTGTTATATATAAATCGGGAATCGTCTCCAAGTAAGTCCACTAATCTCAGAGTACGCGCTTCATATCCGAAGTGCTCCTGCGTTCTTCTGCATATGCCGGGCACGCCACCAGCACATGGTGCACGGTCAGCGCAGCATTACACTTCACACATTCCGGTCTGTCGTCCCCGCACAGTCAGTATCTATGTGTTGCTAGCGTGTGACCAATTCTGAGGCGACAAATGGCCACTTCGTCCCTTCTGGTTCGACTGAATGACGAGGGCCACAGCGCCAAGTGTGGTTTGATTCGCTTTAATTTGCTTTGTTCTATTCGGTCCCAGCTTTCCTGCCACTGCCTGAAAAGAAATGATGATATAACCACGCCGTATGGAATCCTCCGACAGATGATCTGTACCACACCGTATGGAGTCCTCCGGCAGATGGCCATTGATCTGTACCATGCCATATGGTGTCCTCCGGCAGATGGCTATTGACCTGTACCACGCCGTATGGGGTCCTCCGGCAGATGATCTGTACCACACCGTATGGAGTCCTCCGGCAGATGGCCATTGACCTGTACCACGCCGTATGGTGTCCTCCGGCAGATGATCTGTACCACACCGTATGGAGTCCTCCGGCAGATGGCCATTGACCTGTACCACGCCGTATGGAGTCCTCCGGCAGATGGCCATTGACCTCTACCACACCGTATGGAGTCCTCCGACAGATGTTCTGTACCACACCGTATGGAGTCCTCCGGCAGATGGCCATTGACCTGTACCACACCGTATGGAGTCCTCCGGCAGATGGCCATTGACCTCTACCACGCCGTATGGAGTCCTCCGACAGATGTTCTGTACCACACGTATGGAGTCCTCCGGCAGATGGCCATTGACCTGTACCACGCCGTATGGAGTCCTCCGACAGATGTTCTGTACCACACCGTATGGAGTCCTCCGGCAGATGGCTATTGACCTGTACCACACCGTATGGAGTCCTCCGGCAGATGGCCATTTACCTGTAACCACACCGTATGGAGTCCTCCGGCAGATGGCCATTGACCTGTACCACGCCGTATGGGGTCCTCCGGCAGATGATCATTGACCTGTACCACGCCGTATGGAGTCCTCCCACAGATGGTCTGTATCACGCCGTATGGAGTCCTCCGACAAATGGTCTATCACGCGGTATGGAGTCCTCCGACAGATGATCTGTACCACGCCGTATGGAGTCCTCCGGAAGATGGCCATTGACCTGTACCACGCCGTATGGAATCCTCCGACAGATGGTCTGTATCACGCGGTATGGAGTCCTCCGACAGATGATCCGTACCACGCCGTATGGAGTCCTCCGGAAGATGGCCATTGACCTGTACCACGCCGTATGGAGTCCCCCGGCAGAAGGCCATGGCCTGTACCACGCCGTATGGAGTCCTCCGGCAGATGGCCATTGACCTGTACCACGCCGTATGGAGTCCTCCGGAAGATGGTCATTGACCTGTGCCACGCCGTATGGAGTCCTCCGGCAGATGGCCATTGACCTGTACCACGCCGTATGGAGTCCTCCGACAGATGGTCATTGACCTGTACCACGCCGTATGGAGTCCTCCGTCTCGGGCGGTTCGCATGATCGGCCGCGCCATCGGCGTCCAGTTCAACCTCATCACGTGCGACCCCCTCATGGGCGACCAACTGCAGCCCGACTTCCTCAAGGTGGGAGCCGCACGAGCGACAGCCCACTCGGAACGGTGGCCAAGTAAAACGCGTAGACGGTTGGCCACGCTCTTGACATGATAACATACCCCGATATCTTGCATGTCCACGGGCCTTATGGCCAAACAGGAGATGATGCATGCGTCGCATAATAGGCTGGCTGTTCTGGATTTCTTTTGGTATCGGGAACATTATCCTCTGCAGACAATTATCCTCTAGTTTTTCTAATTTGGAAGTTGAATGGTGCTGTTTGACAAAGATCTGCTCTGTGATAAAATGCTCAATATTGACTGCAAAGTGCAAGCTTGGATTCTGATGCCACAGGCTTGGAGTAACACATCCTCTCCATAGTTGATCTTGCAAAATTTTCCTTTCCACATTCAGAATTACTAAGCACATATTCAACCCTGGTTATAAGTGATGCATACGTATCCATCAATGGCCAGAGAGGAAGGCACAATGATTAAGGTGACCCTGTGTCATTGACCTGTTGTTGCAGATGAACCCAATGCACACGGTTCCAACCATCAACGACAACGGACTTATCCTGTGGGAAAGGTAGGTGAAAAAGTCTACGATATATGCGTATTTATTTATATATACGCAGTAATGATATTGAGAGATCCGATTCTTATTGATTTATATCCAATAACGCATGCTAATAGGAATGATTCGCGTAATGCCACGTAAATCGACACTAGTAGACATATAAATATATACATGAACATAGAGATAGATACGGAGATATATACTTCAGTGGGAACTACTCTAGAACTGAAACTGAAATAAGGCTACTGAAACTGGAATTAGCTTGCGGCAATATTAGGACCATGTACACAGGGGCACAAATACCAATTTGGCGAGCCCTCGTAAGGTGCATCTGAACCACGTTGAAGCTGTTGTAAAATTGTACTGCGAGTTGTGACGACACACGACCACATGGCTCCAGGCCTAGTTTTAGGACGTCCAGGGACGGACACCAACTACAACCAAGACAGGCAATGACTTCACGCTATGGCTACATGACGCCCTCACAATCATCACCAGCCGCTCAGCATGCTCCTCGACATCCGGTGCCCACAAGACTGGGTGGACCACCTAACCTGACTGTCCGGACATGGAGACCTCACGGACCACCTAACCTGACTGTCCGGACATGGAGACCTCACGGACCACCTAACCTGACTGTCCGGACATGGAGACCTCACGGACCCGCCACCGTACATCTACAAAACATGACCTCACGGACCGCCACCTTACATCTACAAAACATGAAGACCTCACGGACCCGTCGCCGTACATCTACAAAACACGAAGACCTCACGGACCCGCCACCGTACATCTACAAAACATGAAGACCTCACGGACCCGCCACCGTACATCTACAAAACATGGCTCCGACCCGTCGTCGATGCGTTTCAGTCGCGCCATTGGCCACTATCTGGTGTCCAAATACGCGCCAGACAGCACCCTCGTGCCGACCGACGTCAACAAGCGAGCCTTCTACGACCAGCGGCTCTTCTTCGACTACAGCCTGCTGTACGCCTTCTCAAAGACAGTGAGTCCTGCGCCAGATCGTCACACTAGTTTGCGCCGCGCCGTTTTTGCCCACTGTCCGCGTATTTCGGACTGCTCCTTTGTGTTTGGTGGTCCACGTTCTAAAGTGAAACTGAAGTGAATCTAAAGTCGCTCAGTTGCTCTTAATTTATGGCGCACTGGCCCACAGGTACTGGCATACCATACTACTATGCAGACTATCTGCTACGCACCCAAACATCATACTTCACATCAGCCTCTTGCACTCCCTCGAACCTACATATCCTGTATTTGCGCATTCCCAGATGCGGCGCATATTCATGGGTGCCACCCAGTTCGACCCAGAGGACATAAAGCAATGCAAGACGTCATTGAAGCTGCTGAACAAGTTCCTGTCGGCTACGCAGTACGTGGCGGGTGACCAGCTGACGCTGGTGGACTTCTCCGCCGCCGCCACCGTGACCACCTGTCAGGTACGTGCGCCAGCGGTGTCCACCAAACACTGGCCATCTCATCCCTACCCGAGAACGGCAACCCATCAGCGTTCGTAAAGTCATTTCTTGACGCCAGGCAGATACTGAGGGGCAGAAAGATGAGAGAAGCTGAGTGTATAACTGTTTCTTTAATGGCGTACCACAGTTTTCTAAGTTTTGTTGCCACGTGCTAACACGTGGTGCACGACCTCGGCCACGACCACGACCAAGAACAAAAAAGACGGCATGCGAGGTGCCGATCACTTTCTTTACTTCACTTCCAAGTGATCACTTTCTTTAGAGTCTGAATCATCCTACAACCTCATCATAACCTCTTGGGAACGCCCGGCTTTGACCTCCTCCTGGTCAGCGGTGAGAAGCCTCTGGATGGAACTTTACCGAAATTTTCCGCATGCTCAGTTTCTGTTACGATTTGATACACTACTCTCACTCTACCCGGACTCCGCAGAAAGGACCGCCGAGCTAACATCAGGTGGCCCCGCTATCGCTTTCAGGAGGTTGTCGAATATTTTCCACATGTTCGTCCCCTCCAGTTTTACCAGGCCGACCAGACCTCTCCCTATCAATTTGTTTTCATGTCCCCACTCCTAAACCTAGAACACCAGCGGTAAGCCTGACCTTGAAACATAGCCTGGCAACTATAAGCCTGCCGAAACAGCCCAACGGTCTCCCGAACAATTTCCTTCAAAAGGAAGCGGAATTTGATGAAAGCGCGCTACTCCAGATTCGCATCAATGGCGCCGAGTGAGCCCGTAGCACGCGAGCATTTGCAGGTGAAATAAAAGGCAAGCAATACCCGCCGCCACGAGTCGCCCATAACGTTCTGGCGCGTCCATAGACGGGCGTCGTGGACCTGTCCCAGTGGCCGCACGTGCAGCGGTGGCTCGCGCAGGTGCGCGCCGAGATCGACGGCTTCGACGAGATCAACGCGCCGGGCGTGGAGCTGATGTCGGCTGTGGTGAGCTCGGTGACTGGCGGCGACCACGACTCCAAGCTGTAGTTGACGAGGCGGCTGCTCAACTCAACTAGTGAGACATCGATTCGACACAGTCCGCGAGGAAGTGGCTGCCACAATGGCGAGGCGGTGGCCTGGCCTGGCCGGCGAGGCGGCCTGGCGGCGACTCGGCTCGACCGGCGAGGCGGACCATAGTCAGCGAGGCGACCGCTCGGCTTAGTCTGTAGGCAGATAGCGAGGCGATCGCTCGGCTTAGTCTGTAAGCAGATAGCGAGGCGATCGCTAGACCTAGTCTGTAAGCAGATAGCGAGGCGATCGCTCGGCTTGGTCTGTAAGCGAGCGGCCGCCCTCAGCGGTTGGATCCCGTCGGCTGGATCCCGTTAGCTAGATCTGTGGTCGTCGAAGGCAGCGACGGCAGAGAAGGCTATGAGAGTGAACAGCGGCACAGTCAGGGAACGACAGCCGCACTCATGGCTGAGCGGGTTGACCCGTGACTTACTGCGGACCAGTGCGGCTCGGTCCTGAAGGTGCTGTTGAACAACCAATAGAGAATGTGCTTGTCGACCGAAAAACATGTGCTCAGGGCAGGGTGGGGCAGAGGGTATGGTATAGACAGCGAGTACTAACTAGTATAGGTATTCATCCGGATTTCGTGCAATATGTAGCCGGTGTAAGTGGATGTGGTTGTTTCCAATTTCACTCCCGTTAAATCAGTGAAATTTATTTCGTCGTATAACCTGAAACACAATGACCACCCACACCCATCGATCACTCAGCATTTGTGAAGTCATCTACATCACTCGCCGCCGTCGAGTGATGATAACCACCCACACCCATCGATCACTCAGCATTTGTGAAGTCATCTACATCACTCGCCGCCGTCGCATGCTTGTTTCCGTGAGGAGCCGCAATACATGCAGATGAGCTTGTACGAAAATATATATACCCATGATTGCCGCACGATTTCTTTCAGTTTTTTTTTAATGGACCACATGTAACCGCGCTTGGTTGCCTATTTGGTTAAGTATTCGTGGCCAGGCTCATCTATTTATGATTATGGAATGAAGGAGTGAAGTGAGAACTGTATAGATCGAGGTAAGTCGGACAGGGCGTGGAGCGTGGATGGAAACAGAAGCAACTCACGTATGGTGGCTGCAAGTGCTCATACAACGGAAAGAGATCCAGCAACTTCGGCGAGATGAGTACAGCTCAGCTATTGAGATGTCGTTGTAAGCACACCGACAGCATCTCAACACGGTGCATCACGGCTCGTGCGAATGACTCCGGTGGGCTCCGAAGGCTCAAAAGACGAGACACTTACTGTTCGAATGCTGAGCATGAAAGCTAACGATGGATACGTAATTTTATCACAATTTATTGATCGCTCTTGTGAAGCACACCTTTGCCTGGCTTGTAACTGCTTCAATGCACCGGGTCGGCTGCTTGAGCTGCCTTATGAGGATGTTGTATATGGTATCATCAGCTCCTGAATTCCTAGGCAACATTAGTCAATGCACATCACTGCTCTCAATCTTTCGCAATGGGTGCACGAATAATTCCGGTGCACCATGTAGTGGCGCTACATTTTACTTATAACCCTACACATTACGCGACAGACTCCATGTTAATACAGTCACTGCAAATAAACGCAAAGGCCGAACCGAGTTTTCATGACGGGTGGTGAAATGTGTATCAGCAGAGGAAATAAGCTGTGGTATCTGCATGTAGCAAGGGCTTTCCAGCCATGTTCGGGTTGAATTCAGTTGATACACGCTGTCATCGGAGAATCAACACTTTTCAACACCACAACAGTTTTCAATAGAGGACACGTCTCTGTGCACGGCGCTAACAGACACGTCTAACGATGGGCTTAGCAAACTGGTTACACTGCGACTGTGCGACAGACCAGATTTTTGTGCGGGCGGTTATAGGCAGCCAAAGCACCAACTCGAACGTTGCCCTCGAATGGGGCGCAACTGCACGAGCCGTCCAGTGCTCACCTGTTTGAGCTCTTCCGGGCTGCCGGTGGGCGGGACGCTCGGGTAGTTGCGGTTGAGGCTGCGGATCTCGTTCTCCATCTCACGCGCCACACGCTTGGCGTTGACGTGGTCGCGCGTGTGCTCGATGGTCATCTTCTCGGCAATGATTGGGTTGATGCCGTTCTCGAACACCATGTAGTCCCTCCAGAGAATCTCGCCATGGTTCATCGGCGTGTGGACGCCGCGCTGGAACACCTGGCGGCAACGGACACACCTAGAGATACACGGCAAGCCCTATAGACGACACCACCTACCAAAACCAAACTATATTTATTGTTGGAGAGAACAGGGCAGAACCGACCCAACTATACTAGACTGGGTGATGAAATGAAATACGAGAGTAACGAGTGAAGTCGGTTAGCATGCATAAATGCACATTTTCTAATCAGCAACAAACCAACTGCTCAATTGATCATATCAATCCCTCGTCCTCATCTCCATCTTATATACTGCCTCGGACCCTTACCATTACTTTCATCCCAAAGACGACCCATCACGCAGCATGCCCAAATAGTTTTATACCCACTCCAGCTGCTATACATATCTGTAAAACCAGAGAACGGCCACTCAAGAAAGAAACACGTTAAAGATACAGTTTTCCGTACTTTCCAAGGCATTCCAAGCTAACTACAACTACGGAAAGATCGCGTGATATTCTAGAAGCATCACGCACAACAGTAAAACACCGTTGCGATATCGCACCTCGTAACGGTGCGACACAGCAGCGACATAACAATGACACGAAGTATTTGATCCACATTGATTCGACCAATTTGTCTAAGCATCAGGCCTTCAGCATGTAACACCACAAGCGGGTATGAACACCTCAACACCCATATGACACTGAAATGCGTCATCCCGTCATTTGCGATTGACAGAAATAGGAAGATCTTTCTCATCCAGCGCGTGGTCCGGTCTGATTGCGGTACGCTCAGGACGGATCGTAGCCACACGTGCACCGGCTCCACATACGGGACTGAAGCCTGCTGTTTCACTTCGAAGCCTCAGCCAAATCCTCGGACACATACCACACAGCGACAGCCAAACCCAAAACCTGAGACACATCCCAGAGCCAAAGCATAAGCCGAAGATTCCTGACGGTGCAAATCAATGCCAAATTTGCGCCGGTGCAGGCGCCATTACTAATGGTAGAACTATTGTCCGACCGGCTGTGGCGGTCCCACCAGCTAGGATGTGGCAATTTGAAGAAAACAAAGAAACTGGGCAAAACAGGTCATATTGCTGAGTTGGGATGTGGCGAAATGCAAACTTTTTTTTGTAACACTACCTTCCAGTTTTTAACATTGTGTGTCACTTCCATACATGTCGATGTTTCTTTTACAGTTAATTTTGTCCATATCAAGTTTTTTTGGGAGGCCGAGCACTGGCCATCCAACCCTTAAAAATTCCTCGCAATGCCGCGCAATGCGAGGCATTGCACGGTGGGAGCGAGGGGGATGGGGGGTGGGAGGAGCGGGATCAATCTGAATCCCCTGACGCCTTTCTGAGATGATTTATAAACCCTTCAAGATTTCCCCTTGACATGTGACATACGTTTTAACAAGTTGCATAGAGAGTTGCAATTTGGAAATGCGTACGCAAATGCATACAGCAACATACAAATACAAGTAACCCCAAGTTAGGTCGCCAGGTCAAAGAAGAATTAAACTGGAAACTATGCATTTTTAATTGTCACTCATTGATCATGTTGAAAACAAAAACGGAATACAGGTACTAACAGATTATGCCGTTGAATAGTTTTCCAAGTTACGCGTCAATATCAGGTTGGGTCCTTCAGTTCGACTTAAAACACCCCAAAAGTACAAATACCGCAGACGTAAAAAAAAATGTAATCCGAGTTCCTGCTGGGGTGGCTTTATGAACCAGGGTCCTATTGCTAAGCAGAGCTTGTTGCGTGAACCCTGGCCCCACCACCCGATCTATGAATTCCAGTTCTCCGGCATAATTTTGACCAAAAGTTTTAACGTGCCGTCAATGCACCGGCACGGCCGCCCGGTGGCTCGTCCCCGACCTTATCGGGCCAGCTGCCAACTGACCCTCACAGCCGGGGGCTAAATGCGAGCGCGTGAAGCGACTCAAACCCTGTGTTGCCAGGACAGGGCAGACCAGTGCAGGCCAGCGCTCTAACCAACTCAGCTACCGGGAGGCTGGAGGCTACTAGTAATTTTGCAAGCCGATTTAGTTTCTGATGTGTTGGAGGTTACTAAATTTGAGGTGAAAATTTAGGACAAAAATTGAACACATGAATTTTTATTTATTTATTTATTTATTGATCTCTTCATAAAAGTTACAAAAATATATATAATCTACGTTCGCGTCACTCATTAACTTCATTGAGTACAATCTGTTCCGAAGAAAACATCAGCTTAAACGGCTCATCACGTATTCCCTGATACCTGACTTTGACCATCGTGCTAGACTAAATCTTCAGTTTGAATATCACTGATAATGAAGCACGATATCGCGCTTGAGTGCATACTCGAATGGTACTGTTTTTTTTTGGCAACGTTATATGAGAAACGCGATGATCTACTTCTAGCTATCAATCCCCGATCACCAATATGGCACCATTATAACTATCTTCAAGATCTACTGCTACCAGAGGCACAGCCAGGGGAGGGGGTGAGGTGGCGGGTGCCCACCCCACCCTCACCAACCAATAATGCACCAGATGAAATAAGATTTTGCTTTTAATATAACAAAAAATAGACTCGATTTTTTACCAAATAAGACCACGCGGCTGCTCATCTATAGATAATGCAGGTGCTCCCACACTGCCGGCGAGTCTTTTGCGTAAAAAGCCGCCGGCAACAATACCTCCAATGCGTGAAGATCTACTCGCGGCGCGCGGCCACCACACCTCGGCCTGGTGACCCGGGCAGCACGGGCGTCACGTCTCCAGCGCTCTCGCACGTGTCGGCGTGCGCCGCTGGTCGGCCCGGCCCGGCTCGGTGTGGCAACATAACCGGACCACAGTTCAGCGGGCACTGGCCAGTGATCGTCCACACGATCGGCCTGACGCCGTCGCTGAACCTAACGCCGCCATTCGCGGCACGACGGGGCCACTTTACCGGAGTCCCGCCGACTCCGCAATCGCCAGTTACCTCGACTGAGGCGGCGTCACATTTCAGCCAAACGCTGCCTGTGACCCCGATCGGGGTAGGCGGTAATTTCCGACTAAGCGAGCCCAACGGCACCATCTGTCGGCCACGCTTCCTCTATCCATCTCTTTATTATTCCTTTTTGGTCACCGCACAGCCGCGTCTATCCGAGCAGAGGCGGGGCGGCACCCCGGGCTCGACGGTCGCCTTCTTTCTTCCCTGCCCATCCGATTAGTTCATGCACCAGTAAACGCATATTACACAGGATCGCTTAGGACATCGCCTGGTCATCTGCAGTGCTCGCCAAATGCTTCGGTTCAACTAGTTGTGAATTGGTTTCATCACACACAAGACACACGAAACCCACCAGAGCTTCAATGATACAGTGACATGCTTTTATCCGATAAATACATATTTGGGTTGATGAGGACTGGGTTCTGGCACTCGAGCCGAACACTGCAGTTAACCATATATTCCTGTGAAAATGCTTTCCCTGCGGTTGTCCTTGCTACCCAGTAGAATATTTCCAGGGGCAGCGTAAGCAAACGCCGGATGGTGACGTATTGAGCTGCTTCTGAGGTGAGCTTCTGCCACAGATATTCGGCCGTTGGCAGCGATGGAGCACGGTTCAGGCCACAACTACAGTTAGATACACTGCGCATCATTTATTCAGATCGAGGTACGCCCGTTCCCAAGGGCTCCACCGCGGCAGGTGATGGGGACCCGCCCCCCCCCCCCAACATTTTTTACACCTAACACTACACCAATGTACCCTGCATGGGAAGAATCGACCCAATAAGCCGAATGTCACCCCGTCCCCCGACATCTAGCTCGCGGCGGAGAGCCTGCTCGCCCTCCGTCATCTGGACGATGTCTCTCGACAGGACTGCATCGTGTCGCCTGTGGCCACTTGTCGACCGTGACATTGCTGATTGTGGCGATGGCACGACGTGTGTGGAAGGTGATGACGACTGAGGAGTGGACATTGACGTCATTGAGCGCGTCGGTCCACCGTGGTCCACTGAAGCGCTTCTAGCGGACAGAGGCAGGGCCAGTACGACCGCGCGACCCCGCACCGTGGCTGCGTCTGCTGCACCGACGGCCACTGGGCTGGCTGGATGCCACTCTGGTCAATGAGGCGCGGGCGAGGGTATGGCAGCATGGGGAACGAGGTATCCAGGCACCTGATGTATGGGACTTCACAACCGAATTATCGCATTAAATCAAAGCTGCGTCGTAAATGCTGATCCGAATGCATATGCCGTGAGGTATTCAATGGTTCCATGCTTTCAGCATTTAAAACGTGGATAAAATAGCATTGCACAGAGTGAAACCGGACTTCAATCAGACTCCACTCGGGAACTGACACGCGATCTAAATGAAAGAAATGCATTTCTGCTCTCAATCCAGCACGATGGGGAGTCCGCTGTGAAGTTGAATTTGCTGGGACGAGGCCCAATTTAGACGCTGTACAAACAGATCAACATAACCTGACCATGCTAAAGAGAGGTAAAAAGCAGTCAAAGTGCAAATTTCACGAAATAAAATGTATTTAATGGTATTCCCCAAATATAAATATACCCATCTCAAGTATCTTATGAAAACAAATGAGGACAGATTCGAGTTCGAAAAACCCGAACTAACAATTAATCTGAGCATAAAATGAAGCATCAAGTTTCCCTGATTCTCCCCATAACAGTTAGCTTAGCTCTAGAAGTTTCTAGACTTCGACGACGGTAGCTATGCAACTGCATTCCAGATGTTGAAGTACCTACCCATTTCGGATCCTACAACCTATTTCATAACGAAAAATGGCTCTTAGATGCTCCTGGGTTTAAGACATTGCTTGTAAAGAAAATATACGACCTTAAATACACCAGGAGGTGCTGAGTTGACATCAAAAGTAACGATAAAGATTATACTTTATTACTCAACGTTTCGGCCAGGGGCCATCGTCAGGAGTGAGTCAGGCCATCGTCACTCCTGACGATGGCCCCTGGCCGAAACGTTGAGTAATAAAGTATAATCTTTATCGTTACTTTTGATGTCAACTCAGCACCTGGTATATTGAAGATAGTATATGTTCTTTACACGCAATATATATATATATATATATATATATATATATATATATATATATATATATATAGTATATATATATATATATATATATATATATATATATATATATATATATATATATATATATATATATATATATACACACATGTCTACCGCGACAAGCTCGTACTTTCCCTGCGCACAAAATATAGTACCATAATATGTTCAGAATTACCATCGTTGCAGCCTGGGACGTTACCATGGTGACGACCAAGCGCCTCACCTTCCTGATGGCGGATATCTTCTGGTTCTCGGCGTACGAGCCGACCGCTTCGGCGCGCTTCAGAAACGCCAGGTACTCGCTCCACACCGGGAACGAGTGGTAGTCCATGCCGATTTTCTCCAGCGCAAAGTCGTAGGCCTGCGCCATCTTCTCTCTGCCGACAGAAAGGTGGCCGGTTTCAATCCCCAACAGATGGGGATCAATTGCGGTGCATGCCTGTCGCCATAAAGCAAGGTTCTGAAACCCAGACACGTTTTGTCCTCTACCCCACACTAATGTCGTTACGAGTAGCCGATCGGCGAGATGAACAGGCAAGACTAAGTGAATTTTCAGCTTCCCTTTCAGCGACAGAACTTGCGACTGTGTTCCGAGAATGCATCTACGGCGCAGCCCACACGATGTACATCAATCGACGCTGAATATTGGCCATCTTCTCTCATGGACGTACAGAATACGTAGCGTCCCCGCCAGCTCCGGCTAACACTGAGGGCGGAGAACACGTGGCACAGGGTGCGTGGCATGAGCAGGCAGGAGGGGGGGGGTTGGATGGGAGTTGGCAGGCAGTGACCGGGTAACGTGGCAGGTGGTGACGGGTGAACATGGCAGGCGATGACGGGTTAACGTCGCAGGTAATGACCGGTGGACGTGGCAGGCAATGGCGGGTTAACGTCGCAGGTAATGACCGGTGGACGTGGCAGGCAATGGCGGGTTAACGTAGCAGGTAATGACTGGTGGACGTGGCAGGCAATGCGGGTTAACGTCGCAGGCAATGACCGGTGGACGTGGCAGGCAATGGCGGGTTAACGTCGCAGGTAATGACCGGTGGACGTGGCAGGCAATGGCGGGTTAACGTCGCAGGTAATGACCGGTGGACGTGGCAGGCAATGGCGGGTTAACGTCGCAGGTAATGACCGGTGGACGTGGCAGGCAATGGTGGGTTAACGTCGCAGGTAATGACCGGTGGACGTGGCAGGCAATGGCGGGTTAACGTCGCAGGTAATGACCGGTGACCGTGGCAGGCAATGGCGGGTTAACGTAGCAGGTAATGACTGGTGGACGTGGCAGGCAATGGCGGGTTAACGTCGCAGGCAATGACCGGTGGACGTGGCAGGCAATGGCGGGTTAACGTCGCAGGTAATGACCGGTGGACGTGGCAGGCAATGGTGGGTTAACGTCGCAGGTAATGACCGGTGGACGTGGCAGGCAATGGCGGGTTAACGTCGCAGGTAATGGCCGGTGGACGTGGCAGGCAATGGCGGGTTAACGTCGCAGGTAATGACCGGTGGACGTGGCAGGCAATGGTGGGTTAACGTCGCAGGTAATGACCGGTGGACGTGGCAGGCAATGGCGGGTTAACGTCGCAGGCAATGACCGGTGGACGTGGAAGGCAATGACTGGTGTACGTGGCAGGCAATGGCGGGTTAACGTCGCAGGCAATGACAGGTGGACGTGGCAGGCAATGGCGGGTTAACGTCGCAGGCAATGACCGGTGGACGTGGCAGGCAATGGCGGGTTAACGTCGCAGGCAATGACTGGTGTACGTGGCAGGCAATGGCGGGTTAACGTCGAAGATAATGACTGGTGTAAGTGGCAGGCAATGGCGGGTTAACGTCGAAGATAATGATCGGTGAACATAGTAGGCAATGACTAGCTGGCGGAAAAGGTATTGACAAGTTAGCGTGACCAGTAATCACGGGTTGATCAGGTAAGCAAAAGCAGGCGAGTAACATATAGGCATGGTATTGAGCATGTGTTGAAGGGTGGGCAACAAAGACGTTCAAGTTTGGACGAACTGGGCCGGCATTGAACGATGCTCACTGGTCATCAGGATCGCCCTGATTCACTTGCAACAGCATATGCAACAGA
Organism: Ashinkailepas kermadecensis; assembly: GCA_034440615.1. Lineage (NCBI taxonomy): Eukaryota > Metazoa > Arthropoda > Thecostraca > Neolepadidae > Ashinkailepas > Ashinkailepas kermadecensis. The sequence continues at coordinate 647,136 of JAOTOM010005136.1, read as the reverse complement.
GGCACAGTTGACACTTTGTCGAGGGAGGAACCGCGTCGCACAGGTGAGCAGCGGTACATCCAGTGTGTGGTCAACATGTCATGTGGCTGAAATGATTACTGTTTTTCTTTTTTTATTTACTTGAAGTTTGATTATTCTCTTGGATAACCTGAGAGCTTAGCGTACGTATTCATCCTGAACAACAAACAACGGTAGCAACGGTTTGAATGCTTCTGGCATACCCAGAAGTTCTCGAAGGGAAGTCATATCTTCACATAGGTTTCGACAATGACAATGGTGTCTGGAAAATCAAAAGCTATGTTTCTACCCGCTGCAGCTTCTGGTGCCGGCGGCTCACAGGTGCCTGGAGGGGCGGTCTGTACGACACGCACCGCCTCTCTCTTGAATCGAGTGAGCACACTTGACAATTTTACAGAATGGACAGACCCATTTCTACACGTCAATAAGGGTGAGAACAGGCAGAGTGACGCCAAGTCTGCATACATACATTTTGTTCGTGGATCTTAACAGTTAACCCGACGGGCGTGGCACGAGTTTAAAGGGTCATAGACATACTTCACTTTTATCCAGCCTTGCCATGTCGGGCCTGTCTTAACGTGCTAATTGTGAGTAAAATTACCCTCACAATGAATAAATTTGGCCTCCAGTGCTCAAGCTTTGTTCCTCTGTGCTTGTACATTCTAAGTCCACAGCGCACTTTCCCCGCTTGACAAAGCGCTTCTCTTGGGTCGAGGTCTTGATCTAACACTATACATGCTGGACACCCAGCTAACATGTTCACTTTGTCCCGAAATCACAAAAAGGACCTGTTCCTATACCCTTGTATGCTGCAGTCAGTCAACTCCACTGGGGAATAATCCCGTCACAGGCGTGGGGACGAGTCGAAGGCGTTGGACACGTCTTTTGGTATTGACATTGCAGCATCAACAATTCTAGAAATCAAGTACAAAACATATAGCGCTGCGATCGAAGAGGAAACTTTGACGATCAGTCCATCAACAGCCAACTTTTGTAGGCCTCGATTGCTGCTACGGGATCTCCCATGACTTCGGCAGCGTCCCTGTGCAGAGACCAGAGCCTGTTCGGATTCCGAGCAGCCCTGAAAATGTCATGTGGATCATCCCACCAGGGTCTTCTTAGGTCTTAAATGTCTCCTATTGACACAGGGGATATCCTTAATCATCCGGATAGTCTTTCACAGTGGAGGGGCCCATGCTTCTAGCATTCCAGGGCAGTCATCCGAAGCACTCAGAGTAGAGTAGTCTTATCAATCCAGTCATCCAAAACCCAGTGAGGGATCTACAGGTATCTCATGTCCAGACAGGACCTTTGTGGGAAGAGGTGTGCCTTAGGTCTGTTTGCAGTTTCAGAGCGCCGTCTTTCGATTTATAAGAACCTCAGGCGCAGGAAGCTCTCTCATATTTTATGTTAAGGTCTGTTAGACACCTCGGGAGATTCACATTTCCTTGAGGCTAAGAGTGTTTCTCCGGACTGCAAGGTCTTCACAGGTTACAGAGACCTTGATGGTTGAAAAGCATCCCGTCTAAATATGCAGGGTTGCCTTTGTTAGGTTCAAAGTACTCTGGCGATTTCGTGTAACTGATTATCTCGGCGTTAAAATGAGTACGCAGGCTCCAAGAACACGCTCGCGCACACAGCCAAGGCGTTCACTGGGCGTCTGCAGATTATGCCGTGGGGCCTCGAAATCTCAAGGGGAGACTTTCGCCCTCTTGGTGTCCGACCCTTGGGTATGTTACTCATGCTCAACCATCGAAATACACTGCACTGTTAATTTGCTATCGACGAGCGCAAAATCGAACCATCGGCCCAATTGGCCAGCTGGAACCTTCTTGGAATCGTTAGGGCAGGCCGAACCTGTTAGGGCAGGTCGAATCAGTTCGGACTGTTCAACGTGTTCCGACAGGACAGTCTGGTAGGTATTTGGGCTTTTGGGCACGCCAACTGCATCGGTCTACAGCGCCCGGCTCGTTGGAGAAGGGCTGTAGGAGCGGGCAGTCCTTGGCGGCCCAGACCAGCCATTGGACCGAGCCCTGCCAATACAACCACACAGAAGTCTGCCGGTTCCGACACCGCCGGCGACTGCAAGGCGAGCACGGCCCAGCTCTGACGCACCCCGGCTGGCCCACAGGCCGTCTGCAAAGTGCGCCACCCATCCGGAAGCGGAGGACGACAGAACTTGTCCGAGAACCCGTCCAAATGGAAAAATGTGCCCGCGCGCTCCCCGTCGGGTACATCCTGATGCCCCTGATGCGAACAAGGAAAATCCTAGAACCAACCATTTCATCTGCGTGTTCCCCGTCGGCATCACGCTAATACCAACAAGAAAAGGCCTGGCGCCAAATATTTCGTCTGCGTGCTCCTCGCCGGCCGCACGCGGACGTCTACACGCGAACTCGCCCAACTGCCAGTGCCGGCCCGGGCCGCTGTGAGCATGATCGGATGCCACTGGTCGGGAACACGAGCCGTGACGACTCGGCCACGCGCACCGACCACCTCCGGATGGCGTACGCGCGAGTCGAAATTGATTGACGTTCGACTCAAGTCCGTGCGTAATCCTTCCAATCTTAAAGTGCATGTGTCGTCCAGACAAGCCACTCCTTTACCCCTTGGGTTCAGGGGTTGTGGCACCGATGGTGGCAAAATGTCCAAGTCCTGTGTCGGTTAGCCATCGCCCATGAACGACATTTCGCCACCTTCGCCAGTACGGTGTGGTTGCCCCCAGAGTACCTCCGCCAGTACGGGGTGGTTGCCCCCAGAGTACCTTCGCCAGTACGGGGTAGTTGCCCCCAGAGTAGCTCCGAACGGAGAACGCTAACGTGTAACGACAGCCAAGGTCTTACAGGTCAATAACTCGCAACTGATGTCCGACTTTCATTTATTCGATCACTGGGTGAACTTCAGGATCACTTTCAGTCTCCTCTTTTTTTGACGAAATGTTACATATATATATATATATATATATTTTCTCCCATTGCCTATGTAGGAACAGCAGTAGATACGAGCTAAATGTGTTCACCATAGTGCTTCTCAATATCCTGGGATACTGATAATGTGTAATTTCTTATATTCTGACTGATAGGTAAGGGGCTAGGTCAAGTTAAACCAACCTCATTTTAGACATTTCATGAATAGTACCTGAAGACATATTTTGTAGTTCCCAGTGGGAAAATTAGACGCCAAGTTCAGTCATAGTGTGCACATTAACCAACAATAATATACTCCTTACCTCACGAAGGTCATCTGAGGACAAGCTATGAACTACAACCTTGACTGGAAGGGCACTGATCTCACCACAGGACGATAAACTGGTCTTCTTCCTCGGCGTCCATGCCATGGAAAACATGTTGCCTTCGGCAATGGGCGCCCTATTGACCCAGGACATGGACTCCAGCGTCGCCAAGGCGGCGCAGGGCCTCTGGTAGCATGCTAACTGGGTGGGCCCATCCAGTCGAACCAGCTGACCGCCCAATCGCTCAAGATGATCCACACAGTTAAAATCTACAAAATAATGAGAAAGATGAAAGATATAGATCCCCGTCCGGGACGGTCTGCTTATGTCGCCAATATAGGCGCCTTTCCGGGAAGCTGTGTGCCTTGATAATGTAGGCGCCCTCATGGACCATTCGGGCACCGCTCTTCGCAATATGCGGGTCATTGTTGGCTACACCTGTTCATCTTCCGACAAGGCATCCTTCTGGGCAAAGGCAGTTGTGTGTCTTGATAATGTAGGCGCCCTCATGGACCATTCGGGCACCGCGCTTCGTAATATGCGGGCTATTGCTGGTTACATCTGGTCCTCTCCCGAAAAGAAAGGCGTTCTTATGGACAGTTGGGTGATTTGAGAATGCAGGCACCCCCGGGACCAGCCGGTTCCCTCTTCGCAGTCAGGTGCTTCCGTGGCCCAGGTGACGCCTTTGGTGAAAGCAAAGGAATCTTTTCGGATAGCTAGCACCTCTAGTGCAAACTTGGACATCCACCTGGGTTCAGCGTCTCTCTGGACAGTATTAGTACAGGCACGCTCCTGGAGTTTTAGCGTCTCTCTTGACAGTACTAGTACAGCCACGCTTCTGGAGTTTTAGTGCCTCTCTTAGACTACTAGTACAGCCACGCTCCTGGGGTTTTAGCGTCTCCCTTGAGTACTACTACAGATACACCTGAGGGGTTTAGCGCCTCTCTTGACAGTACTAGTGCAGGCACGCTCCTGGGACACCCTAGCGCCTATCTTGGCAGTCCTGGTATAGGCACGTTTCGGGGGCACCGCTCCTTTATAAAGTATGCGCCATCCTGGGTGAGGCGAGCGCCCCTGCGGATAATGCAGCCACACTTCTTGCAATATAACGCAATAACTGGCTCATCATGGTCAATAGGGCAGTTGGATAAAGCAATAAGGGCATACCTGTCATACTCGACAAAACTTTTCCAGATCATTGCATCCAGACAATTACCAGGTTGAGATCGAGAAAACGTCAGTCTAATTTGTCATTCACTGAAAACAAAGCAATGATTTCCGAAGTATGGTTCCATGGGCCGAACTTGTAGGAACCTGAAGCATGATAGTACAATAAAAAAACGCATCTCAAGAATTATCAGACAGAAGCAAGGACATATTTTGGAATTTGAATGCAGCGGCTCATTCGTTTGGTGGGCGGGCACGATTTCTCTGGGGTTGATTGAGAAGAAGCAATGGGGTGGACTCTGGCTTCACTAAGAGACCCAGATTTTCCAGCGAGGTACCTTTGGCTAAAAACAGAGGATGGAATGAAAATTGGCGTTCCTCCGTGAACGACGTTCATGGGGGAGCGCAGTTCTGGGGACATACCCTTAGTGACCACCTCTGGATCCAATGACATGTCTTAAGAAATATTTACCGGGGACACAGTGGTAACAAAATATTCCGAAAACGAAGAGCTTGGTCGCGATTTACCCGTACAATTATTACGTTTTCAGGTGAAAAGCTCCGCTGGATCCGTAACTGGGACCAAATGACATGGCCGAAGTCGCCGTAACTTCAGCTTCAAATGCCGCAACAAGATTACATTTGGTAAATTTTAGGCAGTTACGATCTGCTCGTATGCCGAGCAGATCGTACTGTACACCCAGACAGTAATCTTCTTAGAAACAAGAAGTAGTGAAGAAATGACGAAACAAATTATGAACATATGTTCCAACCGTACCTACTTAAACTAACTGACCGCTTGACTTTGCAGATTTATTACTTTAAGAAGCAAGGTATCTGGGGAGAGCGAACAGTTTTAATGAGTTCGCCAAGGGTGTGCGACGCCCCCTGCTCGCGCAAGGGGACGCAGCGCCACATACGCTTCGCTGCCCCTACAATGACCCTGATCACTTCCCCAGACTCGAAGAGACTGAATGTCATATATGTCGGAATAGAACACTGCAATCAATTTCTGAAATTATTGCATTGCGGTCTAGGTACCTCAAGGTTAAAGGGCTGCTACTTCTCCATTACTGGTACCAACACACATTACTCTCTACGCTGTCTTTCCCTACACAATCCAGCTGATACCATCATGGATACATCAACATGACCGCAATTCAAACAGGATGAATCCGACTGCTGTTTTAGTTCCGGTCAATGGGAGAATATATGATGTAGCTGAAATGATGGATCTTTATTACAAAGCTAAATAACTTACGCGTTTGCAAGCTACTAGCTCCTTACATTAATTTCGTTTATCACTGTATAACTATAGCTACTTAGTATTTTAACACGGTGTGTAGCAACGTTTCCTGAACTTAAGGCGATACAGGGACTGAAGGCTGAGGACTGAGGGCATGTCAGACGTGTGACAAGGCCCATAGAAACGTCAGCTAAACCACGCATTCAGCACTGGGAGCCACTTCAGCGGTGGCGGCGCGCCACATTCAGAACTGGGAGCCACTTCAGCGGTGGCGGCGCGCCCCATTCAGAACTGGGAGCCACTTCAGCGGTGGCGGCGCGCCCATTAGGCACTACCTAACCTGGTTTTGGCGACAAAATGCTGTTATGAGGTGCTTATTCTCCTCAGTGGCCAATTGAAAGATGCAGTAGAATCAGCCTAAATTCTTCCCATGAACCATTTATGTAATATATATATATATTATTTAGCAGCAGCGATTCCTCACTGAGCGGACATCCCTTCCCAGTGCGCAACACGAACCTAGGCAGAACCGAAACTGCCAAAGCCTTCGCCCACTCCGATGCTAATGAGGCGCTACGACGGTCTGCGCTATGGGCACCTGATTGGCTTACAAGGGCTAGAAATAATCCAAATCCAGGCAACCACTCGACTGCCTGACCTGAATTTCTCTTCGTGTGTATCACCGTACTGCTTCTTTGATGACGTCAAATCATATTATGTAAGTTTTGCTTGTTAATCCTATACCATGCTTCAATTGTTTGATTTCATTATCTTCTACTAAATTAACTAGCCTGTATTTATGCAGCATCCTGTTAAACAAACATCTTATGCATTTGCATTACGTCACTAAGACCTGTTCCCACCAGGGACCAGGCGGCCGGCGTTCTGCAGCATTGTTTACAGTCTGGTGAAGCGCCTGCTGAGGTTGGGTGTTATCTATCACAGACGCTAGTGCTGGCCTGTCCAGTTGGAATTGTTGCACAATGAGTGAAATAATCACTGTGGACTCGCTTTTAGGTGCGCCTCCCGGCAGCAGAAAGTACTGCGAAAAGCTGAAAATAGTTCAACCGGGAGCCGTGAAGCCACATGGATGTGTAGCGACACACCATAGTGTAGGGCAGAAATTGTGTTCAAACGGCTGATAGTTCTGACCTGGGCCCTGGGGTTTGTTAATGGCAGGCTATAACCCTGCCTCACCTTTACTATAACTCGAGGGCGGAGCCAAAGGTTCTGTCTAGTCTTCGGATTGGATTGGATTGGATTGTGGATTCACGACGCGCTCAGCTGCTGAGGTCATAAAGCGTCGCCTACCTCTCATCCTGGCAGGAAGGGCGGGCACCACGGGGAATCGAACCTCGTACCTCTGGCGTGCCAGACGCTCAGCTTAACCATTAAGCTACCGACCCCCCTCTGTCTAGTCTTCGTGTCATCTGATTCCTGTTCATGTTTTTATCGATAAATCGAGCCAGAGCAAAGGCGACACAGTTGGTTGGTTTGTGGGAGAGGTTTCCGAGAAACCGTGACTCCCACCAAATCCCATCTGATGGGGTGCAGAAGTCCACGTTTTAGGCCTCGGGGGAGGGGGGCATAGCTCGTTTTTCCCCCGGGTACGCCACTGAGCCAAGGGCGGTGAAGTTTCGCTTGGCCGGGGAAGGGGAAGCACTCATTTTGTATTCATTATTTACCATGCAACACCATGGGGACAATGCTAAAATTCGCAGATTTGACTGCCCCTCCCAGAACTTACCACCCACTTGTTGAGCCAAGATGGTTGAGCAGAGCAATCGCTGAAGCTCAGAAGTATTTCAACCATGGGTGTATACTATGGGGACTGGGGTAGGGACATATCACCTGAATGCTTTTCAGAATTAGCAATTTGTACCCCTCTGCCAATTTTCCAGAGCATTCTGTTTGTCTACCCGCAAGAAAAATATCCCTGGAACAGAGAGCTAGAAAATGCGTACATCCTATGTGGTACAATTTAGTGTCTGCAACTCGCCTTCCGCAATCACCGCTTTCTTATGCTAACGAACTGTACATGAAAAGGCAGATCATATAGTTGTGATTTGACTTCTGAAAACTTAACAATGTGTTGCAAGTAGCACACTACGCAATAATAACACACCTGCAAACTGTCGCTATCAACCTGCTATTTTCCAGTGTGGAATTCGGAGAGCTGTGCTCGGTGAAATCGAAAGCTGTTGCCATTATGTCGTCATAAATTACGGTAAGGTCGTTTTACCACATAGGGGAACTGGGATGCTATCGAGCCCAGTACTAACACTTGACAGGATATTTTTAGGAAAGGAGGACCCTTAGCATGCATGCAAGTCCACCGCCATATTAGTGGCACGGACGACTCACTTGAAGGATGGCAGGCTGGCCTTGGTGTCTTTCACGTACTGCAGGTACAGCTTCCACAGGTCGAGGTTGAGCACCTTGACAAGACACCGCTGAAACAGCTGCCGGGCCGGAGAGAAAGCGCCGTTGTAGCAACACATGTATTCAACAGCCGCAACGAGCCCATGCATTTCCGGGGCGGCACGGGGTCACGTTCTCAGACTGCGACGGCACATGGGGCACGGGCAGCCCGGGGAGTCCACTGGCCACCACTGTCCACTGGCCACACGGGGTACGGGCAGCCCGGGGAGTTCACTGGCCACCCATAGATCACCGGCTGGACGACAAGTCGGGATAGCGTGGTGAGCGCCGCCGCGGGCAGTCAGAGGTGCCGAGACACTGAGCCCGGTCACCTGAGGAACTGCACCGCCGGCGGCTACAGCGGTCCGGCTCCGACCGACGCTCGACGCTCCGCACCCTTCCTCAGCCACCACTCACACCCACACACACGCAAATACACCGGACGGCAGCAGGAGCGGCGCACAAGTCCCGCACACGGGCCGATCTCCCGGCTGCGCGTGACTTTACTCACCAAGGCTCAGGGCCACATGGCACGAGACTTGAGAACAGTTAGTTAGTTATTTGTGTGTTTTAGGGCGCATCAACTGCATTGGTTATACAGCGCCCATTTGGAGAACAGCTCGCAACATATTCACGGAGTAGTGAATCACGGCTACCGCTTCGTCAAGTGGCGTATGAGTTGCTTAAGAGGGGGAGGGGACCTCACCTGCTAAGGTATGTTCCCCAAGACATAGAGCAGGGAAAATAAAAACGGGTCACACAAAAACAGGCGTGGCTCATTAGTGCTCCAAAATTGACCCTTCAGTGTAGGGGGTCTATGAAGCTCTCAGGAGACTTTCTGCAGTCTCCAGAGGCTTCGCTCAGGTTGAAAAAGTATGCTCTTGTCTGACGGACCTACAGTCGCGATCCTCAATTGGAGGCCATTTGCATCCAATAAGAGGACACAGCTTCCGTTCATGTGCATGGTTACATTCCTGAATGTCACCGTGCCAAAAAAGAAGGATGGAAGAGCTCATTGTACATCAAGCGTCATCATTCCATGACCGTTCCGGCAGTTATTCCCGGTCAGCGTGAGAAAATACCGGCTCCCAATGGACCACACGCCCGCAGCCCCAGCTGGAATACCATCTGGATGTGGGTGCCAATGGGGATGAGAACATTTGCATGATTTACCTGGGCTCAGTTCGGAAATACACTACAGAAATATCACGTTGCAAAGATGTTTGCACTGATTTCACATTTGTGCAGTACCAAAAGGCAATCTGCAAATTGTAGCTGGTTGCACACAAGCGGCACAGGTAGATACGACAGGCACTAGTACATTGAAGCAAAGTCCAAACACCCAGCTTGTTAAGCGCTGGTGTGATTATACACAATTCAAACAGGATAGAATCGATCACTATCAATTTGCTTCCAACAATGGATGTATGTGACTAAAAAAGTATCTCCGAGTTCAGAAAAACACCTAAGTCCGAGTAGGAACAGATTTCGGCCAAGCCTTGTCGAATAAATTGACCGACGTTACCAGTGGCTATGGCATGAAGCTGTGTATGTGTACGTGTCATCAACAGACCATATGACATGCGATACGAACTATAGTGCAGTTTTATGTTCTCTTGGGTGTCTGAGAACACGTAGGTGTAGAAGGCACCTATGACAAACTGGTACTCTATATCAAATGGTATCTATATCAACTGGTACTCTATACCTATATCAAACCGGTACTCTATATAATTATACAACTATAATACTTTTACAACTATCTTCTATAATTAGGCAACACTGATAACTAAGTTACATTTCCTTTCGCCCAGTTTTCTTCGGCAAAGTGTCAGGCGCCCCACGTCTTTCCCCCGCAAAGGCTCGCGAACGGGACGTCCAGTGGCACAGGCTCTTCCAAACACCACCGCTCGTACACGGCTGAATTCAGTGGTTTGAAGCACCACATCGTTCCCTGACTCCCCGCATCTGAAGGGGTGCGAACGCTGAGCGTACGCGCCGGGTAACAGTGTGTCCGCGCCGGCCGGCGGTGTGTCCGCGCCGGCCGGCGGTGTGTCCGCGCCGGCCGGCGGTGTATCCGCGCCGGCCGGCGGTGTATCCGCGCCGGACAGCGGTGTCCGCGCTGGCAAGCGGTGTGTCCGCGCTGGACAGCAGCGTGTCCGCGCCGGGCAGCGGAGTGTCCGCACCGGACAGCGGTATGTCCGCACCGGACAGCGGTATGTCCGCGCCGGAAAGCGGTGTGTCCGCGCCGGACAGCAGTGTGTCCGCGCCGGCCGGCGGTGTGTCCGCACCGGACAGCGGTATGTCCGCGCCGGAAAGCGGTGTGTCCGCGCCGGACAGCAGTGTCCGCGCCGGGCAGCGGAGTGTCCGCACCGGACAGCGGTATGTCCGCGCCGGCAAGCGGTGTGTCCGCGCCGGCCGGCGGTGTGTCCGTGCCGGACAGCAGTGTGTCCGCGCCGGCCGGCGGTGTGTCCGCGCGCACCACACGAGCGGCGACGGTGGCCCAGTCAGCTGAACCTGCCCCGAGCACGGCCATACGTTGTGCGCCGCGGCTTCCTGTACCGTGTCACCTGCAGGCGGACCACGCGCCCACTGGTGCACCGCTGCCGGCGACGTACGTCAGCCAATTGGAACGTGTGACTCGGGAAATGTGATATTGTGCTGTTGTCTTTTCTCTGCCATATACATCGTATGTTTGAGATGTGGCTACGGTGCCTGATTTATTTTATCAACGTGGACACTACAAACTCCGTTAAATGGAGATTCCAATATATCTATATATCTGTCTACCCACCAGCATCTCTCCGTGCATCTTTCGGGCGTGCTTTTGATGAAATCCAAAACCGGATCACCAGGTCAGAAGGTGATTACGTAACAATAAGAGTCTGTTTCGGATCGAAGCATAGCCATGGCAATATCGCAGCGCATGGCGATCTAATTCATTTTATGATGGCCGTACACCGAGTGAACAACACGATGAACCATGGCTTGATAATGTAACGATGTGAAAACCGTGTGATTTTCGCCTTTATTTTTAATTGTCCGGAAAGACGCAACATCAAGTAAAGTATAACGAGTACGCTTGGACTATTAGTAGTGTTCTTATTACTGAAAGTGGTGTCACAGAAGTCCTTGTTCATCCATACGCAAGTTTGGCGGATGCACGTAGCTGCTTCTGCGCTATAGATCAATGGTGTCGTGTTTTACAAAATAACTTTGTTCAAATTCGTCGGCCTTTCTTTCTCTGGGCTCCACCTAAGTCTTCCATTGCAAGCACGCGCCGTGTCAACATTCGGTAAAACGTGCGGCTCTTCTCTTTAGGTCGTGACGAGAGATCGAGGGTGTCAGTTTTGTTGTCCCCAATACACGCACCCAGGTGGTGACGAGAGACCGAGGGTGTCAGTTTTGTTGTCTCCAATACACGCACCCAGGTGGTGACGAGAGACCGAGGGTGTCAGTTTTGTTGTTCCCAATACACGCACCCAGGTGGTGACGAGAAACCGAGGGTGTCAGTTTTGTTGTTCCCAATACACGCACCCAGGTGGTGACGAGAAACCGAGGGTGTCAGTTTTGTTGTTCCCAATACACGCACCCAGGTGGTGACGAGAAACCGAGGGTGTCAGTTTTGTTGTTCCCAATACACGCACCCAGGTGGTGACGACAGACCGAGGGTGTCAGTTTTGTTGTTCCCAATACACGCACCCAGGTGGTGACGAGAGACCGAGGGTGTCAGTTTTGTTGTTCCCAATACACGCACTGATTTTTTTTAAAAGCTACCGACATGATTTCCAAGTAGAAACAAATGTTGTATCATTATTTTGACGAAGTACGAAACTTCGAAACTTCGAAACGAAACTTTTCAACTGAGGTAAAGTTGCAGGATTCACTTCTTCTTTACCTTCCTTACTAAATACCTACTTTCTCGATACTGATAAACACATCCGACTCTTAAAAGATTTAGTACGCTTGACTGCTGGGAAGCCTTCATCAGTGGGGTTGTACGCTAAACACAGCTTGATGCCGGGAGAACCAATCACCTGATCTTGGAATTATAGCTAAACGGCAGAATGTAAACCTACAGATTAGCATACGGTCAATGGGTCGACAAGGTAGTCCCGTTGCGACCGGCAAGTTCCCAGTCTCACTGAGTCAGTTTCAAGCTGATCATCCGAGCTGGGTGCTAAACGTGAGTGCGTGAAGCGATTCGAACCCAGGGCAAACGGGTCAATGCAGGCTGGCGCTCTAAAGAACTGAGCCATCAGGGCGGACTTTTGTGACATGACACAGCCCGATCTGGCACACACTGAAGCGTCTATCTATCGACATGCTTGGATGTCTTAGACACATGCAGTAGTTTCCGTGTTAACGGGTTCGAAAGGCTTTCGCGAGAAAAAAAATTCGCAAAGATTGGACATTCTATCAATGGCTTCATTTTAGTCATGACCGTAAGTCATGTAAGCAGATTACATTAAGATAAAATAAAACGCATCCGTACCATCGGGCCATTTTATCTAACAGTAGCGCTTGTATTTATCGTGCAGAAACCTGATCCCCCAGCATGGCAAGGGAAGAAGGTAGCCGAATTAAACATTGACACCTGATCCCCCAGCATGGCAAGGGAAGAAGGTAGCCGAATTAAACATTGGCACCTGATCCCCCACCATGGCAAGGGAAGAAGGTAGCCGAATTAAACATTGGCAATAACTGGGACCAGGGGCACCTGATCCCCCACCATGGCAAGGGAAGAAGGTAGCGGAATTAAACAGTGGTAATAACTGGACATGCGGTAGGGGCACCTGATCCCCCACCATGGCAAGGGAATAAGGTAGCGGAATTAAACATTGGTAATAACTGGACATGCGGCAGGGGCACCTGATCCCCCACCATGGCAAGGGAAGAAGGTAGCGTAATTAAACATTGATAATAACTGGGACCAGAAGCCCATATTAAGAACTGTGCTGCCCTTGGGCCAGCACAGTTATTCGTATCCTTTATGTGATTATGTCTCGACTAGTCATGTTACTGTGCTGCATGGCCACTCAGTATCAGAGGTGGAAATCCCGGAGGTTGAAGGATAGTTAGTTAGTTATTGAAGTGCTACGGGTGCATCGACCGCAGTGGTCATGCAGCGCCCATGGGGTGGGGGTCAATAACTCCTGATATCGGGATCGGTCGTTCCAGGGGGCCAGGGAGTCCAACAAACTGGCGAAGTGCGTGATGTTTTATGACAAATATGCAGCAACAATGCAAAGCCGATGATAGGCAGGTACCTTGTACCAGGGAGTCGCCTGTGATAATATGATGGGGCTAATATATTTTAGGGGCCCAGAATTACGCTAAAAAATTAAGTCCCCGGACTTCGACCGTTATTTTTAGTGGGCCACTTTTAAAGCTTATTTGTAATGTGGGAATTTGTATATCTCCTATTATCTGCCCCCGATTCCAGGTTTCCGCTGGCGGCTCCACATGCTGATTGGTATGGGGGACGAATGCTGGCCTCTTCCGGCGATGGAATTGTTGGGACTACGCGCGACTTTCGGGCCACGGTGCGCGTTTTCTGGGCTTCGCTGCTTATTTCGGGCCATCTACACGATTTTTTTCGGGCCCCGATAGGAATTTTGTGAGCCAAACTCGATTTCTGAGCCCCGGTGTTACTTTGGAGCCAGGTCGTCCCGCTGTATTTATTTGGGGCTCACGACACTAATTTATTTTGGCCCCGGTATAATTTTTAGGATCCAGCGCGATTTTTGTGTGCCCCAACACGAGTTCACGGAGCCCAGCTGTACTTACCTGGGGCCACAGATATAATTTCAGGGCCCCAGCGCGATGCTTGGGGACGCAGCACGATTTTCGGGCGTCGTTGCGAGTTTTCAGAGCCCTGCTGCTTATTCGGGGGCCTCAACAGAAATGTTGGGCCCCGGTGAGAGTTTTGGGCCCCGGCGCGAGTTTTCGGGGCCCAGCTGTATTCATTTGGGGTACCCAACTCTATTTTTTGTGTCCAGACGGAATTTTGGGTGGCCCAGCGCGATTTTCCTGGTCCAGGCGCGACGTTTCCGAACACCGACATAATTATTTGAGCCCACTACTTCTCAGGGGTCCCACAGTTGTCACTGGTCTCAAGCAGTAGATCAAGGGGCAGAGTGGTGGCTCATCCAGAGATGATAGAGCTACTCAACATAAAAAAGCCAAAGATGGTCATGGAACTTTTGTTAAGTGTATAATGCTTAATGCTCAGAGCATTCGATCCAAATTTGATGAGTTCAAGTGTTATGTTGCTGAGGAGAAACCAGATTTTGTTTGCATTACTGAGGCATGGGTCAGTGAGGGATATTTTGGGGATAACTTGCAGGACTATGAGATCCAGGGATACAATATGTTTTCATGCAATAGGGGTCCAGCAGTGAAAGGGGGTGGTGTAATGCTCTATGTGAATAGCTTATACAGTTCTCAAAAAGTAGTAGATGGGGTGAAAAATGTGTCTGTGGAGTCCATTTGGCTTGATGTTGCTGTGGGAAAAGGCAACAACAATAAACTGAGGATAGGAGCTTTGTATCGATCAGGAACCTTGCCACATTCTCAGCAACTGGAGCTTGATAAGGTGATTTGTGAGGAAATCAGTAGAAACTTTCAGAGGAAATGCCTTATTCTTGGTGACTTTAATCTAAAAGGATATGAAAATGTTGGTGTTGGCTCCCCATCATGTAAACTGTTTAGGAAATGCCTTGAAGAGGACTTGTTCTTACACCAGTTTTTAATGGAACCAACCAGGCAGGGCTCATTCTTGGACCTTGTCTTCTCAGATTTAAGTGATTTAGTTCAAGACTTGACTGTAGGAGAAACTCTGGGAAGAAGTGACCATAACATAGTGAGATTCAAGGCACAGGTATCAGGGACAATCAAGGATAATTTGGCAAAGATTCCAAATTTTAACAGGGCAGACTTTGCCTGCATGAGAGAGGCTTTAAGTGCCATAAAATGGGAAGAAGAATTCTTTGATTTAAATGCCTGTGAAATGTGGAAAAGTTCAAATCCTACTTGAGGGAAATTCAGATTAGACATGTCCCCCAAAAGCAAAGGCGCAAAGAAGGGTAGGAAAGCCAGCATGGCTTACACCAGATGTGATGAAAGCAATTAAGGCTAAGAAAGGAGCATTTAGAGTATTTAAGGAGGCTTCAAATATCGTAAATCTAAGGTCGTATCAAAAATCTAGAGATGCTGTGAAGCAGAAAATCAGAGCAGCAAAGCGAGCAAAAGAATTGGATTTGGCTAGGAACTGTAATGGGGACAGTAAAAAGTTCTTTAGTTTCTACAAGCTAAGTAAAGTTTCAAGCACAATTGGTCCACTGGATGTAAATGGGACTATATTGAGTGAGGATAGCGAGATGGTTGAGGAGCTGAGCAAGCAGTTTAAATCAGTGTTTACAGTGGAGGATGTGACTAATCTGCCAACCGTGAACCACAGTTCAGTGACAGGTGATCAGATACACGATGTTGATTTCATTGATAGTGATATTGTTTTCAATTATATCAGAAAAATAAAGACAAACAAGGCAGCAGGACCCGATGGAATTTATGCTAGGTATTGCGGGAAGCTGAAAAGGAAGTGGCAATTCCACTTAGTATAATATTTTGTAGATCAGTTTCGCAAAATGAAATTCCAGCAGATTGGAAAAGGGCAAATGTAGTTCCTATTTTCAAGAAAGGAGAAAGAGGGAAAGTTGAAAACTATAGGCCAGTAAGCCTCACATCCCTAGTCTGCAAGGTACTCGAATCAATTATCAAGGATAGAATAGTTAGTTTTCTGGAAGGAAACAAATTGATTCAAGATACTCAACATGGGTTTAGAAAAGGGCGATCGTGCCTCACAAATCTCTTGGACTTTTTGAATTTTGCTACAGAACAATTTGATCAGGGAAATCAGGTTGATGTAGCATATCTTGACTTTAGTAAGGCCTTTGACAAGGTACCCCATAAACGGTTAATGATGCAGCTTCAGGTCCATGGTATTGCAGGTAGCATCCTAAAATGGATAGAGTTGTGGCTTTCAGATAGACAGCAGAGAGTGATGCTAAATGGTACAAAGTCATCATGGCAAAATGTTCTTAGTGGAGTCCCCCAGGGGTCGGTACTGGGGCCACTATTGTTCATTATATATGTGAATAGCATTGAATGTGGCCTAAGCAGTAAGGTTTTGAAATTTGCGGATGATTTGAAGATCTTTAGGGCAATAACAGGGCAAAATGAGCAGGTTTTGCTGCAGAAAGACTTAGACGAGCTAGTGAAGTGGTCCGAAAAATGGCAAATGAAGTTTAATTTTGATAAGTGCAAAGTCATGCATGTAGGTAGGCAGCATATGAAGGCTCCATACTTGATGGGTGGCCAAGTACTATCTGTGACTCAGCAGGAGAAGGACTTAGGTGTTATTTTGAACACAAAATTGGGGGCATCAGAACAGACCAAAGAAGCCAGGAAGAAGGCACTAAGAATGCTTGGGGCAATACAGAGGAATGTGTCATACAAAAGTGAGGAGGTCATCAGGAAGCTTTACTGTGCATATGTCAGGCCACATTTGGAATACTGTGTCCAAGCTTGGTCCCCTAGTTATGAGAAAGATTGTTGGCTTTTAGAGAGAGTACAAAAGAGGGCAACAAAAATGGTTAATGGTATAGGCAACCTGGAATATGAGGAAAGACTGAAGAAATTGAACATGTTTTCACTTAGATATAGAAGGCTGAGAGGAGATCTCATCGAGGTTTTTAAATTTGTTCATGGTCAGGAACAGGGATATCTCAGGGAAATGTTTGAATTTAACAGAAATGATGCAATTAGAGGTCATCAATTCAAAATTAAAGTAAATCACAGCAGGACAAGGTTAAGACAGTCTTTCTTCACCAACAGGGTAGTAGAACACTGGAACCAGCTGCCAGGAACCATTGTCAGTAGCAACACACTGAACATCTTTAAAAACGGCATAGACAATCATTATAAGAATAGGGGATTGTTTTTCTGTATTCCAGGGAAGGTTGATCGACAGGGAGGAGTGGGAGTTGGGAGGAGTTTGTAATTGTTGACTGTGTTATGGAATAGCAAGTGAGTCTCTTACTAAGTCTAAATACTTTATAACTTTATATAGGGTGTACCTAGCAGTGGATTCAGCACCTTCCTTCGGGATGTGATACTGATGAGATTGTCTATGGTAGCACAATGTGTATGATGGGAGGAGTTTGTAATTGTTGAGTGTATTATGCAATAGCACGTGAGTCTCTTATTAAGTCTGAACGCTTTATGAATTTCTGTGGGATGTGCCTAGCAGTGGATTCGGCACCTTCCTTCGGGATGTGATGCTGATGAGGTTGTCTATGGTGGCACGATGGGTGTGATGGGAGGAGCTTGTGATTATTGAGGGTGTTAGGCGGTAGCAAGTGAGTGGTGTTAGATGGGCTGGGATATATAGCTCCTCGGAACTTGGGATAAGGGATTGATTGGGGTGGGAGTATGTACATTCTAGTACCTTTTCTAGATAGGCTTAACCCAGATGGGCCCCTGTGGCTCTTATTAAGCCTTAATACTTTATGACTTTATGACTTTTATTTATGGTCTCCCCCTCCCAGCGGGTAAAGAAGGCTAAATTTCAGCGCGCTTTGCGCACCGAAATAGGCCTTCTACCAAGGCGATCGAGGCTTTAGACCCTTGGTTGCGCTTTTGTGGAGTAGTTAACACTAGAGTGGTTTTCCCAATTGCTCCGAAAATTTCAAGTGATGTCTTTGTATGGCCTCTTGGCTTCTAGGTGGTGCTTTTCCATGCAACTCCATGGGCACCAATGTTGTTTCTAAAAGCCAGGTGACCTTGCATCGTACCGATACATCATTCCGAAAGGCTCGAGTGCCATTCTTCTCGCAAGGTCCTAACTAGAGGTGTTGCTTAAAGAGGTGGCAAGGTCCCCCTCAATGTTGGCTTTGCCCCCCAATAATGTCAGCTTTTAACATGGGACCCTATAAAATGTGCCTCCACCCCAATCCATTTGGATCCGCCCGTTGCCTGCATGCAATGTGCCCCCAATAATTTTCAGAAATCAACACCCGTGGTCCTAACATTGGTCATGGCAAACCTATCCCGTCAATGTTCATACGCGACTTTTAACTTGGCAATAACGGAATCCTTTCGGACATGTGGTTTGAGTGGGTCGATGGTCGGTCGGTACTGGGTGTGGTGTTTTCTAACCGGCGTGTTCTGTCCTTGTCCGGACGGGACAATGATGTGAGTGGTTGGTGGTTGGACAAGGATGTGGGACAAGGATGTGCAAGGATGTGGGTGGTTGGCCCCGCTAAGCGTCGGGGTGCATAGCGCATTGAACTTGACAAAATTCGCAACATTAATTTTAAGGGCTACGAAAATGTTCGAGATTTGTTAGCAAAGTGGCCAAAACCTGAGGAACATTTTGCTGTGGTGGGAAGAGTGGTAGGCAGCAAAGTATCGGGCCTACCAAATCCTGGCTCTATCAGCGCAGAACCTGGAACCCTAGGAATTGGAGATCTCCATCCCTGCTCCGTGCTCCCAAATTCCGCGAGTTAGCTGGAAATTGACACCCGGCACATTTTCCCCTTACATTGCTTCCGATATTTTCTGCATCCTAAAATCGAAAAACTTGAATGTGTCTACACACCATACATCTTGCTATAGGAAATACCGTACTTGGAACAGCGATATACAATTCATAAGGGAACATCCTACCAAGCTTCACACTAGATGCACACGAAATAATCGCACGGTACCTTCCACACCTTCACAAGCATGACCCGAGAGCTGCCCTAATTCTGTGGGACTCAACAAGAAGTTAGTATGGCTGGGAATCGGAATGCTAATGCCATGCCATATATGGCGGGGTCAAGTTGACTGCCTCAGTTTTTTCCGCGAGATAATCCCAAACCGTCCCAGATATCGCTGTAAAATTTGTCGTAACTAAAGACCATTAACGGCTACACGGCTGGGAAAAATCAAATGCGCTCGCACCAAAAAATACATTCGGCCCAGGCTAGTAAGGTTGGTTCAAAGCGTTTTGGAACATTTCCCCAAAATTATGAAAGAAGGGGAGATCTACCTTACCCTATCAAGAATAATCTCTTTCTCAGCACAATCTGATTGTAAAATCGTCAGCTTCAGTCGCATGCTTCCAGGTAATCGTCTTTTACCTGATCGATGACTTTGACATTCGCACATGTCAGTGTGCTAAACTGAGTCTTCAGTCTGCATACAATCGATATTGAAGCATCTAATCGCATTTGTCTTTCGACCCGTGTCCGAGAACTACGACAAAGGTCGTGTGAATGACTGCACCCAGACCTGTACCGACATGAACTGGCCAGGAAGATCAACCAAGAGGTAGACAAAAATGTTCCAAGCATCTCTAGGAGTTTAAGGACGCAGACAATTCACGCAGATCACCGCATCTCTCTATCTAGCTTAGAACAAAAGCTAGTGGGGTCAGCTTGATTCCGCCCTCCCCTCCTCGCACTACGAAGAATAGGACGTTCTGCCGCACTCGAAGAAGTGAGAGGACGAGGACGGGCGGTGAGATGATAGGAAGGATTGGAAGTTGCAAGCGTCAGTGCTGGACTTTTTCTTCCAGAATACTCATGCGAAGCCGTCCTTTCACGAAGCTGATATTCTCGTTGATTAACAACGCAATATCTGCGGATATCTTCTCCACTTCATGCCCTTACGAGGTCCATGCATTTGCGTTTAATCAGCCCTGATTTATTCAACCCCTCACGTCACGAATTAAACGAATTCCCACAATTATCGCAAAATGGTCTTGGAAGGGTTGCGCCCTGACTAATCAAGCTTAAACTCAGCGGAATCAAGCTCTCAATCAAACCAAAAACATGATACCCAAGAGCATACGCACTTCAACCACTTTGGATTTTTAATTATATGTTCATGAACCTTACTGCTTTGCTTCGACATGGAATCATCTCGGTCGCAAGATGCCGGATAATAAATTACTTTGCCACGAGACCTTCCTACACCAGGAACCCCTCCCCTCCCCCACACACCTCGCCCAAATCAGCTGTATCTCGCCGAACCATTCCCGAAAAAGCACAAACTGCGACTTAAAGATGCTATCCCTCTCAAGCAATATTTGTCGGATCACACGGGCAGCTTTTTCACGTGTGTACGAACGTCTTTCACGTCGGATGTCACCTTTTTTTGGCCGACGCCACAATTCCCGTCGTCTATCGACGCAGGCGTTCCATCTTTGTATTATTTTAACGCCACCGTCCGTCCAAAGTCCAATGCTCGCAACAATTCGATTTACGAAGATCACGACGTTTACAAGTGATATTTAATCAAAATGGCTAGTTGGGACGCATTCAGTTGCGGACAGTTATTGATATGCTTTGCATTGAGGAAGTGAAAGCAAAATGAACGAATGAAGCGGAAATGAAAACAAATTACTTGCATCAACTTGAAAGGAACGTACCATATTTCGAATTGTGCTAGCCAAACTTTTAATTATGTGATTTGATGCTTCAGCAGCTGCTTTGGCGTGGAATAACAAGGAATCATTTCGTACCCTGGGCAATTTATTCAGCTTGTAGATAAATAATGAGAACGTGGAATGTGCTTCATGATAATCATGCATTACAGTACCCTCAAATGGTTTCTTAGTTGAGATCAGCAAAAAATGGAGGCCTGCGTTCCGTAACAAAGGCGGATTAAAATAGCACACCTTGATGTTGACGAGTGTTATCCTTATTTTTTTACTCATGTACATTGCAAGAATGTGCAAGTTACTGACTAGTTATAGGGTCGCCCATTTCCGCGACCACTTAACCCTCCCCGTCTTTCCGGCCATATCATCACACCCGTCTCGAGGGGAGGGGGGTCGATAGGGACCCCCGTCTAATTTCCAAACTAAGCGTCGCACGAAAAAGAAAGAGGTGTCATCGGAAAGCGCTCGACGAGTAGGGCAGACACCACCCTGAACAAATTTTTCCCCCAAAAGTGACGTCGCTAGGTTTTCAGGATTTATTTACATCATGTTTTTGGCTCTGGGGAGTTCATTTTGGAGATTTGAAGACAAAAAAATATTTGGAGTCAGAAAAGGAAAGCGAAATCGACCAGGGCCATACAATTTGTCACCCAAAAATCTTCTTTTTTTTCTTCAAAATTTTGAGTTTTCAAGTTTTCTTTAATTTTCCTTTTCTGATGGGTAAAGCGGACCGAAAAACGTTGTTCAAAGTCAAGTTGCTCCCATACAAATGCTTACTTTAGCCAGAATCTTCGATTTTAACTCTAATGGGCAAATATGCAAAACTAATAAGTAATCAAAAACGGAAAAACAAATAATCTGGTGCGTTTTGTTGCATCCCTAAAGATAAGCAAACGCTGAAAGTTTCATTACAATATCTTCATCCGTTAAAGCGTGACGACTGGTTTAACTTTTTTGGAGGTGACTTCACTTGACCTTGACTAACTCGTTGTCCTTAGATGACCCGACTTCAAAATTTTGGTACAACATGCCAAATTGATGTGGGAAATGGTATGCCAGATTTCTGCGCGCTGCCGCGCGCCGTTTTTTTTCTCTCACTATCCGCGGAAAACCTTGGGGGGGTGGGGGGGGGTTAACGACCACCCGAGACGGCGCGGGTTAAAATAGGTTGAATGCACTCAAACTCATATCCGGGCAGGAGTGTCGGTAGAAGGAAGAAGGTACGGGCGCCGAGCATCCATATCAGTTCGATCCCCCGTGAAGCTGCGATTTTGCGTATTGCATCTATGCGTACCCCTCCATGGGACCTGGGTCGTTGCATTGCGAACAGTGCCCTGACCATACCCAAGAGGTGGATGCCGGTAGGCCAATGCACACTGGACCAAATCCAGAACCCGCAACATATTCCCTCCTAATGCCGCGGTCACATATGCTGCTTCCGTCGCACGGTTCTGCGGTCTGCGGTTTGTAGATGGGATTTTTACAAATCGTACGGATTTCCAGGCTGCGGAAGCAGTGCTCACAAATGTTACGGGGTCCGCACGGCAATCGTAAGTCATGAAATCAAAATGCGTGAGGAGACCGCAAGGCGCTAGTTAACAAACCGCGAGGCACCCTCACGGAGACCGCAAGACAATCGCAAGGCGCCCGCACGGTTGTTGCGGCCGCGGCAAGGGCGCCGCAAGGACGGGCCTGACTTGCTTGACGGGACCGCTCTTCTTCTAACACTACTATAGCTGCTATAATTTCTTCCTGCCGGCGGTGGATCTGCCTCAGTCGTAATCTCAGGTGTGCCAGGCGCAGTCTCAGTGGTGGAATCGCCATCTGGACGATTTGGCTTGTGTCACACCAGGCAATATATATACCTCTTCAGAAAGATGATCATACGGTGGCCGCCAACTGTACGGTTGCCGTTAACCGTACGGCCGTACGGCCATTGTACGGCAGTCCTAAAGTCACTGCACGACCGCCGTACGATATTTAGAATATCGTACGACCATCTCACGGAGGAAACAAGACCACCGTGAGGTGACAGTAAGGAAGGTAAGGCCTTACGGTTGTAGCGGCTGCCGTACGATTTTCTAGGCACAACAGATCGGGTAAAAACCGTGAGGTGACCTTGAAGTCACTTCACGGCCACCGTAACCTTGCGATACTACATGCGGCGTGGTTGCGGCCTAGGGCCTAGCGATTTCCGAAAAAAGTTTAATGTTAGATTATATATACAAAATTGTAAGCGCCTGCCACGAGCAAAAAACATTGAGATCGCCTCACGGCTACCGTATTCTACCGTGCGGCCACCGCACGGTTATGGTAATTTTGGGGACTTACGACCGCCGCTAACACGCCGCAGGCTATCTGTGACCAAGGCATAAAGCGTCTATCCCGCTACAGCACTGAATGAGCACCGACTTAAGATGATATGGAGCCTCCACCGAACCCATTCCTGGATATATCGACTTTTTCCTCCTGGAAGCAGTCATAAACGGTGGGCACGAAGTTAGCCAGTCGGTTTTCTCCACTTCTGTCAGCACCAGCTGCAATTCCGAGACAACCTCCTCACGCCATTTTAATATCTGACGTGGACGCGAGCTGACAATGCTCCAGATGTGAGTTACGGATAAGCTCGCATTATTCAGCCCAACCTTCCTGGCCTGGCAACGGCAACAGCAATCCAGTAATAACGGCGCTTGACTTTGAATGACGAGATATAATCGTCAAATCCCAACAGCCACTAGCTTTCAGGGTCGGGAGTGACCACTTAGCTGAACAGAGCGCCGACGCTACAGAACCTGGACAAATTTCAGGGTCGGGTGGTGACTATTTGGCTGAACAGAGCGCCGACGCTACAGAACCTGGACACATTTCAGGGTCGGGTGGTGACCATTTGGCTGAACAGAGCGCCGACGCTACAGAACCTGGACACATTTCAGGGTCGGGTGGTGACCATTTGGCTGAACAGAGCGCCGACGCTACAGAACCCGGCAACCGAGTGCGTCGCTAAAAACTGCGAAACCCTCCCCCAGGACGTCCGCGCCTTATCAACAGCGACGTTCATGTAATGAGAATGTACAGGCCTTCCAAACGACGACTCGCACCATGAGTGGTGAAATGCAAAATGGGCTACTCTGATGTTGCCAATTCCGTCAAACAAAATGAAACGCAACTGGAGGCCACAAAACACCCGTGGTGCCCGATATCGAGCAGAAGTCTCGAACGTCGGCCCATCCACCACGTATTTATTCATCGACGGCCACACGACGCCTGGTGTGCAGGTAGCTGTATTTGATTCTTGCTCTTCCTCGGATACATATTTTGCATCGCATCCCATCCCCAGGTAATTGCCTACTCCAAAGTTCCAGGTATGTTATTACACATGCAACACGCATAACTTGCGTCCACGTGCACGACAGGTACCGATAATCTGCAATAGGAATATGATGGAACAGGAATGGAACAGGAAAAGCGTAGCCGGTACATGGAACCGAGTAATGCAAGCAATGGCGTTTCGACAAAATTGCTCATTTTCGAGAGCCAGACTCGACCGTGAAAAACGGTGAAAAACGCCAAATTCCCTTATCAACCGCCCCCGTGTGCACGTGTCACGTGCAGCAAAGATGTTTGCACAGTCGAACTTCACCATTGTCGTGGCTACACTGTGGTGTTGGTTTCCTGTCGATCGGACCATTGGTTCGGTAGCTGTGGTGCGTTTATTTGGGCCACCCGGCGATGCTAAATTGTAAAATTCGGACGTAAATAAGGGTAAATTTTGTTTTTAAGCCAACGGTTGGCGATGCATCTGCTCAACTGGCACTCAGGCTATAATTTGGACTCTGGGGCCTCATAGGTTTTGGGTGATTGCATTAAAATCGGGGCCATTGGCCAGAGGAAGCTACGAGCTTTCGGTCGGTACTATTCGAAAGTGCTTGGTGTCCGGTACGACCGAGCGGAGCCGAAATTTGTGACGCGGCCATTTATGAAACGCAAATCTCGAATTCACATTATAATGATATATATATATATATATATATATATATATATACAAAGATCGAATGCAATTTTGTGAAGACAAGACGATGGGGCTGAGTTGCACGAAACGTATCCATAGGTGCTATGGCACCAACGGTAAGGTTCTTCCAAGCTAAGTTTGAAAGTTTACAAATAGCGACACGGATGGCTCACATAGCTTATATACGGCACACACATACGGCGAGGGACTTGGCAGAACGTTCCGCGGCTGGAGCCGACGGGGTATGCAAGGTCACACATAGCGGAATCCACGGAATAATTGCGACAAAAACGCACTCAATGTATCACCTTTGCTACCGTTTTGCAATCGTTCGTGAACAGGCATTTATCTTGATTTGTACTGACTAGTAGATGCTCAAAGTAGATGTTACCAGTAGGGACCAAAATAGTTGAATCGCTACGCAACATTTGGCCTAAATAGAAGCAACCGAGATCAACGCAAGCAGAACCCCGTTGAATACAAACGGATAAGAACGATGTGGCGACGTTGTAGCAAGTCACGCCATTGTTGCCAAGCAGCCAACTCCAAGCAACGGGTGCATGCCGCACAGCTGATGGCCTCTGCCGCGTCTTGGGCTGACAGCAAGCGGCCGACCCACCCACTGCAAACCCCGCGCGTGGGACGGTGTGCACAATGGGGCCCAGCGAAGAGCACCGCCACAAACAAAGCATGATAAGTAGGCCAGATGGTGTCACCATCCGCTGCCCCTGGCAACGCGCAAACGTTCATTGCTGTCCACCACTACAGACACTGGACACGTGCAATTTCCAGCTTGACAGGTAATCAAGTACTGTACAGGTACGACGCGATAGATGGGCATGGCTAACAAGCAACCCGTTGAATGGACATTCGACAAAATGCTTTCCATGGGACCATCTGTCCGAGAGCAATTACACCACGCCAATTGCCACAAACACGGTAGCGTGTCAACCGTGCGTTACGGTCCGGTCTCAGCCACGGCGCACCGGCACTATGCCGGCAAAGGGCGCAGAATTTGATATCATTCGGGATAGGAGGGCAGGTCCAGGAGGCAGAGTGCGGAGATCAGGAGGGGTGACTGCTGCTGCAGCTTCGAAGCTGAGGGTCCTGTCTCCTTCATACTTTTTACACAGCTACTGACTGGAGACCAGGTTTCCGGTCTTTAACAAGTATGACGACAGGTCCACAACACAAAGCATGTTCATCACTCAAATATCAGAGCTTACGACCTGTAGGGACCACATAGGGCATATTTCAAATAATTGATTGATTATTTGGGCTTAAGGGCGCGCCGACTACGAGGTCATTTAGCGCCCATACATTTCAAGTAAGGGATGAGTCACACATTTTGCCGCCACGCGAGGGGCAAAGAATGGACATGTGTACATTTTCAAATTTTAATTTTCCGTTTATCTCGTAACAAAGTCACGGTTGTCTGCATGGGGGTCAAATTAATCCGAAATAAAGCAATGTCACGTTCTCAAAATAACCGAAAGTTCGCTGATCATATTGGTTCACGGGTGCATAAAAGGCTACGATTGTGCAGATCCCGATAATGTCAAAAGTACAAAAGAAAAACTGAGTCCAAGAAACAAAACCTGATAACACAGAGGCGAAGGAAACCTGATTACCAGGAATACCACGAAAGTGTTTGCACTTTTCCCCATCTGCCAGTCTTGCGCGATTGTGCGAGCCGCATTCATGGTGCATCATCACAAAGAAAGCCAACAGTCAATCCGCATCCATCGAATACAATATTCCTCGGACCCCCTCCAATTTTCACATACACTATTCCCAGCATATCACGGTAGATCACGTCAGTTAGTTATTTGGGTTTAAGGCGCTTTGACCAAGTAAATACGTATGCTATTGGGAAGAAGCATGGTGCTGGGAAGAAAACCAAATATCACCAAGGGATCATCAAATCGATTCGGTGGTGGTTATTATTGGTTATTGGTTTTTACGACACGTCGACCGTTGAGTCATGTAGCGTCGCCAATCCCTCACGCCGATTGGTCGCGGGCGAACAGTAGCGACGGGTGAGACTCGAACCCACAACCTTTCGATTGTGAGACGAGCAACTTACCCCTAGACTACTCGTCCCCCGATTCGGTGGTGGAAAAAGAAACACAAACAAACCTTCGCTGTGTCAAGTTCAATTCCTGACATTTTGAAGAACGAGACAAAACGATTGCGGACCTTGCTACCCTGTTTTCCCGGTTTCACACGCGCCCTCACAGCCTAACGTCCTACAACGTGTCGATGTCCTACAATTGTCACACTTAACAGCAGTTGCTTCGCAGCAGGAAGCCATTGCGACGCAATTCGAATTCCAACCGCGCGAAAAGTCACCGCCAGAGACCGTATCAAGCGGACGTGTTCAACTGACGCCGGCCGACGGCCTGGCTTGACAGGGCCAGGGGGCGACCGTCAGTTACCGGTACCCGTGGACCGTCAGCGCGACCGGTGCCCGTGGGCCAGGTCAGCGCGCGGCGGCGCCGACCTGGCGCGCGCGCCTGGTGTGACACGGCAAGGCGACGCGGTAATTTACCGGTGTCCGTGGGCTAGGTCAGCGCGCGGCGGCGTTGACATGGCGCGCGCTTAACGAGCCAGCCGGCCGACGGTCTGGTTTAACAGGGCCTGACGGCGCGGTCATTTACCGGTGCCCGTGGGTCAGGTCAGTGCGCGGCGTCGCGCTGACCTGACCCACGGGCCTAACGAGCCCGCCGGCGGGCAGCCGCCATTTGATCCGCCGGCACCGGCGGGGTGGGGGCAATAGGACGTGAGCACACAGTGGGACGCCACCTCATCACGCACACAGAGAAACACGGGCACGAAGACTCGCGATGCGTCCGCCGTCGGCAACATGTCGCCACACGAATACCGCAGGCTTGGCTTTGATGTCCTTTTGCAAATGCTTAATCTGCAACCATCACATACTGCCGCTCCGGGATTAACTCTACGCGTTTTGACACTTAATCTCAACAGTCGCTAACCTTCAGCGGACTTCATTTCCGTGTTTGATTACAGTGAGATAGCGGATAATTCACTGTCCAAAGTAAATTTAAGGCAGGCTACGTTTCCTGGACCAGCCGAAATCACGTCATGCTAGTAATTTCCCTCGAACACAAACAATCTTATGTGCTTAAATTTAAATATCAAATAGAAACCCTAAGTTGTCTACCTGACAACGTTAAAGGCAGCAACAAGTAGGCGCCTGGTTTTCAGCGACTTGGAACCGGGAGAATGCAAGGCTTCACCAACAGGTGCGACCCTCAGCCATATTTCGGGATATGCATCATTAGACTATTGTTTCACTCGGTTCATTAATTTAGCGGCCGACGAAAACCATCAACACGCCACCGCCCGCTGATATCCATTACAACAAAAGGGGTGCCTTCAAATCACAGGCGCAAAACAATCTTAATACCACATTTAGCAAAATCACCTTTGAAATGTGACTCAGCGATGAGAATGGGCCTCCGTCGCAGGCGAATCGCGAGTGCTTCAAAGGAAAAGGTAGGATCATTCATCTCCAATATGAAAAGACGAGCTGAACTTACTTTGGAGTATATTGGAATGATGACTGGCATTGGGGCAAAGATACAACGGAACAACAACGTACACAATGATACACACGATGCAAACGAAACGAAAAATATTTACCTTTTCAACGCGGTCATAGTTTCTAGCTTTCAGCTGAAATATAGAAAAACAAGTAAAAAACAATTCCATACATACTCATATCCGGATCGTAAGGCAAGAATTGACAATACATGCTACCGTAATTGCTTCACCAGGCAAATGCGAGAAGCCTCGACATTCAACACGCCATTAGAACGTGGCAACACAAGTTGGGGTACACTAATGACCTGTTATTCACATAAGAATGAGAGACACAAATAGCACGGCTCACCTCCCAGGCTCTTGGGGGAAAATCGGCTCCCGATCTTTGGCCTGATGGTATGAAAGCGTGTGCCGTGTTGCAGTCCGATAAATATGACGCGCTCACACGGGTCAGTACCAGCACACGCTGATCTCAGCAAAAAGTACAGTGACTCGAATCGCATACCTCGCTGACGACACTGGCTGCTGAAAACCACAACAACGAATACCACACACCGCTAGCTCCGCCCTGAAATCCCTTAGACCACCATCGCTGAACCTCCTCAGGGAAGGCTGACTAGTTGTGCAGGAATATGCATGCTTCTTCAACACGCTTAGCAAAGAATCTGCGCGACGGTACTCCGGTGATTTATGTTCTTTTGGAGCAGCCATTGCATTCCTAGTAATTTCCACCTTAATTCAATACTATACCATTTGGGCCAGGGTTGGCAAAACGTCGCATTAAACTAGCTTCGGGCACATCATCGGCTAAAATTTGACTTGCTCGTTCAACTTGCGTAAGCTTTCCGGAATTGGCTAAGGCATCAAAAGGACATATGTGGCATAATATTTACTTCATTTTTACAATTATAATAGCAGACAAAAATAAAAGGGTGGCATATTATTATTTTTTTTGAACACTTGGGGACCACGAACTGTAGTATATGTACCGAAATTTGCTGGCAGAATGAAAAACACGATTTTCAAGTTAGGAGATGCACCAAAGAGACATAGGATCTCTCGTTCCTATGTAGGAACACCTGCCCTCTGAAGTTTAAGGAACATATTAAACACAAAAGTGGGAATTACTTGGTTGGCTTGGAAGCTTCGGTTAGTTAAGCTTGTTTGATATATTGAACAAAAACAGATACTAAACTATTTGTATTCTGCGTGCTGAAGAATGGTACCAATCAAGTTCCAGAGAGAACGAAGTAAACATAGCTACGTTCAACAGGGAAGTTGACTGCTCAAGAACACCAATGACGGGTATAGATGACATGACAGTACATCCGAGATGTGTCCGAATAAGCCCAAAGCTTTGCTAAAACGACTAGCATGTAACTGCAGCAGCCTCCTATCTCTGCCGTCTCGGATTCTCGCGACATTAGTGGGATCCATTACGAACAAATAGTACTGCAGTGATGGCCACTGCAATTTGAAGGACAGAGCGGAAAAAACCGAATCACGAAGTAACGTGCCGCACGTGTCTTCCCCACCTCTCATGTGAAATGGTCTGCCCCATTCTACCCGCCTCGCACTGTGACAATGTCGCTACCCAGACGTGAAGACCCAATTTCCAAGAAAGTTATTCGAAAACGCTTTTGCCACTGCGCGAGTGGACCACTTGAGCGGCCGCCCGCGTCACACGTCCAAACCCAGCCAGACCGGCCGGCGAGTCGCACACTGGCCGGCTCGGCGAGTCGCACACCAGCCGGCTCGGCCGGGCGACACCGGCCGGCGGCCGCGCGCGTTACCTCCTGCTCAATGTACTGGCGCCAGAAGCGGCCGGACGTGTGGAACACGGAGACGAGCCGCTCGAACACGTCGCGCGACGCGTCCACCTGCCAGCCGGCCACCTGGTGCAGCAGGCAGCTCCAGCCCTCCAGGTCGTACGGGTTGTCGCGCGTCAGCCGCTGGGCGCGCTCCACCTTCTCGTCGGTGCGCGAGTCGGCCTGCCACACACCGGCGCACAGTCAACACCGCCGGCAGGTGGACTACTTCATAGGACAGGGCAATCGGGCAGGCACGCCGGGGCACGGGAGCGTGATAATCTCGTGCTGCCATGAAGCCCGACGCAGCGGCGGATCCAGAAATTGCCATGAGGGGGGGCAGATGTCCGGAGGGCGCCATTTCGAAAGTACCTGGAGGGGCGCGAGGCGGCTCTGTCTTCTGAGGGGCGTCTCTGGCTTAAAAATTCAAGGCTGAGGTGGGTTGGTGAGTGCACCCGTGTCTTCCTGGAGGGGCGCTTTTCCTTCCAAGGGGGCACCTCCTCCTCTCAGAGGGGCGCCTTTGGCTGAAAATTGGGGGGGGGGGGCACTCTAGCCTTCCCAGAGGGGCGCCTTCAGATGGCCCCCTCCCTCCCAGAGGGGAGGGGGCCATCTTCTCATGGGGAGAGGGCTCCACATGGGAGAGGGGGACATGCCCCCAGTGGCCCCTGTATCCACCCCTGGCTCGAGGTTATCATACATATAGTTACTTCCATCTTCTGTTGCAACATCCGAAAAAAATCCTCAGCACTGCCCATCTGACTAGTTTAAGTTTTGTTCCAACCAAGAAAGGTCAAGTTTGAAGAAGAGTAAGTCGTGATTTTCATTTGGTGTGGGATAGGACACATGCCTGCAGTCCAAATTACGTCATCCGAAGCTGATAAAGGGAACGAATTGATCCTTGCTTCTGCTTCACAACATTGTGTGTTGAGACATGTTTGCATTGCTTTTGCACCTGTGGGAAAACAAACATTAAATATGAATGTAGCTTTTCCAAGATGACTTACCTACGTTGGTGTACGAGGTAAAGTGCACACCTAATGAAACTGGCGGGAAATTAACTTGGATGATGCATGTATGAAAATGCAGTAATTACTCAAGTCCCGAGAAGCCTGACGGCACAGTGAAAACTGATGATGACCATGGACGACTCATCGTACGCGTGATTGGGGAGAGGAAAAAGGGACGAGCTAATTCAAGACCCATAAGCATGGGAGAGGTTCGGACGATTCCGAGCGAAATCTGGAAGGTATTTTGGCGAGGGAAAGGGGGATGGACCAGAATTACGTCAGATCACGCCCGTGACGATGTAGCACAAAATATCACATCCGCACTCACAGCTGTGGAGCCGCAGTTTCCTACAAAAGCAGATCTTAGCATGGCAGAACTTAATTGGTTGTTAAAAACTTATTTAAACAGATTAAACATATTATTTTAAAAATAATATAATACTAAAGTCAATCATTGGCACTCAGGGAAGTATTGAGGGACTGGAGCCCATCATTGGCACTCAGGGAAGTATTGAGGGACTGGAGCCCCGTAGAGATATGGAACTCCATCGATGGTATCGCGATCCCTTTTGAAAGATGGAGCCACTCCATAATTCGCCCGAGCCCCAATTGATGCCGGAATGTAACATGTTACCTAAAGAGTAAGCCCCTTTTTGGTCACCAATACTAGCACCATTAACTCCCACACTGAACACTTCTGCCCTTATCTATCTCCCATGGCTGCACTACCGTACATTTTCATGAAGCATCGCTGTTTACACTTGCGGAATAATCTGGTATTACCTGGTATAATCACACACGGTGAAGTGTTGCCAGGAGCAACTATAAGTTAATGTAGCAATTGGGAAGGTAATGACCTTGGTTGGTTCCTTCGTCGGAGAATGGTCGAGTAATTTATACCTGAGTTTCCTCTTGGGTGTGCTTTATACGGACCTATTTATAATCCAGCTAGCTGAAATGCATGTAGCCTGCAATGTTGTCTTCTGGTGGTGTTGTATTTCGGATATTAGTCTTCTGGTATAATGATTTTGAACGATGTCACATATATGACGCAAAACGGACACATGGGAATGCGGTAGGTGGGTTTCAGCATGGTATGGACTATCAGACCGTGCATGACATTGCTATCGGCCATGAATATGGCAACTGTTAGGTTGCACTGGGGCTTTAGGTAAATTGTGTTTCCTATTTCAATTAATTTTGCACTGAATCCATAACTAGGAGTCTTAAAAGGATCAGATGACATGCAAAACCTGGCCTGCAAGACATGGGACAAGCATAAATGAGATGGTGATCAGCTAAAATTCCATCTCAAATGAGAAGTTTTGCTAGTTTCCTCATTGAGAACAGTTGTACGAAAATGTCCTTCAGTGCCGCGAAATTCTGAAAGTTGAGTGGGGACCCACACTTTATGACAATTGTTATTAAGATCTTATTTTTTTCTTTTCGACATCATTAAGTGCCATTTTCGCCACAGACTATGAGCAAAATTTGCATCTTTAAAAGTGTGTATGCCTTCTGGTAGCAGCACTGCCAACTGGCAAAGACAGCCGATACACTACCGACATTACCACAATCAAACAATCAACAGAGGTCATAGAAAACTATCCATTAAGAGGCATCATCCTTATACATTTGCACATTTTTACCATGAGCTAACTTTTTGACATCACCTTATTCTACACTCTACAAAACAAAATCAATTTCAGGACATCGATGATGCACTGAGATGGAGAAGGGGTGGTTTGACTGCAGAGCACCACTACTGTACAACTGGTTGCAACATGAGCTGATGCGGCTTCCCGTGCCGCTCTTCGGTCGGCACCTACGGCGGCACCTGTTTAACGTGCCTCCCAAGCCGGACTGATTTGCTGCTTGCCCTGCTGTACTTTATTATGACATGCATTACCCCAGTGTAACTGTTCTGTGATTTTCACCTCTTCCACCCTGCTGTTTTATCATATTAACGTGAGGTTGTAATAGCCACAAGTTCATTGTGGATTATCTCAATACAAGTACATACCCATATCTGTATCTGATGGCCTTCATGTGTTGCATTTTCAAGTCTAAGGTGTTGCCTCAATATCAATACTATTCACTTCAATTATAGCTGTCCAAAAACCTTTCCCAACACATCTTCAACAAGATGTCCATACTTTCCAGTTTGTCATAATTCCAGGCCAGTATCTCACATTATACAATGTTTATTGCTACATGTTAGGATGCTTCTTCATATTCAAAAAATATTCCAGTCCAACACGTGCCTTTATAACTTAATTTTTAATATTCGCAAAAACAACAGGACTTCTTCCATACATGTGTAGAAGTAGAAAAAGGAGACAGATCAGTCCCTGGAGATGACATCACATTTGCCTACGACACATATTTTATGTACCTTTTTCTACCCACAGCATAATGTGACGATACAAAGGCAGCATGTTGGTCACCTGTAGTACTTTTCTGGGGAAAAATCATCACAGATTGCGAAATTGTTAGCCAGGTTACTTTCCGGTCAAATTAGCTAATACGTGAAACAGTCGAAAATATCTCTTCCTCTCAGGTTGGTTATTGGTTTTACGACACGTCGACCGTTGAGTTATATAGCGTCGCCAATCTCTCACGCCGATTGGTCGCGGGCGAAGAGCAGCGAGGGGTAAGACTCGAACCCACAATCTTTCGATTGTGAGACGAAGCGGCGTTCGTGGATGGAAATAATTCGTGCATGGGGGTGGGGGTGGGGGTGCACTCGAGCCTTACAAATGCGGCACCCCCTTTCCATGGGGAAGGCAGCACATCCCCCAGTGCCCCTAATCTGTGTCTGCCCCAGATAATCTTAGCAGTAACCATTACATCTTCAGATGTTATGAATCTTGCCATATATAGACACTATAATGTACATGTCTTCTCAAACATTGCAAATGGTGGCACACAATTCTGGAAGTTAGTGTGGTCGAAGCAGACTTGTGCTCGACTAAAAGTTTTTGAATCGGCTCACATTTGACTCATAGATCTTGAGATCCGATTCAACTCATGATTCACAGCAGGTCAAAATTATTTGATTCAACTCATTTCAGACTCAGAGCTACAGAGATCCGATTCAACTCATGACTCAAACATATATTTGAATCGATTCAGATCCGACTCAATGATATCAGACTCATAAGCCATATGATTTTGTGTGCACTGCTCACACACTATTTATATATATATATATATATATATATATATATATATATATATATATATATATATATATATAATATAATATATATATATATATAATGTGAGGTGAAAACAAAGTTATAGCAAAAATAATTTATTTGAACGACAGTTTGATGTCAACTCATCTTCATCTGTCTAATTAAAGAAGGGAATCAGTATTTATTCACACTAACGAAGATGCTCCAACATCAAAACATCTGTTGGATATATTATTTTTGCTATAACTTTGTTTTCACCTCACATTATTTATCATTCGTCATGCACTGTAATGGTTGATATATAGGATAATATACAGATAAATGAACGTGCATGTGCATAAAGTAATTGACTCGAACAGATTAACGAGATGAATGGTTGTCAATGCACATGCAAAGCAATGAGTGCATAATATCTCAATCCACATCAGCATGATGCACACACAACCTGAATCATATACCTGACACACATAACCTAACTGCAACATGGCACCCAGGTTCTGCACTGCAATAGGTATCTGCACAGAATATGATTGCATTGGTCTGTTGTCCCCACGAAGTTTGTTTGGTAGCAGGCTTGAAGGGTTCCCTTCACCATTGGTTTACACCCAATTTTACCGACTTTCTCTACGCTATCTTGCATATTTTATGGCAATATAGGGTACTTTGACGTATTCTAATTGAAAGACCTATTCTTTAGCTTCATCAAAGGGTATCCTAAATGACCCAGTAATAATCGTCCTGCCCAACAATGTGCCATTTCCGGCAGGCTCACCATCAAGTGCCTCCAAAATAAAGGGCTTGTTCCTGATATTGGTAGGCTCCCTCTACCATCCATTTTACATGTTCAAGTTGTCACCCTCGTTCAAGAGCGGAAGAAAGGACAGTCAAGGGGGCGCTAAGTGCTCCATAGCTTCTTCTCTCCATTGGCAGGAGAGTTTCAGTTGAGTTGCAAGTTTCAGGAGGGCATTCCTAGATCACAATGGTGTTGTACATAAATGTTCAATTATGCATGTATCATCAACAATCCATGCAAGATTCACAAAGGAAGAATGCATCATGCCCTGGGTCTAGCAGGCCTGGAAAAACTGTTTTCAACAACTGCTGTATGTCAATGTAGGTAGGTAGGTAAATGTTTGGAAAAATAGGCTGATCCTAGATTTTGGGGATCCTGAACATTATCCTTTCCAGAAAATTATTTGTTGTTTTTTCATCTGGAAGTTGAAGTTCCTAAGTTATTAACTTTTGACAACGAACTGCTGTGATCAAGGAAAAGTGCTCAAAATTCACTGAAATGGGTGCAAGTTGAGTTACCATGCATAAGGTTTGAATACAAATATTATCCATACTGGATGATTACAAAATATTCCTCTCCAAATGCCGGATTACAATGCACAAATCCGACCTTGTCTATGCATGAGAATAAAATGTGTCGGAACAAATGCTCACTGGAAAGAATGGGAAAATATTATAACTCACCTGTTGAGCGGAATACAAATATATTTGCTAGGAAGCAAATTAAAGTGACCATTGCGTATGATTTGAGAAAAGTTCTGCAACCAAAATTCTACCATATTTTTTTTTTAACTTCGAATGACGTCATGCGGGCTTGAAGGAAAATTTTGACCTTCTTGTAAAGGTAACCTGGGTTTGTTATTTGTCACACAAACCGACGCAATTTATTCAGTGTAAATGCCTGTTCCAAAAAAAGTGCATGGTCATTTCAGTTCCCTATTATTTTTCACAATCACATCCCATTTCTGTGTTGTGTTTCTGGCACTAGAATTAACTCATGCATGATACTGATTGTGAATACCAAGCTTAGCATTAATACTTTTTTGTTTGTAGTTATTGTTATCCGTTTTTGGTAAATAACTTAAGTACACCTCATTTTTTACTAACTGGCAGCTGATAAGTTGACAATTGTAATGCTAAGCATTAATAATTATACTGTGTTTTTACTCCCTACCTTGTGTCATGGCATACTATTTACAAAGATACATGCTTTATATCATTTGTTCATGACTTGCATTTGAGTCGCAAGACTCAATTGCGATTCAAATGATTGACTTGTGATTCAACTCATTTAAAAGAAAGAAAGATGTGATTCAACTCGCGACTCAAGATATGTTTTTGGGAAAAGAATCGATTCAACTCACGACTCATCCCAAAACGATTGATTCACGAGTCGATTCTCGATTCAACTCGAGTCGAGCACAAGTCTGGGTCGAAGCAAAACTTCTTATTCCCACTACAAATACCAACATGCATCACTTCACCATTCTGTGTTGGTTCTTAGGAATGGGAACTTCTTGGGATCCATACAACGAAAGATCTGGAGCAAACCGATTTCCATGCCTGAAGTTTGAAATACAAAGAATACTTCTGTGAGGACATCCAGCCTTGCTCACATTAATGCTAGACTAAACTTAGAACTGATATTGATATAGCTGGCATCTCACTTCTCCGGCTTGTCATGCATTTAAACATGGCTGCAAAAAGTGTTCACAAATATATCACAAGTACTCAGGCAGGAAGTCATCATGATAATGTTGGCAAGTTCTTGCACTTATGTAAATTGTGTTGACATCATGAGCATTGACATTGACATTGACTTAAGGGGTCCGAAAAACTCGTGTTAACCTGTGCTGGGACAGGTCAACCAATGACGTGACAGGTGGCACTGCAATGGGAGGGTGGGGGCTGACCATGTGATATGACTAATCCCCAACTAATGGGACAAGTAACCGTAATGGGACAGGCAACCCCATGGTGGGACTGGTTATGCCATGATAGGACCAGTGATCCTGTGATGCAGTGATAAATTAGTCATGAAATAGGGTGGAACATACCATTTCCTGAACACTGAATCAACATACCCTCCAAGAAAGTATCAATATCGTGGTTATGAGGTCTTCATGTTTCATTTCTAAGAGTATTTTGTGTGTAAGTATCCAACATCTTTATGCTCACCACAGATTGTATCACATATGTGTCACAACAGATTGTGATACATAAGCATCTCCTAGCACAATTCCAAGAACACCACACCATAGATCATCTATGGTGTGGTCTGCTAAGTAATGCCATCTGCTGTTAACATAACATTGCAATCTTTACCCTTGGCATAGGTATCGCCATATTAGGTGTCCCCCAACTTAAACAAAAAGCATGCACTTGTGAGTACACTGCTAGCTCAAAGTTGAGTTTGAAGGACTGAAGCAATATTTTCAATGACACATTTGCATGACAAATTTTGACATCACACTGTACTTGCTGTAACATCTGACACCCAACACAAAGCCTTTATTTGAACATTGCTGTGATGTGACAGGTTGTCCTGCGATTGGACAAATGACCAACTGATGGGAGAAGTGGTAATGGGACAGGTGGCCCTGTGATGGCATACATGACACTTGGGTGTGACTGGTGACCCTCTGATGGATCATCACAGGCTCATCAGACCCATCTCAGGGTCACCAGTCCCACAAGACTTGCTTGTTCCTTCACAAGGCTATCTATCACATCACATGACCCTGTCCCATGATAGGATCACCTGTATGGTTTGATTTATACTCTACAAATCATGCATTTGGAGGATAACTGCTGTGACATATTCAGAGATGATAATTTAAGAGCTGGTTGAGTCCCATCATGTTTTGCAGTATGGATGCCAGCAAATATTTGAATGTGTGGTGGATTACAGATGAAATGCTGTTGCAAGAAATTGTGATGATGCAAGACTTCTCATTAGCTATAAGCTTACACTTTGGATTAGGTTTGATGCAAAATTTTGTTGTCGACTGAAAGGTACACATTGTATCATGGGAATGGATGGACGCATTGCCTTAATCACATTCCAAGATATACTTGGCTGTATGTTATTACAATTTTTCCTTCTTGAAATGCCACATCAGGACTAAAGTAAATACCTGCTGATAGTCCATATCCACCCACAAGCACCCAACAAGCCTACTGACCCAAGCTACCACTGAGCAGTGTGTTTAATGCTCAAGGCTATTTGCTTCACTAGGCCACAAGGCACAAAGCTGATGCTCACTCATCCTATCCTGAACTGGAATTCAGAATAACCTGTTATTTCCAATGCCTTTGTACCTTAGACCCAATATGGAATTTTGAGAAAAATTGTCCAAACATCTCAAGGTGATGAAGCTAACAGCACCCTTTATTGCTGCTAGAAATGTGTACTTTTCAGTTTGTGACAAACCACTGCACCGATAACATAACATAACCTAGCCTAGACTAGCCTATCATCCTTTCTTCAGACAAAATTGGAATTGTTTCAATTTTATATGATCTTGGTCCCATTTTCTGCTGGAATGAATGGTCCCATTGCCTTAATCATGATCACAAACCTGTTTACAATACCAGCAAAAATGGCTTCTTGGGTGTGCCATGGCATGTGTTAGATATACCAGCACAAAAATCCCACCCCAATCTATACTTTTTGGAGGTAAGATGGATTGCCAACTGCAAAGGCTACTCAATGATTACTAGGACCAAGACAGTTACCTACATCTCTAGCCTACCTACATCTCAACTCGATAATAATACAAGTCAGTATTGTGATTTAGGGTATTCACAAGATAAGTATTACACACATTTTACTTCCATAAATCAAGCAAAGGTGTTAGGTTAAGTTCAACATATTTTTTTTGAAGTGAGATCATTTTCAATGTTTCTTTTGGAAATCCTAAAAAATGGGTAAATATATAGATGAATATATGGTACCCCTGGGCTAATTTCTGGTCAAAAGTTGCTTTTTCAGATGTTTTCTTATGTGAGTTGAATGAATCTCTTATTGACTTCTTTGGGACATGAAAACATTTTGAAATGGAAGCATTTTAGTAAGTTTGTGCTTGAAAGGGTTTGATTCATTCTTTGATTTCTTTTCTACATTATATCATCTATGACCATGATGAAGACAATATTACAACTCAGTTCCTCTGCAAATGCTTACTTTTCAGTTGGAAGGCAAACAACACTAAAGAGAGGCTTCAAATAAGGTTTTTTGTTTGTTATTTGAGCTTTTTGTGCCTTGACTGCTATGGCCATATTGTTCCCATAGCTCAAGACTTAGATAATATGGTATAAAGTATACTGCTAAATAAAGGAAAAATGCAACATAGCCAAACATAACCTGGCAAGGATAAAAGTTCCTTCTAATTTCAGCATTAATAAAGTTTAAGGTAACAATGGAATAGGTCTTACACACATTTTACCTCCATGAAGCAAACAAAGGGGCTAGGTTTGGTTTGGTTAGGCTTTTGTTTTATGTCAGACAAATTCAGATATTTTTGGAGATGAACAAAAATTAAATTTTATATTCGGTTATTGGTTTTTGCGACATGTCGACCATTAAGTCATGTAGCGTCACCAATCTCTCACGCCGATTGGTCACGGGTGAAGAGTAGCGACAGGTGAGACTCGAACCAACAATCTTTCGATCGTGAGACTGAACTAAGCTAACTTACCCCTACTTCTGGAATGTGTAATTGTTGAGAAGCTCACAGAATATTTGGAGGTCAATCACTTGCTGAACCAAGGACAATTTTGCTTCCGTCATGGACATTCCATGCAGGATCAACTACTGCTAACATGTCAGACAGTCTCTACCTGGCTAGATGAGGGCTATATGGTCGATGTAATTTTCTTTGATTTTCCAAAGGCATCTGATGTTGTTAATCATGTTATGATACTAACAAAACTGAGAGCTCTGGGAATTTCAGAGCTAATCCTCACCTGGATCTAAAATTATCTCTGTGGGAGGGAAATAAAAGTGCTTGTCTCTGGCTGTTCCAGCAAACCAAATGATGTTCTGAGTGGAATACCCCAGTGCTCTGTACTAGGTCCTGTTTTATTATTGATTGATGTTAATTATGTACCTCACAGCATACACTCCCAGTTCAAGGTATTTGCAGATGACCTAAAGATATACATGAAACAGAAGTACAAATCTGTCACAGACCTGCTGGCTGGCATTTCACAGGGCCAGCCAGCAGGCCAAAAAGATATAGATACACTGGTTTTACTGCCAAGTCATGGGGACTAGCAATGAACTCTAGCAATGACCAGCAATGAACAGCAAATGTGCAGTTCCCAAAGCACACTGTGGCTTATATGACTGGAAGAATCTTGGTCTTTATGGACATCATTACCTAGATGGATTTCAGGTAAGCTTTGT
The DNA here is from genome assembly GCA_034440615.1 of Ashinkailepas kermadecensis. Taxonomy (NCBI): domain Eukaryota; kingdom Metazoa; phylum Arthropoda; class Thecostraca; family Neolepadidae; genus Ashinkailepas; species Ashinkailepas kermadecensis. The sequence continues at coordinate 606,766 of JAOTOM010005136.1, read as the reverse complement.
TGAGATGCATACTGACTTAGGCATCACAGTAGATAAAACTTGCATTTCCATCAACACATTGCTGGTATAGTACAGCAAGCTGGAAGTCTGGCCAGCAACTTACTAAGTTATACTGTATGTCGTTCTCCTGAATTTACAAAAAACCCTATACATTACTCATGCCAGGCCTCTTTTGGAGTTTTCATCATGTGCTTGGAATACAGGTTACATAGGTGATTTAAGGCGACTAGAATCAGTACAGAGAAAGTGGACACAAAACATAGAGGGCATGGAAGGTCTGGATTATGGTGCCAGATTACGAAAACTAGATTTGTACTTGGTGAAAGTTAAACTGATTAGAGCAGACATCAAATGTCGAAAATTTGTCATGGCAATTCTGCCATTAAGATCCCTGACATGTTTGTGCTGGCACCATTGGTGCCACATGGACACTCGTTGAAATTGACTCACAGGTGTTCCTCAGTGGATTGCAGGAAGATATTTGTTTAGCCTCAGATGCTGTGCCACCTGGAATTCATTGCCTGATGATGTAGCAGCCTAAAGAACTAACCTAACCTAACCTAAGCTGCTTTTGAAGAAAAAATTATATTATACAAATTGAAACCTTTTTGGTATTATTGTGTTTTAAGGTGGTAACAAGAAAAGTGTTTACACACATTTTCTTCCATAACGCAAACAAGTGGGTTAGGTTTGGTTAGGTTAGTTTATGTTTTTTCAGTTGGGAATTTTTTTAAAACATTTAAAAAAAGAATTCATTTGCACATAAAATAAGTGGTCCCATCATCTTAGTCAACTTCATAAACATGCATTCTGAAGAAATATTCCCCCAAAACATATTTTAAGACAATATTACCAACTGTCCCATAAGTCAAACACCACTCTTGTGAAATGGTTCCTTACCGGCTTTGCCATACTTCCGGAGCTGAAATTGCGACGAAAGATAACGATTTATGCCGCTTGAAATTGACTTAAGCTAGAGTTGGTATAGCTAAACGAATCAAATCTCAGAGACATCTCGAAGATAAATGGCAACATGTATCACTACTTAAGTTAGTTAATTTAGTCTCAGACTAAGCCATACCCGCAAACAAGCCCACAATACAACCGCAGCAATTAACATCAACTCAAGGCCCTAGCATAAGGTACAGCCGTCCGGCGATTATAACTTTTAGTGACGTCACAATCTTTGAACAGCCGAAGTCCTCGTTGGTCGTAATGCTTTTCAGTGGTAACTTACCATGTTGTCATTTTGGAACAAAGAGAGATATAATCATAAAACTGGAACCAAATGGTAGAACGCATTTTTCTTAATGAAAAATTTCTGTTCCGTTGTGACCTGACACTTACTGTTCACCTACTATACGAGCCTATCTGTGCACGCAGGCCTGGAGTCCAGCCGGCATTCATTGCATGGATTCTTTCCACTGACGAACGTTAATAGTGAATGAATGTGGGATGGAACTTTCTGAAAATTATGGGAAGGATATTAAGACCGATAAAGGGAGGCACCGCGCGAAAGCTTCCAGACGCAGCCGCCAGAGCGGCGACACATGCAAGTAGGACATTAATTGTCGCCCCATTGGCCGCGTCCATGCACTTGGCTTCTGAAGACCCAGCCAGCATTTTAATCGGGCCCCGACTGTGACCCAGCTGGGCAGACGGCAGGGCAGTGGCTGGGCAGCCAGACTGGGCCCCAGTTGGCCCATTCAACATTTACTCGCTTGGGCCCGACATGGCCCCGGTCGGTTTTCTGACCGGGGCAGCGACTGGGCACGCGACTGGGCACGCGAGTCCACGCCGAGCACAAGCGTGACGCGGACTGGGCGCGGACCGAGCTCAGGCTGGGCACGGATTGGGCGCAGACCGGGCTGAGGCTGGGCACGAACTGGGCGTCGGCTGGGCTCGGACCGGGCGTTGAGTGTGCAACGAGCAGGTCCGGGGTTGCGCCCCGCCGCAATTTATACGTATGCCGTGTTGGCACTTCTTGAATTAATTTAGAAAAATAGAGTATTTCAGCGTGATAGTGACGTAGTGAGACGTACACTTGACTCACCACTTCATTCAGCATTTGATGCCACGTTCTGTGTAGACCACCTTGGGCGTTTCCACCGATAAGAGCGGTTCGCTCCCAGCTGTCACCGATTTTTAAATGACGTGTACAATGCAAAACGTATATTACTTCTTGGCATAATAAAATAACGCAAATATCTACTACTCAAATACTCTACTCTACTCTACTCTAATAGTCGCTAAACGCCAGCTATGAGCTCCTGGGGCTGTCCGTTTCAGACCGAGGCGACGCTTCACGCTCATCCGTCGCGGTATCGCGCTCCGGAGCGCGGTGCTCGACTTGCGGTGTTTGGCGGTCATTGCGGACCCGTTCTAATCTCCTACCGCCGCGATCCCGCGACCCATGTATCCATGTAGCGGGCCGCAACAGCGGGTTCGGCGAGCTAAGAGTAATGGCCAAAGCAGTGCGCCACGTTTACAGTCATGGCCAAAACGCTGCGCCACATTTGCCGTCATGGCCCAAACGCCGCTCCACATTCGCCCCGTCGGGGCGGCACGCAACGCGTCATTACTCACCGTCCCCTCGCCGTAGCTAGCGGCGAGTTGACGCATTCGCAGGAGAAAACTAACACAGCTGTTAGAAAGTGTGACGCCGACGCGGCCGCATTACTCATGCGTTTGTATGTGACACTATATAGGCTACTGTCTCAATCACACAAAAAAAAAATAACACACATCATTGCGCTTGGTTTTTTACCTTCGGGTTTTCCAAGCAGCCTGGTTTTCCCCTTTTTATGGATTTCCAGGCTTTAACTTAAAACATACACTTACACACACAAGGTCGGGCCCGACGTCCACGACTCGCCCTGGGCGTCGGGCCTCCGCTTCGCTTTTCAGGTCGCAGGTGGGCAGTGGAGCCTCTCCGGAGGTTACGATGCTGCCCACCCTCCAAATGTCCTTCCATTGTCATGAGTGTCTGTATGTATGTATATGTACCTGTATGCCATGTGTGTTCTACGCCATGTTTCTTGTTTGACGGCGTCTCTCCTTTCTTGACTAGGTGATATAACCAGATGTCACATAAGCCGGAATAACGTAATTACTTCTTTAACGTAGCAATCTCTAGCAGATGGCACTTTGCCTCCGCTAAAGATTTAGGAACAAAAAACACATCTTTTTCATCGACCAAATCGGCCCCCGATCTGCACCACATGCAGAGTCCGCATCACTGTCGCCCACGTTTTGCTCACATGTCCATCATATGCTCTTCACCGCCGCTGTATTACCCAGTATTTCGCCAAGATCCATTCACAACTTTCGCTCCGCGCTCTCCTCGGGAGTGACCACCCGGCACTCCTCGAGTTACTTTTCCGTTTCCTACAAGACACTGGGCTCTCCGAACAGATATAGGGCCTCCGTTACATTTCCTGATTCAAGCTGACCGGATGAAAGTTATATGACGCGTGCCGCACTCCGTGCTGGCTGTGTGACTCCGCTCCACATCTCTTCCTCTCCGTCGTCGCTAACACATACATATAGGTTATTACACACTAGGTAGACGGGATCCGATCCAAATTGGCTAATACGGACGGATTTCCTCTTAAATTGCGCTTGGTTTTTTACCTTCGGGTTTTCCAAGCAGCCTGGTTTTCCCCTTTTTAGGGGTTTCCAGGCTTTAACTTAAAACATACACTTACACACACCAGGTCGGGCCCGACGTCCACGACTCGCCCTGGGCGTCGGGCCTCCGCTTCGCTTTTCAGGTCGCAGGTGGGCAGTGGAGCCTCTCCGGAGGTTACGATGCTGCCCACCCTCCAAATGTCCTTCCATTGTCATGAGTGTCTGTATGTATGTATATGTACCTGTATGTCATGTGTGTTCTACGCCATGTTCCTTGTTTGACGGCGTCTCTCCTTTCTTGACTAGTTGATATAACCGGATGTCACATAAGCCGGAATAACGTAATTACTTCTTTAACGTAGCAATCTCTAGCAGATGGCACTTTGCCTCCGCTAAAGATTTAGGGGGAAAACAATCACTTCTACGTCAGGCTTGACAGGACCTGGTTTCCACAACCAGAGATTGAGCCAAAGAAGCTGCCCGCCGTTCAAGTCCCCACCCGCCCTTTCCAGCTGTCTCGTAGGTGTCCTTTCCAGGACATCTACGGGAAGCTCCGCCCCCTCAGCCACTAGTCGGTTGTCAGCCGGATTAGCCGGCCGACGCCACCAGTCGGTTCTCGTCGGACTAGCCGTCGCAGCTCCCCTCCCACTCCCCCTCGGCCTAGCGGTGCTCTCAGGCACCGTCGGGAAACCGAGTTGTACCGGCGGCCAGCCTCGACTGTTTGTTTCCCATCCCTCCCCATAGGTTAGAATCGGTCATAGGTAACTTTCTGTTTCAATGGATCGGGCTAGCGTTCTCTGAGCGTGACTGCCCCCGCCTCTGACCGATTTTCCCAGCCCTCCAAAACTCTGTGTCTTTCTTCCCCTTTTACACGCCAGCTTTCTTCACATCTTTCCTTGCAGCATCCCCTCAGGATGCCTCTCTTGCCTGCACCCCTTCAGGGCGCCCTTATCCAAACATACACTCCACCCACTCCCCTCTGGTGTAAGTGCACCCGCCCTGCCCCGGTATGCCCGGGGACACCCCGCCCCCCTCGGAGGACGGAGGACGCCGCCCCCGGCCTGGAGCCCGCCTGCCCCCTGCCCGCGACCCCCCGGAGGGTGAGTCATTCGTGTTGGTGACGAGGAAGGAGGGATCGTGGGCCCGAACCTCCCCGTTTGCGGTAGCACGGGAGCTGGACGGGTGGACAGGCGGCGTTTCCTCGGCGAAGGTCCTCCGCTCTGGTGCCCTGCTGGTGCGAGTTAGGGAGGCCGCACAGGCACGTGCCCTCATCAGCCTGAACCGGTTCCTCGGCAAAGAAATCACGGTTGAGCTCGCAGACAGGCTCAACCTGGTTTATACCACAGCGTACGCCCGGAGCTGGTGGATCTGTCCGAGGAGGAGCTCCTGGACGAGCTGAAGTCGCAGGGAGTGTGCGACGTGACCCGTCTCGGCCATCGCCCCCGTGCGGGCCCAGTCCTGAAACTGGGCTTCCGCACGCAAGTCCCGCCCACCCACGTCATGGCGGGCTACTTGCGCATCCCTCTCCGCCCCTGGACCCCACCGCACTTGGAATCATCTCTGCAAATACAAGCAATATTCGACACGCACAAGTTCCTGGCAACATGCCATGGAGACAGTGTGGAGTGAACATTCACACTCCACAGCCACTTTCCCAAGGCAAAATCGATTTCTCGCATGGTACTTTCGGCCGTCCTCATATTCTTCTTCACCGCCACTGAAAAGTGCGAAACCATCAGATGTAGCCTCAACCCTTTTACTACTTCGCACAAGTTAGGCACACGAAGGTTGGTTGAATGGTTATTTACACTCTTAACTAGATCAGCCAAATCCATCATCTCGTTATTGTGGTTTAGGGGCATAAATACATAAAGACATAAAAGAGCAGTGCAACTATGAGCCACAAGGGCCCTTCTTGGTTGCACTTTGGACACTGAACCAGTTACCCACCAAATCTGTCTATCAGCTCTCCCTGGAATACATAAAAACAAGCCCCCTATTCTTATAATAATTGTCTATGCCGTTTTTAAAGATGTTCAGTGTGTTGCTACTGACAAAGGTTCCTGGCAGCTGGTTCCAGTGTTCGACTACCCTGTTGGTGAAGAAAGACTGTCTTAACCTTGTCCTGCTGTGATTAACTTTAATTTTGAATTGATGACCTCTAATTGCATCATTTCTGTTAAATTCAAACATTTCCCTGATATATCCCTGTTCCTGACCATGAACAAATTTAAAAACCTCGATGAGATCTCCTCTCAGCCTTCTATATCTAAGTGAAAACATATTCAATTTCTTCAATCTTTCCTCATATGCCAGGTTGCCTATACCATTAACCATTTTTGTTGCCCTCTTTTGTACTCTCTCTAAAAGCCAACAATCTTTCTCATAACTAGGGGACCAAGCTTGGACACAGTATTCTAAATGTGGCCTGACATATGCACAGTAAAGCTTCCTGATGACCTCCTCACTTTTGTATGACACATTCCTCTGTATTGCCCCAAGCATTCTTAGTGCCTTCTTCCTGGCTTCTTTGGTATGTATGGTGTGGTATGGTATGTAAGTATGGTGCCTTCATATGCTGCCTACCTACATGCATGACTTTGCACTTATCAAAATTAAACTTCATTTGCCATTTTTCGGACCACTTCACAAGCTCGTCTAAGTCGTTCTGCAGCAAAACCTGCTCATTGTGCCCTGTTATTGCCCTAAAGATCTTCAAATCATCCGCAAATTTCAAAAACTTACTGCTTAGGCCACATTCAATGCTATTCACAAATATAATGAACAATAGTGGCCCCAGTACCGACCCCTGAGGGACTCCACTAAGAACATTTTGCCATGATGATTTTGTACCATTTAGCATCACTCTCTGCTGTCTATCTGAAAGCCACAACTCTATCCATTTTAGGATGCTACCTGCAATGCCATGGACCTGAAGCTGCATCATTAACCGTTTATGGGGTACCTTGTCAAAGGCCTTACTAAAGTCAAGATATGCTACATCAACCTGATTTCCCTGATAAAATTGTTCTGTAGCAAAATTCAAAAAGTCCAAGAGATTTGTGACACGATCGCCCTTTTCTAAACCCATGTTGAGTATCTTGAATCAATCTGTTTCCTTCCAGAAAACTAACTATTCTATCCTTGATAATTGATTCGAGACCTTGCAGACTAGGGATGTGAGGCTTACTGACCTATAATTTTCAACGTTCCCTCTTTCTCCTTTCTTGAAAATAGGAACTACATTTACCCTTTTCCAATCGGTTGGAATTTCATTTTGTGAAACTGATCTACAAAACATTATACTAAGCGGAATTGCCAGTTCCTTTTCAGCTTCCCGCAATACCCTAGCATAAATTCCATCAGGTCCTGCTGCCTTGTTTTGCTTTATTTTTCTGATATAATTGAAAACAACATCACTATCAATGAAATCAACATCGTGTATCTGATCACCTGTTACTGAACTGTGGTTCACGGTTGGCAGATTTGTCACATCCTCCACTGTAAGCACTGATTTAAACTGCTTGCTCAGCTCCTCAACTATCTCACCATCCTCACTCAATACAGTCCCATGTACTTCCAGTGGACCAATTGTTCTTGAAACTTTACTTAGCTTGTAGAAACTAAAGAACTTTTTACTGTCCCCATTGTCATTACAGTTCCTAGCCAAATCCAATTCTCTTGCTCGCCTTGCTGCTCTGGTTTTCTGCTTCACAGCATCTCTAGCTTTTTGATATGACTTTAGATTTACGATATTTGAAGCTTCCTTAAATACTCTAAATGCATCTTTTTAGCCTTAATTGATCTCATCAAATCTGGTGTAAGCCATGCTGGCTTTCCTACCCTTCTTTTGCGCCTTTGCTTTTGGGGACATGTCTAATCTGAATTTCCCTCAAGTAAGATTTGAATTTTTCCCACATTTCACAGGCATTTAAATACAAAAATTATTCTTCCCATTTTATGGCACTTAAAGCCTCTCTAATGCAGTCAAAGTCTGCCCTGTTAAAATTTGGAATCTTTCCCAAATTATCCTTGATCGTCCCTGCTATTTGTACCTTAAATCGCATTATGTTATGGTTACTTCTTCCCAGAGTTTCTCCTACAGTCAAGTCTTGAAGTAAATCACTTAAATATGAGAAGACAAGGTCCAAGAATGAGCCCTGCCTGGTTGGTTCCGTTACAAACTGGTGTAAGAACAAGTCCTCTTCAAGGCATTTCCTAAACAGTTTACACGATGGGGCGCCAACACCAACATTTTCATATCCTTTTAGATTAAAGTCACCAAGAATAAGGCATTTCCTCTGAAAGTTTCTACTGATTTCCGCGCAAATCACCTTGTCGAGCTCCAGTTGCTGAGAATGTGGCTAGGTTCCTGATCGATACAAAGCTCCTATCCTCAGTTTATTGCTGTTGCCTTTTCCCACAGCAACATCAAGCCAAATGGACTCCACAGACACATTTTTTACCCCATCTGCTACTTTTTGAGAACTGTATAAGCTATTCACATAGAGCATTACACCACCCCCTTTCACTGCTGGACCCCTATTGCATGAAAACATATTGTATCCCTGGATCTCATAGTCCTGCAAGTTATCCCCAAAATATCCCTCACTGACCCATGCCTCAGTAATGCAAACAAAATCTGGTTTCTCCTCAGCAACATAACACTTGAACCCATCAAATTTGGATCGAATGCTCTGAGCATTAAGCATCATACACTTAACAAAAGTTCCATGACCCTCTTTGGCTTTTTCATGTTGAGTAGCTCTATCATCTCTGGATGACCTACCACTCTGCCCCCTTGATCTACTGCTACACCTATTTGCTGACTGCGAGGTTCTATTGCCTATGCTGTCACTATCGGCATATCCCTGAGATGGCAATGCCAATTCTTCCCTCCCCACCCCAATATCTAGTTTCCCTGAAGGACATGTTCATATACTTTGCCTAACACTTGCACCCCCTTCTCGGAGAAGTGCAGGCCATCCCTCTGATAGAGGTCAGATGAGCCATAAAACCTGCACCACTTGTCAACAAAAGTCAAACCTAACTCATTGCAGAGCCTACCTACCCTGGCATTGGCTGCCAGTGCCCTAGAGCTCCACTCAGGGGAGACTCCAGCCCTAGGCAGAATAGCTGTCACAATAACTCTGCTATTGCTTTGCTTCAGGGTGGCCAGAAGGGCCCTGTAGTCCTGCATCAGCTCCTCACTCCTACCAGGACCTATGTTGTTCACTCCTACCTGCACTATAACTGTACTAAACTGGTTTTCACTGGTGGCCTGTGCGACCACTGGGACCAGGTCTCTAACCTTGGCACCAGGCCCGGTGATGCACCTCCTACCTCTCCGACCTTTACAGAATACCCTATCTAAATGCCGCACACGAGAGTCTCCTACGACTAGCACTTTCTCCTTGCTGCTATCACTATCCTGGGGGCAGTCCTCCAATGCCTGGAACCTATTGGATGTTACTACTCCTGCCTGTTGAGCTGCTTGACTAGGTTGCTTCCCAGTCCTACCACCTACCACCTGCCACTCACTGCCCCCTTGCTTAGGCTCACGCCTCCAAATCCTCCACCCCCTGACTTTAAACCACTGCCCCTCCTGTGAGCTACAACTAGAAATCTTCTGTTCACTAGGAACACTTCTCTCTTCAGATCTCCCTGCCACCTCCACAGCAGGGGAAGCTACAGTTACCTGGTGGCCTGTGACCACCTGGACATAGGATGCCCCTGCTACAGACTGCCCCTTACATGCTGCCCTTTCTGGCCTGCCCTGTGAAGCAAGGGAAGCTTTGAGCTTGGAAAGCTCTGCCGTAAGGGCACTAACCTCATCCTCTAGTGCCTGTATCCTGGTAGTAACCATCCTAAAGGCTGCAGCTTATTCCTAGATTGAGATTGAAAAGTAACTCGCTGCAAAATGATTTACCAAATAACAGAGCAGAGCGAAATAACCGACAAAGCTTAGGTGTATGCTAGTTCCTAACTATGCAGCACTTACAAGGTAATCACTGTGCAGAAAGTTGACTGTGGTTTTAAAGAAAGAAGAAATCACTCGCTGAATAACTGCCAAAAATGAAATAAATAGCTGAAAACACTGACACACTGGACAAAGACAGACATTAACCTAAGAACAAAATGGCGCCGGGCAGCGTCTCTAGGTGTAAATATTATAATCTGCTTGTTAAAAAAGAAACTAATGAGATAAAACTTGCAAATATATGCACAGAAGTAATTGCTAAATACCTATCCACAGTTAAGCCTAGTATACTGCCCGGTTCTGCAACGACTTATCTGAAAAGTAGGAGCTCCACACCGACGTGTTTCCACCTTGACACCAGGCGCATCAACTGGGTAGGCCATACAGCGCCCATTAGGTTAGTCGAGCCAGGTATAAACGTATCGGTGTCATGTCAGGGGCGATAGCATGCATAGCAGTATGCTATGGCATTTCATGACATCGTATTTTGCACAGCCAGGTGATTGATATCCATGTGCTACACTTGTGGGCGGGAGTACGCGAAATCAAAACCAACACCAGACAAAAACTGGGGGAGTTTTGCGACGCAGCGTGAACCAATCCATCATCTCACTTGCACAGGGAAGCCGCAGTACTCGTCGTTTAGGGAAGGCATGAATTATATTATGTAAGAGGGCTTCAGATCAGGGGCGTCGATTTGTATCCTTTTGTGGGGGCCAGGGCCCCACCAATGTTGATCTTGGCCCCCCCCCCCCCAATTTTGATTTGGGGCCCCCAATAATCTATGCTATTTTTATGCTGATAAAAAAGTTGAAGGAAAAAAGAAGAAAAACACCATTTTCTATGTACCTAGGTACATAGAAAATGTAGTTGATGTTAACCAGCACATTTTGTACTGAAAAGAAACAGATTTGGATTAGATAGTGGACTGACTCTCCACCTTTTGCTACAAAATTCAAAATGGTGTGAAAAAAAACAAAATAGCTCGATTTCCCTACACTGTGGAAGGACAACTTACATCATACAATGTTGAGATTAGCTGATGATATACAAAGCTGATGATATACAAACTATAATTATCTTCAACAGCCCACTCATCACACTATCAGCTTGATAATTACCTGGTACCTAGGCACCTAGGTACATGCTGCAGAAAGACTTAGACGAGCTTGTGAAGTGGTCCGAAAAATGTCAAATGAAATTTAATTTTGATAAGTGCAAAATCATGCATGTATGTAGGCAGCATATCAAGGCTCCGTATTTGATGGGTGGCCAAGTACTATCAGTGACTCAGCAGGAGAAGGACCTAAGGGTTATTTTGAACACAAAATTGGGGGCATCAGAACAGACCAAGGAAGTCAGGAAGAAGGCACTAAGAATGCTTGGGGAAATAAATAGGAATGTATCATACGAAAGTGAGGAAGTCATCAGGAAGCTTTACTGTGCATATGTCAGGCCACATTTGGAATACTGTGTCCAAGCTTGGTCCCCTAGTTATGAAAAATATTGTTGGAATTTAGAGATAGTACAAAAGAGGGCAACAAAAATGGTTAATGGTATAGGCAACCTGGCATATGAGGAAAGATTGAAGAAATTGAATATGTTTTCACTTAGATATATAAGGCTGAGAGGAGATCTCATCGAGGTCTTTAAATTTGTTCATGGTCGGGAACAGGGATATCTCAGGGAAATATTTGAATTTAATATAAATGATGCTATTAGAGGTCAGCTATGGCTCACATGACTTCCAAAGCAAACCTTAAAAGGTACACCAAAGTTCGCCTTCGAGCCTTGGTGACGTCACAGCTTTTTCCTCATTGCAAAAATTGGTAGCATCAGGCCTGTTTCAATTTTGCTGCGCATGTGGAGGGGGAAGTTATTTTTTAAGGCGTGTCGGACCATAAAGGTCATTAGCGCCGCCTTTAAAGCGAGTACGTTACATGTCTATCTATAAAAGCGAGTGTTTGCGATCAAGGTGCAGGCAGGTGGAAATTTACGTTAAGGGAATTTTACGTGATAGTTTGTGTGATATTTTAGGTGCTGAAGGCAAAGGCTGGGATTTGGACATCTCCCTGATGTCTAAATGGCTTTAATTTTACTTTACTCCTCCACAAAATAATTTGGATCGGATCATTGTTCACAAAATGTCATGGTGTACTACTTCGGTGGCTCTAAAACTGAATTAAAATTTCAATTCACAAGGAGCAGAAGCATTCGGCATAAGACGACATTGCGGGCGCAATGTCGCTAAGGCAGCTGACGCGCACAAAAATCCAACCTCCACACACAAGACGGCAGTGTAGAATATGCATAATACTTGACCTGACCTAACACCATTGACCTTGTCACATATTTGAAAGCCGAATGTCTATATCATTTTTTCATCACGTTCTGCACGAAAAGTTTCCCCTTACTGCGATAAGAAGAAAGAATTTGACCTGACCTCCGTTTAGTAACCTTTGCCTTGATTACAATTTTGGGAAAGCAGATTATTTGATTTGATGAAAGAGCAGTATGATCTGGATTTGGTGTTGCTATGCTGGAACCACTGCGAATCTCGGCATTTTGAAGATTTTGGAATATTATCCTCCTTGATCCGTCCCAAGTCAATTTCGAGGATAATTATAAATCAAATTGGTGAATGAGGTCAAGAAGGCAAATATGGTGGGGTCCAAGCACCACCAAAGGTATATAAAACTCCGCACTTAACCTTTTGGAGGGAAAGGATTACAAGTACTAACAGGGCTGCAGTAAAAATGCCCCCATTGCGACACACCTGTTGCGGGACCATTCCATTGAAAACTGCTTTGATTTCTGCCATTATTCCCACTTTCCGAAGTTTTGTACTTTTTATTTCCGACTCTAGCAAAGGAACCATTCCAGCCGACATATCCGTTTCAAAGCCGTTGGATGGCACTTCTGGGAATCTCCTGGGCTGACCTTTTCGGACTCCTTGGCCGTGACCGGAGAGGCATGTACCCGGTGTGTCCTACTCTTGCTCTTGGCTGCGCCATTGGGTACGGGTGGAGTTTTTAAATTGTTGTAAAAAAGTAGTAGGACGATTACGCTGATTGATGTCTATGATCCGTCATGCATTTTAGTTTGCTTGGTGTCGTGAGTGGTGACTGACTAGACTCGGCGATCACGATGACTACATCAATGCACATGTTTGATCAGAGGACATTGTTTTCGTTTTCTATGCTTTTGTGGAGGCTGTGCCCCATCCCCGACCCCGAATTCGCCCCACAAAAACTTTGGCTTCGCCCCTCCCTAATGTTAGGCACCAAGGAAATACCTTCACCCATCGTCATCACAGTTCAGGCCTGCTGTGCTCCGATGCTCCATCAAGGCCGGTGTGTTTTAGCCTGCATATGGGCGCGGACATATTTTACTTAAGCCGGTGTGTGTTTGTTGGTGTGTAGGGTGACGGGAGGGTGAAAACGATGACGATGACGATGACGATGACGATGACGATGACGATGACGATGACGATGACAACATGACGATGACGATGACGATGACGATGACGATGACGATGACGATGACGATGACGATGACGATGACGATGACGATGACGATGACGATGACGATGACGATGACGATGACGATGACGATGACGATGACGATGACGATGACGATGACGATGACGATGACGATGACGATGACGATGACGATGACGATGACGATGACGTTGACGATTACGATGGACCCGAGTCCATTGAATGACTCTGTAGTGGCATGCTATGACTCAAAGTTTTTATGTTGACATGTACTGTGTACTGCTCTTTTGCTTATGTGACTTCATCTGTTACTGGACGATTTTGCCCGTTGGCGAGGATGCTGAATAAACATAAACATACACATTGTCAAATACAAAATCAGAATTATTAAGGTCTGAAAATATAGTGGGCGAAATCCGATGAGTTTTTGTTTGGGGGGGGGGGGGTCTAGTACGTTGACACTTCGGCCCCCCAATGTTTTTCACAAATCGACACCCCTGCTTCAGAAGCTCCCTACACTTTGTTGTTCGCCGCTTCTTAACGCGGCACGCTAGAGTTCTGAAACTTCGTGACGTCTCCTAAAGTTCTTTTCGGCGTATGATGCCGCCTTTTGCTATTGATGAGAGGCGGCCCTAGACAGTGAGCTTGGAGGTCATATCTGGCTTTATTTTTACAGTATGATGAGCTTTCAAAGTCAGACAGATATCTTATAAAGGCAGACATGTTATGTATATCAGGACTAGTTTCTTGGCAACACTGTTGTGAAGAAGACATACATACTGATTGCACATCTAACGTCACCAAACATGTGCATAAATGGCAGCGGCGGTTCCAGGGTAACGAAGTAAGGAGGTTGTGGTTGTTTCAAAATGACAGTAAACCGAAACCTCGACATACCACATCATTGTTGATTTCTTGGGAATTCGCATGGCAGTGGAAGCTGATCATTTCCGAGATGGGCGGATCAAGGCCAGCTTTGGAGTCCTGGACCATAATTGGCCGTAATAGGCCAAAAACTTCCGCCCGAAGTTCAGCTACAATGGATGCTTCCGTGGTTCTGTAATTGAACTGCATTACAACACAAATAATGCACTATTAAATTGGACTAAATTAACAGTAACTGGACCTCAATGTGAAATTAGAGCTTTGACAAAACGAAAAATGTCATTAAGTCCCATTCTTTTCCTCCCTCATTCGCCGTTTTCGAAAGTTCAGTTTGGTTACAACAATATTGTAGGCAACGTTACAAGCCTTCAAACGATATCTCGAAAAAATATTGGTCCATAACTTATCAAGATCTGTGGAGGGGTTAGAAGGGGGGGGGGGGGAATAAGCACCCACGTAACATTGCGATATATTTTCATGCCTTGCACGATAGTGTTAAGCTACCAACCACATTACTGGCCCTATTCCTGTTATAGCCTATGAGGGAAACTCAGAAGTCAATCATGAAATGATAGTGTGTATCACTTACTGATTATGGTCTGATGCAGACGCGTTCCCTGGAACTTCTTCTTCCCTCCGCGCTTAGACTTCCCTGTCGGTGAGAACAGGTCAGATGCGGCGCTGTCCGTGAGAGCCGAATAACACAGCCGCACTACTGCTGTCACGGTGTCACCACCCAGGGTGGCCAAGTAGCACGCCTGGAAACATGAGCAACTTTGGTTTATCTGATTAAAGGAAACATATTCGGGTGCTACATGACCAATGAAATCGACGCGCCCTCAAGCCAAAATAACTAACTAACTTAGATTGCAGGTGACGGATGCTGGCTGAGACTCATGGCATAAACTGTTTGAAAAACCAGCCCCAGTCTCATGCTGTTAAGGTGACAATTTAATCCAAAATATGCCCAAATCAACAATATTTTTCACCCATGGGGGTTCTTCTGCTGTTGACAACTAAATAGCAGCTGAAGAAGCCCAAAGGGCGGTATATACTGTTCGTTTGTGTTGATTGGTTGGGTGGTTATTGTAATTTATGGGCGCATAGTCTGCGTCGGTCATTCAGCGCCCATAACATCGTCAGTTAAACAGTAAAATGCAAGCAACATCGTCAGTGAAACAGTGGAAGTAAGCGAAGGTCAGGGAAAGTCAGTCAGAATGACATGCCCTGGGGTGAAATACAAGTGTGATACCATGCTGTGCTACGATCCTCATTTTGTCAGGTGTAAAAGCGTGTTAATGAGGGGTATAAATCACAGAAAACTTGATTTTAGATAGGAAGCGGAAAAGCTGTCCTGATTGAACAATGGAAGACTTGTCGCCTAATGCTCCCCTAAGGGAGAGAGAAGCATGTCAAAAGTGGCATCTTCGCTCGTGGATAAGTCGGCAGCAGGCTGTTCATTTGGGCATCTTTTGGATTAAAGCACGATTATGACAGCATGAGACTATGGCGAGTTTTCCTAAGAGACATATTCCTGGGTAAATTAGATGCTCCAAGAATATTTAATGCAGTACTCGGTAGCTCAAACAGTTAAGTATGGCAAGGGTCATCTGTTACGCAGGAACAAAAACGACACCGATATCACGCAGTCAACAAAGAAACAATGACACTAAATACAACTTCAAAACTAGAATAGTCTTGTCTGCACTGAAGAAACAGTACGATAAACATACATAAATCAAACCATACCAGTGAGCTGAGCCGTTCTAGAGACTCCAAGTGCTCCGTCAAAGCTGCAATGTCTTCGTGGCTGCGAGCCGGGATCGGAAACCCTCGAGTTTCAGCAGCGTCACTGCCTTCCCTAGGAGGGCATCTAGGCGTGCAGAAAGGGCATCCTGCTTTTTGATGACTACATCCAGCTTAATAAGCATGGATGACAGTAGTATCCTGGTAGCCTCTGCAGCACATTTGCAGATAACATTAATTGTGAGGTAGTGGAAGAGCCACCAAACAGCCCCACGCACCTCGCTTCAAGATGTTGTTGGCCAACACTGTTAACAGAATCTCCACAGCTGTCAATATGTCCTAAAATTAATGTCATCATATGAAGAATACCATAGCAATGATCTGTATTATGCTGTTCTTCAGTGGCAACATGCATTGCCGAACTGAACCAAAACAGCAGGCACTGTCCAACGACAGCAGGCGTTCTCTCCCCCCCCCCCCCCCCCCCCCCGTCCCCAGTCCACTCAAAACCGGTCGGTTTGATCCCCATGCAAATCCTTTTTACTGAAAATTTCCAAACAATTGATTTTCTTTTTAAAAAATCAAAATAAAGAACCTAACCTAACCCAACCTATCCTAAGCTAGACTGAACTGCTTTTGAAGAAAAAAAATCGATTAATAAAAATGTCATTAAAAAATGTTCTAACTTGTAACAAAAGATTAACCAGGCCTAACTTAACCAAACCTAACACTTTTGTATGCTTCATGGCGGTAAAATGTGCGTAAAACTTGTCTCGTGGTTGCCTTAAATTCAATAATACCAAAGCAATTTCTTCTTTATGGAAAATTTCCAGAAACTTTTTTCAAGAAAAAAAATATTTATTTTTATTTGTAGAAAAAATATTAAAATTTGTCTCCCTTACCAGAAAAGCCTGATATGAACTACCTTTACCAAACCTAACCTCTTGGTATGATTCATGGATGTAAAATGCATGTAAAACTTGTCTCATAATTACCTTAACACGCGCCCTGGAGGGCGTCTGAAAATTACGCGCACTGGAGGGGGGGGGGGGTGGATTCCGCCCCCCCCTAAGATCTCGGCTCCTAGTGAAGCTAGAGGAACCAAATTCGCAGGGTGGATGGGTATGGTAGTGAACTCTATTGTGTGGAAATTTCATGACCTTAGGTAAATATCTTCAAGGTCAAATGAGGTCAAAGTTGCAAAATTTTCTGATATTGCGTGCCTTGGCTTGTCATCGCTATGGATCGCTGTGATCGTATTTAAATGCTCCAAAAATGGGCATCAATGATGTTATGGACATTACTAATGATGCAATGCAGATGCTGGACCCAACATTTGACCTCAGGTCACCTATATAGCACCACTTTATCAGGTCAGTTACCTGTTCCAGTTACCGAAACCGGGCCGCCCGCCCGACTGCTCCGTCGGGCAGCTCGGAGCAATCGGCTTCGTGAATAAAGGAGTGAAGTACATGAATAAAGTATGGAAACGCAATGACAAACAGTACAAATGACAAACAGTAGTGCATTTATGACAACATTCCAGTTGATCAAGTTTGGTTCCATTAACCTGTCATGAACTTGACCTGACTTGACCTCGGTGACCTAACATGATCTTGAAACTATATAGCATATCAATATACATCAAACAAGTCGTTAGTGTTGCCAAGAACACTTCCCTTTTGCGAATATACGGGAAGCGCATCAGCGCCGATTTTTGTGGTCTGGCGCTATAATTTATTTTTACTTTAGCGGCCCCTGACTTGAAAAATTTTAGGTCGATTTCCATTTTTCCTACTTTAAACGACGCGCCGGTCATTTCTAAGCAGGTACGCAGAAAATTGCGTATATCGACCCGTAAAATCTGCAGTTATTGACGAAAAACCGGAGGGGTGGGCGGATTTCGCCCTCCCCCCTCCAGTGCGCGTGTTAAACTGCAGTTTTCAGTCATTTTTATGTGAAGGAATGTTGAAATATCTGTCAGCAGTGTATAAATTCTTCTTATTATATCTGAGAAACACCAGCTATGAATATGGAAGGCTATGGCACAAAACAATGGTTGTATGTGTACTTTGTAGGTAGTCATTGATGTCGAAGAAGTATTTTGCATAATCAGATATGGAGGATAGTTGTTTTTCAAAACCAGTTACATCATAGCATCGGTTTGCACTTTCCACTGCATCTTCATCACAAATCAGTTAATCATGAGCAGCTTCATTAAATTTCAAGAAAAAAATGACCGAGACTTTCCTGGAGGGCAATGTTCTGCATCCCAAAAATCAAGGGAGCCTACTTTTCGAACCATGGTCCTATGGTCGTCAATGCCCGATATACCAGCATTGGTGGATTGGTTGAATGAATGAGCCTTCAATATTTAAATCCATCTCCTCACATGTTTAATCAACGAGAAATCTCACAAGCCTCGAATTGATGGCAGAGCAGCTGCGCCAAGAAAGAACCCGGCGTCCCACGTCTTAAAAATGACGTATTTTGCGCGTTCATGGCGACAGCGCGCTAATGGTGGGGGAACTGGGCGCCGAATGGGCCCCGACCGGGCCCAGACTGGACGCCGGCTGGGCAGACGATTGGTATCGCCGCGAAATGCGACGCTGATATGAATCGCGCGATGGACTTGGCCCATGTTGGGCCCCGGCCGGACTGCCCATTCAGCTAACGTTCCAAGGTTTTGCCGGTTGGGGCCATGCTGGGCCCCTGTCGGTTTGCCCAGTCGCGCACTGTGCCCAGTCGGGGCCCGGTTAAAATTCCGGCTGGGGTGTGTGGGATTGGAATAGTGGAAGGTTGCTGAAATCGATTACTTGGTGTTGGTGATCAGGGCATATTTTAAGGATTTTTCACTGCGTCCCAAAATTTCCCGAGGGCACTAGCAAGGTACCCCCCCCCCCCAAAAAAAAATAAAAGTCATCGGTTTTGGCCCACTATTTTTTTGAAGGGGCACAATTTAAAAAAAAAAAAAAAAAATAGCAAAAAAGTGTTTTTGTTTCTTCCTGGGGCAGGGCAAGAGCGGTTCTGCATAATTGCCCTCATAACTGCAATGCTTCCTTCATGATACATTCACACACACAATATCATCTCTGTTCCTTATGTATTACGCATTTGTATCAGATGAATGTGCATATGTTCATGCATTGTCTTCGATCACAAGTAACATCAAGATGTGTCCCCTGACATTTGCATTTACTCGCATGTAGGTATCACTATCAGGGGATAGAGGAAGAGCTCACCTCAGATGCCGCTGAACCCATCTCTAAAAAACTTGCTGAGGTAGGGTCGGTTTCTGGACGACTCTGGATCCGGAGCCCCACGTCGCCGTTCACGCATGCCCAGGAACTCTTGAACGGCAGGCCGTGGGTCATAGTGCGCTGTTCCAGCCCCGTTGAGACCTATCAGGAGCCGAGCGTTTCGAGTCTCTTCGTTCATGGAAGTTCTGTGATCATCCACAATGATGTGGTGGTGACTCACGATCCTCTCCGTCTGCATTGAATGGGGAGCCATCGCAGATAATCCGCACAGGACTTTCTGTACAATACCAGACGTGGCTCCTATTAGCTTTCGAAGACGTGTAGACATTTTGGCACCTTTGTCTGCATCCTCAGGGAGATCATGTATGTCTTCAATTTTATGCCACTCCTCACAGGCGGTGTCTGCAAACTCTCCTGCGCTGCCCGGGAAGAGCTGCTCAGACAGCGATTTTCCGTGCTCGATGAAGGATTCAAGTGTGGTAGCTTCTAGCAGGCTTTCCATTTTCTTCAGAAGTTCATCCTGTTCTGCATCCAGGCGGGCATCGAGGAACGATGTGGCGGATCCGATGACTTCCACTCGGATGGCGGCGCAGTCCCGTTTCATCGTTGGCACGAGACTGTGGCCAACTTTCCGGCGTGGCGTCTCTGCAGGCTGTTCATGCTTTTCTTCTCGCTTCCCTGGGTAGGGTGCGGTCTCCATCAGTCGGAGCTTGCGTGCTGCTGCGTCCCTGATGGTCAGGATGTCGCTCAGCAGCAGATCACTCCTCTGCAGCTTTTTCTGAACGTATCTGTACACATCCAGAACATCGCCTACAAGAGCAGTCATCCAGATCTGCCTTGCATTCCACGTGTGAAGGTATCCGGTGGCTTTTCTCCTTTCAGTAGCATCCCCATGCTCTGTGGTTTCCTCCCACACCTTTTTGCAGCCGCTGATATTTGTCAAGACAGCATCTACGACCTGTAGTTGATGTTCAGCGAAGCGCACGTCGTGATGGCGCGGGAACTGCTTCGCGTCTGGCATGACCGAATCGAGGAGCTTCTTCTTTGCTTGGTGGGTCCTGAAGTACGAGCTGACTGCCAACAGATTGTCTTTCCACACATGCAGTTCTGGCACCGCGTCCATCATGCTCTCCACTGCGAGATCTGATCGGTGAGCGCAGCACCAAAAGGTGAGGATGTCGCGCTTGAGCTGATCTCTGAGCAGACGCCACAGCCCTTTATGGCGACCAGTGTTTGCCGACTCTCCGTCGGTCGTTATGCCGGACAGCTTCTCGGTGTTTCCACAGATGGCGAGTGCATCATTGACAGCCTGCAGCAGACCTTCGGCGCCAGGCTTCTCCGGATTTGACGATGTGATGAACACGGTTTTTACAGAAGCATCAGACAGCGCCAGACGCGCACTGACAAACTTGTGGTTGATCATTTGTTTATCCACACTTCCGTCGATTTGGATACTGTATGTCACACAGTCATCAAAGATGTTTCGAAGCTTTTGTTTTTCAACCTTTTCAATGGCTAATAACATTTGACGGTAGAAGACTGGAGTTCGATAGTGAAGATCGCTCGGTGTTGGCTCGAATGGCTCGAAAGCCACGTCTGGCCCGTTATCACGCATGGCAGCTATGAGTCTGTCTGCACACATTGTCGCCATTGACCTGGCAGGCCACGAGTTTGCTGATGCCGTCTCAATCAGGCAGTCATTGTAGACGTCCAGTGCCATCCTGACCAGCGACTCCAACTGTTCAGCACTGTGTCCGCGGAGTGACCGCAGCCAGGGATGCTTTGTACTCTGCTCCTCCCAGCTCTTGGCAAGCTTATCACACTCCTTGGCTGTACGATGCACCTGTGACATCAAATGGTCCACCACCCTCTCTAACTTCTGTGAACTATCCGCACGGACACCAGAAGCGATGGGAACCTGCCCATTTCTGGACATTTTTTTCGCCTGATCTAGATGTGTTTCACACAGGGTACACTTAACGTGTGTTCGCATGATGCCGGACGCCGGCTTGACAATACTCTGAAGCTCAGGGAACCTAGTTATCATGGCTTTCAGGTCCAGTCGCACACCATGATACATCACACTACTGGAAGTTCCTGCAGTTACACTGACTGACTCCTTCGGAGTGTAATTCTTGCCGTCCCCAGGACGGGACGGATCCCCATTGCTGGACGGATCCGTCGGGTCGCTCCTGTCGTCCCCAGGGCGGGACGGATCTGCTGGGTCGCTCCTGTCGCCCCCAGGGCGGGACAGACCCGCCGGGTCGCTCCTGTCATCTCCAGGGGAGGAAGGATCCGTTGGGTCGCTCCTGTCATCCCCAGGGCGGGACGGATCCGCTGGGTCGCTCCTGTCTTCTCCAGGGGAGGAAGGATCCGTTGGGTCGCTCCTGGCGTCCCCAGGGCTGGACGGATCCGCTGGGTCTCTCCTGTCCTCTCTGGGGGAGGAAGGATCCGTTGGGTCGCTCCTGTCATCCCCAGGGCTGGACGGATCCGCCGGGTCGCTCCTGTCGTCCCCAGGGCTGGACGGATCCGTTGGGTCGCTCCTGTCTTCGGGTGAGGAAGGATCCGTTGGGTCGCTCCTGTCGTCCCCAGGGCTGGACGGATCCGCTGGATCGCTCCTGTCGTCCCCAGGGCGGGACGGGTCCGTCGGGTCGCTCCTGTCTTCTCCAGGGGAGGAAGGATCTGCTGGGTCGCTCCTGTCGTTCCCAGGGCTAAACGGATCCGCTGGGTCGCTCCTGTCGTCCCCAGGGCTGGTCGGATCCGCTGGGTCGATCCTGCCGTCCCCAGAGCTGGACGGATCCGCTGGGTCGCTCCTGTCGTCCCCAGGGCGGGACGAATCCGCTGGGTCGCTCCTGTCGGCCCCAGAGCGCGACGGATCGCTCCTGTCATCCCCGGGGCGGGACGGATCCGCTGGGTCGCTCCTGTCGTCCCCAGGGCTGGTCGGATCCGCTGGGTCGCTCCTGTCGTCGCCAGAGCGGGACGGATCCGCCGAGTCGCTCATGTCATCTCCAGGGCGGGACGGATCCGCCGGGTCATCTATTTCGATCACAGTAGATGAAGCGCTGAGGGAAAAGGTGAAAATTTTGCTTTAGAAGAACGAAAAAGTCGGCCATCACCGTAACGGGGAGCGAAATATGTAGTACATCTGAATTCTATTTTTAACCCGCGCGGCGCCGGGGGAGATTGCCCCTTCCCCTCCCGAATATTTGCCAATAACTTCACAACGACGGCAGCTGTCGACGTCAAACTGTTAGAACCATATCTGAAACTTTCACGTCCACTTCGGCCAGAAAAAATCGGCCAGAGATTCTGTAAGAAAATGTCATTTCAGTGGCATTATGTCACGCGATTTTCAGTCAGATACGGTGGAAACAGAATCAGATAGAAAACAGAATTAACTATCAGAACCAGATTCAGATCAGATCAGATAGTATAGGTATTTCACGAATCAGTGAATATCGAAGCGAAATGCAAATACACGTTATGAAAATACTAAGTAGTAATTGTTAACGTAAAATCGTATCGTAAAATCTGAAATCGCATTCTCTACTAGACGACTATCTTCTTTTTAAAGTGACGGACAGGGCGTAGAAGCGTTCTCAAAGATGGGGAGGTGGAGGGGGATTACGTTTTGAACAGACTGATTCGTAAGTATAACGGGTAGGTAGGTAGGTACTAGATTGTTTGTTGACTTCATCTGTCATTGGGGTGACGCCCGTTGGTGATAAAGGAATAAATGAAAATGAAAATGAAATTATTGCTCCATTGACTTATAATAGGGAGGTCGCGAAAATGATATGACCAGGTCACCGATACGAAAAATCCGAAATATACAACTTCTGCATACTAACAAGTATATAAACTCCAGAGAGTTTCAAAACTCTCACAACCAATAACGTCGTGGCACGACTACAAGACATTTTTGGACAAATATGGGCACGCGATCCAAAATAGGTAGTTAAGTAGTCCGCGATCGTTATTCCGCGATCATATAGTTCTCGTTCCGGGATCGCTATTACGCGACAGCGGAATATTTATTTAAATAAGGATAATATTCCGCGGTCGTTTATTCC
This sequence comes from Ashinkailepas kermadecensis, assembly GCA_034440615.1. NCBI lineage: Eukaryota > Metazoa > Arthropoda > Thecostraca > Neolepadidae > Ashinkailepas > Ashinkailepas kermadecensis. Next base: position 583,692 of record JAOTOM010005136.1, on the reverse strand, counting down.
GCGATCGGGATAATTAGGGATACCGTTTTTTTTATTTTTCTTTCAATAGGTAAATGAAGTTATTTAACATCGAATTATGAATTGAAGAGCAGTTATTAACATGCATAGGTATAAGAATGAAGCTTTTCCTCTTGCACATCCTTTCAAAATGTGCTTATTTAGTCAAAATCTGATCGCGGAATAAAATTCCCCGAAATAAGGGTCCAAAAATGTTCCGCGATCGCGATCGCGGAATTAATTAAAAAAGGAAATTCCGCGATCAATTTTCGGTACTACGCGAACGCGTAATAGCGAAATCGCGGACTTACATAAGTTCCGCGATGCCCAGCACTGTTTTTGGAGGTGCGTTCAGGTGATCTGACCTATGATCTGATCTTGAAAGTCTACAACATTTTCGGGAATTTTTTTAAAAGTGATAGAGGATGCCAGATTTGATCATGCCAAAAATGGCTAATTTTCTACTCTTTTCGCTAATTTTCACACATAATTTTCCCCTCTGAACCCTGGCATGAAACCAATTCTAGGACACTGTGCCAGGCAGGGGCGTCACCGACGGGGGGGGTCGCGAGTGCGACCCCCACTTCTGAAAACCGGTGTAGGTATCTCTCAGCGTTACGACCCCCCTTGGACCCTCACTCGAAAATCCGTGCATGGCTCCGCCCCCCCCCCGCTCGAAAATCCGTGCATGGCTCCGACCCCCCCCCCGCTCGAAAATCCGTGGCGACGCCGCTGGTGCCAGGGGCGCAGTACCTAACTTTATTCCGCCTTCAGGTTGAGGGGGCATGGGGGAGAGTCGTGAGCGATTTTCACGTCTTTCTTCCCATGCAATGCCATAACCAATGTTAAATTTCGCCAAAGTTGGGGGCGGCTGCCCCCTCTGCCCCCCCCGGCAGGGGGTTGTCATCCGTATTCAAATAGCGTGTAGCCAAATGGAAAGATGACGTCAGGGCTAAGCTCCATTTCGACCAATGAGAAGCCGCCTTCGCGCTCACGTGACTACCACGTGACCGTGACTGCAGCGGCCATGGCCATTGGTCGGCAGCGGCTGAAACTATTTACATTGCGTTGATATGGCGCGCTTGCAGGGCTCTCCTTGATGCCGAAAAACTTCAATTTTTGTATACACAATAGTATAATATCGATTGTGATTTCGATACAAGACACTTTGGTTTATCCAGCAATACTAAATCCATTCTGCTGTCATTTGTAGTTTGTCGCGCACCGTGCCAGATTTTGCGGCCCGCCCTGGACGGTGGTGTTCTATGGCCCAGGGGCGTCGCCACCGGGGGGCAGGGGGGGCAGTCGCCCCCCTGGCGTTAGCCAGGGGGGGCAAACATATCCTTTTGCCCCCCTGAAATTTCGGGAGGCCCTGTCGCCAAACAGGAGGCCCCCAGGTTACCGACAACAAAAAGCTACATACAACCGCTGGGAGGCCCGTCCGCACATGCCTGAGGCCCCCTCTCAACGACGTGAGGCCCCCTGAAGTTTCTAAGAGGCCCCTGCAGCTGAGTGTAGGCCCCCTATCAGCTAACCTGAGACGCCCTACTACTACTGAGAGGCCCCTCTCAACGACGTGAGGCCCCCTGAAGCTTCTAAGAGGCCCTGCAGCTGAGTGTAGGCCCCCTATCAGCTAACCTGAGACGCCCTACTACTACTGAGAGGCCCCTCTCAACGACGTGAGGCCCCCTGAAGCTTCTAAGAGGCCCCTGCAGCTGAGTGTAGGCCCCCTATCAGCTAACCTGAGACGCCCTACTTCTACTGAGAGACCCTCTCAACAATGTGAGGCCCCCTGAAGCTTCTAAGAGGCCCCTGCAGCTGAGTGTAGGCCCCCTATCAGCTAACCTGAGAGGCCCTCTCAACGACGTGAGGCCCCCTGAAGCTTCTAAGAGGCCCCTGCAGCTGAGTGTAGGCCCCCTATCAGCTAACCTGAGACGCTCTACTACTACTGAGAGGCCCCTCTCGACGACGTGAGGCCCCCTGAAGCTTCTAAGAGGCCCCTGCAGCTGAGTGTAGGCCCCCTATCAGCTAACTTGAGGCGCCATACTACTACTGAGAGGCCCTCTCAACGACGTGAGGCCCCCTGAAGCTTCTAAGAGGCCCCTGCAGCTGAGTGTAGGCCCCCTATCAGCTAACCTGAGACGCCCTACTACTACTGAGAGGCCCCCTCAACGACCTGAGGCCCCCTGAAGCTTCTAAGAAGCCCCTGCAGCTGAGTGTAGGCCCCCTATCAGCTAACCTGAGACGCCCTACTACTACTGAGAGGCCCCTCTCAACGACGTGAGGCCCCCTGAAGCTTCTAAGAGGCCCCTGCAGCTGAGTGTAGGCCCCGTATCAGCTAACCTGAGACGCCCTACTACTACTGAGAGGCCCCTCTCAACGACGTGAGGCCCCCTGAAGCTTCTAAGAGGCCCCTGCAGCTGAGTGTAGGCCCCCTATCAGCTAACCTGAGACGCCCTACTACTACTGAGAGGCCCCTCTCAACGACGTGACGCCCCCTGAAGCTTCTAAGAGGCCCTGCAGCTGAGTGTAGGCCCCCTATCAGCTAACCTGAGACGCCCTACTACTACTGAGAGGCCCCTCTCAACGACGTGAGGCCCCCTGAAGCTTCTAAGAGGCCCCTGCAGCTGAGTGTAGGCCCCCTATCAGCTAATCTGAGACGCCCTACTACTACTGAGAGGCCCCTCTCAACGACGTGAGGCGCCCTGAAGCTGCTAAGAGGCCCGTGCAGCTGAGTGTAAGCCCCATATCAGTTAACCTGAGGCCCCTTACTACCATTGAGAGGCCCCTCTCAACGACATGAGGTCCTCTCTCAAAGACATGAGGCCCCATGAAGCTTCTAAGAGACCGAAATTTATCCATTCCCGAATGGATACCAAAAAATAAACCACACACTTCCCCCTGGAGATCAGCTCCTGGCAAAACTCGGTGGTGACGCCCCTACGGCCCTGCATAGGATGCACTTCGACTGGTAAGGCTGCTCCCTGAGCGACATAGGAGGCCCCCTTGCAGCGATTTATATAAATTTACATTTCAAATATTATTTTAATATTTTTTTTGGAGGCCCCCTGCAAAAAAATAATGCACGAAATCCGAGGAGAAAAGTTTTGGTGGGGGGTAGGTTAGGAGGCCCCCTCCACAGCTGAGGAGGCCCCTCTGGAGCTCTGCCCCCCCTGGCAAAATATGGTGGCGACGCCCCTGCTATGGCCTTGCCCCCACCCCCCCCTCCTCCCCCGGTTCCTGCGTCCCTGCCCTGTGCGTCAACAATCAACATACCTTGCTCCGTGACATGCAACATCTGCGGCGTTCCCAGATGCAGACGCTTGCAGCGATGTCTTTGTAATATTACTAGAATGAAAATACTTGGTTACTTTTGAACAATTTGCACTACTTTTTCCAACTCAGCACGTTTTCGTTTCGCAATTCGTTCGGCGCGAGGCATTTTCTTAATAATCTGGTATAGTGCAACTACCGGGCTATCGATCTGCAACGTGTTTGAAGTTGTTTACGATTTAATTAATCTTCTGCTATGCTGTTCTGAACAAGAACTTTATGGCCTTTGTTTAAAAAAGAAAATAATGAAAATATATGCCATTACAAAACTTACCGTAAATTATTCACAATTCATTAAAAATAAAACTATCGAAAAAGTTGGTACGGACAGCATCAGCAATCTACCTATCCGCTTGTCATTTCGTCTCTGCCCGCCGCGCCATCTGGGAAAAATTCGCGGGCGATTCCGTCCGGGACAGTCTAACATCCAGGCGCTCCCGCCCGCGCCGGCTTCATGGCGGGCCCGACACTGCGACTCGAGTGAAGTCCGCTGGGGCGTGCCGGCAGAAGTTCGGTCGGGGCTCTGGCGAGTATGAGGAACGGGGCAATAAGGGCAGGAACAGGGTCGCAGGAAGCGGGGGGGCAGGAGGGTAGCCCCCAAGTTTGGCGAAATTAAACAGTAGCCCAATGACGTTTCATTTAATGGAAAGAAATAATTTGAAAAGCGGTTTGCCTCCTCCATGCCCCCTCAATAGCGGCGTCGCCATGGATTTTCGAGGGGGGGGTCCGAGCCATCCAAGTGGGGGGGTCGTGGGGGTCGTAATGATGAGAGATACGCCGATTTTCAAAAGTGGGGGTCCGGAGCCCCCAACCCCACCCCCCAGCCCCGTCGGCAACGCCCCCTGCCCCTCAACCTGAATATAGTCCCTGCGCCCCTGTGCAGAAACGGGCACAATGCTGGGCAGGGTAGGGCCTGGGGGCAGAACAGAGCTCGACCTGAGAGCACTGCCTGAGGGCAGGCAGAGCAGGGCATGACACGGTCTGAAAGCAGGGCAGGGCACGGCTTGTCTGAGGGTAGGGCACGGCACGGTCTGAGGGCCGGGCAGGGCACGGTCTGAGGGCAGGGCAGGGCACGACTGAGGGCAGAGCATGGCACGGTCTGTTTGAGGGTAGGGCACGGCACGGTCTGAGGGCAGGACGGGGCAAAGTCTGAGGGCAGGGCAGGGCACGGTCTGAGGGCATGGCAGGGCACGGTCTGAGGCCAAGGCAGGGCACGACTGAGGGCAGGGCGGGGCACGACCTGAGGACAGGGCAGGACATGACTGAGGACAGGGCAGGACATGACTGAGAGCAGGGCAGGGCAGGGCACGGTCTGAGGGCAGGGCAGCGCACGACCTGAGAGCAGGGCAGGGCACGGCCTGAGAGCAGGGCAGGGCACGACTGAGGGCAGAGAAGAGAACGGCCTGAGGGCAGGGCAGGGCACGGTCTGAGGGCAGGGCAGAGCACGGTCTGAGGGCAGGGCAGGGCACGACTGAGGAAAGGGCAGGGCACGGCCTGAGGACAGGGCAGGGCACGGCCTGAGGGCAGGGCAGGGCACGGCCTGAGGGCAGGGCAGGGCACGGCCTGAGGGCAGGGCAGGGCACGGCCTGAGGGCAGGGCTCAGTCTGAGGGCAGGGCAAGGCACGAATGGGCATTGGGCAGGGCACGGTCTGAGGGCAGGGCAGGGCACGACTGAGGGCAGGGCAGGGCACGGTCTGAGGGCAGGTCAGGGCACAGAACCTGAGCATAGGGCACGCCAGCACGGTACAGGGCAGGGCAGGGCAGGGCACGACAGGACACAGAGCAAACAGACAAAGTGATACTCACTGTGCAGGAAATGAACGGGCATGTCATTTGTGCTTCTTCTTCCTACTGAGAGCATATTTCCATTTGGGACGCAGTGGTCCAAAATTTGGAAGGGCTACGTCCCAACGGGAGGGGGCTGCGTCCCAAAATGGGACGCAGTCGATATGCTAAAATATGCCCTGGAAAATTTTTTTTTTTTTTATTAATATCAATTTATTTTTAACTGGGGTAATATAATTCAGTTTTAGCCGTTGTATCTGCCATCTTTTGTGCATTTCTTTACAAGAAGTTGATGAAGAAGTTTGAAGGCTACATTGGAGAGAATAGTTTACAAGGTGACAACAACCAAGTCTTCTCGAACAATGGGCATTGCTACATCCCTGTTATTTGCACCGTCTGAGGTTGCCTAAGTTATGCATTGAACTAAACGAGGTGCCGACCAAACACAATTAGCAAGGCTATCAATGACGTAGGAATTGGGCAGTGGGGCAGTTTCCCCTTTCCCAACTTGGGCTGACTGACTGAGTCAACATTATGCATATTTATCCTCCCCTCCAAACACACACACGTTTTCAGAAGTTCCCACATCTGCATCGCCTACCAGACGTGGAACATTAAAGAAATTATTGGGAGTAGAGAGCGTTGTTATGTCAATAATATCAGCATGCATTGAATACTTGCCCATAGGGTTCTACTTAAAAATATGTAATTATTGAAATGGCTTAGCCGAACATTGGAGGTCTAATGGCCTCCAAAGAGGTAGAAGATCATCTATGTTACCTGCATATACCTACTGGCGGATCCAGGGGGGGGGGGGCATTCCGGCCATGGCCCCCCCCAAGCGCTTCAAAGGGGGGCCATAGTATCTTTTGGCCCCCCCAAACCAACGAAAGTAAACTGAATTAAAATGCAGTAATCTTTGCTGAGGTTAAAAAATAGCGTTCCGGGTGAAATAATCTCCAATTTTACAGGTATTTTTAATATTTTTTTGGAAGCATAGTAGATTCTGACATATCGAGGGTTCTATGCTGTTCAAGTTCTGCTTACAGCAAGAGATGACGAAATCAGCAGTTTCATTATTCCTTCGTCAGATAGGTTCATGAAGTTTGTTTAGCCAGTAACGGGCAAGTGGACCCAGTGAGCCAGATTTCGAAAGCGGAATTTGAACAGGATGTTTTGCGCCAGTGACCAGTTGAGCTCAGTTGAGCAGCATGTTTCGTATGTTGGTGTTGTGGTTGCTAAGATGAAGAGACAGGCTACATTGACTGATTTTTTCAAGAAGAATAGCAACAGGAGGTATGTATTTACACTGGCGGATCCAGGGAGGGGCCATTCCGGCCATGGCCCCCCGAAGTGCTTAAAAGGGGGGCCTTGGTGTCTTTTGGCCCCCCCCCGAAACCAACAGAAGTCAACTAAATTAAAATGCAGTAACCTTTGCCGATGCTAAAGAGTAGCGTCTGGATGAAAGAATCTCCAATTGTAAATTAAAAAAATAAATTGTTTGGAAGCCAGTGTGGTAGCATAGTAGATTCTAACACACATCGAGGGTTTCATGCTCTAAGTTCTGCTTACAGCAAGAGTTGACAAAATCGGATCCGCCAGTGTGTACACGTGCATGAACGTTGACGTGGTACAATACGTTGAACGAGAACGTGAACGTTTTGGTAAGCAAGAACAAAAATCCGGTAACATAGAAACGGTGGAGGTTGGCTGGGGCCCCTACACAGGAAACTATGTTGTCAATTATTATTTTTTTCTTCAGATGGGCCCCTTTGCCAAATAGTGGTCGAAATCCGGTGCTTTTAACCAAAAATAGCGGGAGAAGGGGCACCCTCCAAATCCGTTCGATTCCTCCTCTGATATAATTCCTAGGTACGCCACTGGGGGAGGGGGAGGGGAGGGGCTGACGCCGAAAACCGAAAGTTGCCCCCCCCCCCCAACCGGTGGGCTAGGTCCGCCAGTGCATATACCTGTATTTCACTCCAGGCCTACCCGATGTCGATTATAGATCATTAAGCAGTGGGAAGCAGGGAATTTCCTGTGTAGAGATTAGTCATGGGCTGCAATTAGTAATATCTGCCATCTCCTTTGCTTTACTCGCTTCTCATTTTGTGACCTGTCTTCTCACCGTTATCGTCATCGTCATAAATATCTTCGTCCTTAATAATATCGAATCAAACCCAACTAGTCAGCGCTATTTTATACAATAAGACAATCTGAGATATTGTATATTCAAGTCTTAAACATACGGCACGTTATTGAATTTACTTCGGAGAGCATGACGTGGATCTGCAGTGCGCTTCCGGCGCTGACACTTTTGCAGGAGGTAACATTTTTCAGAATGTAGCCACATACAGCACGTTATTGAATTTACTAAGGGGAATATAACGTGCATCTGCAGTGCGCCTCCGATGGAGCTATTTTTGCATCACCTTTTTGGATTTCATTGCATTGCATTTTGCATTGCATTACCATTTTTGCAGGAGGTGACATTTATCAGAATGCAATTCAATGAAAACCATTGCTTCTCCCGTGCATTCCCCCATCCACCTAGCCATCCCTTCCTCATCGTGTTCTTGAGGCGTAGTTTTCCTGCCATACACGCAGATCGCACAAAGGGCCTGAACGCCCCCAACCGCAATGATTGGCCTGGAGCCGGGGAATGATCCGCCATCCGCGGCAACAGCGGGCGGGTTGTTCAGCGGCGTCGACAGTGGCGGCACCACCAGGCGGTCGCCGTGGGGTGGCCGGCGGCGGCGAGCGACCCGACCCACCGCGCCGAACCGACTCGTGTGGAACCGACCGACGCCGCCGGTCGGCGTCTCTGTACCGTTGCGTTCCCACATTGCGCCGATGTGCTTTCTCAGCCCGAAAGTAATGGATGCGCTGAATACAACGATCACGCGGCGGCGTGCTGGCCGCACATGGCGCCGCCCGATGGTGTCCGAGTCGTGTTCTGCCTTGTTGCTGACCGGCCTTGGCTGCGGTTTGTGCGTCACGACGGCGGTCAGTGGGTGTGCGTCCTCACCAGCTGGCTAACAACACCGTTTGGCTGGTACGGTCTGTGTGTCACGACAGGCAGCGGTCAGTTGATGTTGAGCCTCAACAACTAACTGGCTAATGACACCGCTGGCTGGTGCGGACTCTGTTTTACGACAGTGGTCAGTTGATGAGCAGTTTCACCAGCTAGCTAATGCCACCGCTTGGTTGGTACGGCCTGTGTGTCACGGCAGGCAGCGGTCAGTTGGTGTGCAGTTTCACCAGCTAGCTAATGCCACCGCTTGGTTGGTACGGCCTGTGTGTCACGGCAGGCAGCGGTCAGTTGGTGTCAGTGTTGGATTTTCACTTCTGGGTCTTGGACTGAGAGTGTATAATTATTGGGTTCGGTAAAATATCGGAGTGTATGACATCGAGAAGCCATATAATAGTGTATAAATTTCCATAAACAAGAGTGCATAAATTTGCTGATATTGAATAAATAACATGAAGTCATATACCACGGCTCATTTTTCCACGCATTGAAATAGTACACGGTTTTCCCCAAATCGTAGTGACAGGTGAAAGGGAGTGCACAATTTCAACCTACTATCCATATGCAAGAAGGCACTCACTCACGAACACCACTCAAACGCTCCTGTAGTGTATATGTAGTGTCCGCCTGGAGGACTGGCTGATTAAGCCACAAATGTCTTAATTTGGAATCCAAGCACCACTCGGCTCCACCGTCAGGTCATCTGCACCTTTCCAAGATCTGGTAAAGCTCGTCCACAGCCAAGGCAGGAAGTTCTTTGCTATGGTGTATTATTTTATTTTTCCTGCGATGTCATGGACAAAAAAAATTGTTTTGGATGATTCTGGTATTCTGGTTAGGTCCAATTATACTATGAATCATAATATATTTTATATATTATGCTAGGTTCTTAGTCTAGGTTAGGTCATTCTGTAAAATAAAAAATTATTTATCTATTCATATGTAATTATATATGCAAAATAAAGTATATATTACAATCTAGGTAAAATGTGTTTCAATTTCAATTTCAATTCTCCTTCAATTTGTAAAAAGAAATGCATGGAATCTTAATGTAAAAATAAGATGCAAACACTCATTTTTCTGCAAATGATTACTTTTCAGTTGGCAAACAAATACATGATCATTATCTTCATGCTGCACATATAGCACATTGTGTATTATTATCTGTACCCGGTGTGTCAGACATGATAAAGAAGTTGAACACTTCATACACTCAATTTAATACCGACATCGAAGACCTCATGTTTCTGCCTTAATTCAACATTGATTTCCGAGAATGAATACTTGCAATCCGCAGCCAATGCAGGAAGTTCCTTGCAATGATGTATTATTTTATTTTTCATATGCTTGTCATGGCCCAACAATTTGCTTTGGACAATTCTAGTTTCCCAGTTAGGTTTGGTTATATATTACCATATAATATACTTTATATATTACACTGTTATCTTAGTCTAGGTTAGGTTATTTTCATATTATGTATATATTCATATGTAATTTTTGAAGTCTTCACCATAAGTAGGCCGTGTACTGCTTTCACGTCCTGTCGGTTATTCGGGTTTTATGGCACATCAACTGCATTGGTTATACAGCACCCATAACTTGCATGTCCTCATTTCCGGTCACATTGTATATATCTGCATAGGTAAGTTTAGTAATAATATCTACTAAACTTCCAAGGATGTGGTGATTCTCCAGTATATGCAGTGTAAGAATGGCAGAGAACGTAGCATGATATAAAATATTTTATGTCATATTATAATCTAACCTAACAGGACAACCAGAATCATCCAAAATAATTTTTCGGCCATCAGCAAATTTAAAAAAAATTAAATTAAATTGATTGCATGAAGTGTTGAATTCTTCTTTATCAAGTCTAACACAAATAATATATGCATAAAATAATTAATATAATATATGCAAAATAAAATAATACAGCATCACAAGGAACTTCCAGCCTTGGCTGCGGACACATCAGGTTGCAAGTATTCATTCTTGGAAATGAATGTCCAATTAAAGCAGAAACATTAGGATTTTGATGTCGGAGTATTAAATTGAGTGCATGAAGTGTTTATTTTTTAAACATGTCTGACACACCAGGTATGGATAGTTATACATGTGCTATATTGCAGTGAAGATTATGATTAGGTATTTGTTTGCGAACTCAAACGTAATCATTTGCAGAGAAAATTAGTTGTCTAATCATCATTTTTGTTAAAACCCTGTATTAGTTAGTTAGTTATTTGGGTTTTAGGGCACATCAACTGCATTGGTTATACAGCGCCCATAAAAACCCTGTATTAAAATGTATTCAAAAAGTTAGTCCAATTTTACCCAGGTCAACATTTACTGGCAGGGGAAATGGGATATCCAAACACTTCGATTTCTTGTTTTTTTTGCTGGTTATTGAAGTCCTGAAATTGTTCGTCGGGGCCATCATTTTTTCATATTCGCCTCCAATCCTACACAGCTTCTGCTGTGCTACAGTGGCTTACAAAATTATTACGCTCTCTTTGCATGACGATCAAGCAAGGCTTACAATAAAAAATATAAAAAATTGGGTCTTAAACGTCTATGCCATTGGAGTATCAAGTTATCAACCCATGTGACAAGGCATGTGGTAATAGAAACCACCACTAACCTGTCCAGGTCATTTGCATTGCGTTCACCATGTCACGATTGACAACAAAGAGCTTGCCCTGGGAGAGAACAAAGAGCTACACTACCATCTCTTCGCAACTCCAGACTAACGAGAATAACTGGAATTTACAACGCTAACAGGGAACACAATACGGCCACTACCCGAACTGTCACATCAGTAGCAACCGCTTTTCTTTCAATTCGCAACCAGACAAAAAAAATAGCGAGATCAATCCGACACCACCCCACCTCACGAGCACGAGACACAGAAGATACCGCACACGGCGGAAATAACACGATGAGGGGCAGAGAGGGCAGCGGAAATTATGGCCCAATTAGCAAACCACACTATGACGTACACAAAATATAATGGGGAATTATGACCTACAAAAAGGCTCAAAATTGAAATGTGATAAAACCAATCCCGGCAAAAAATTAGAGAAATCATATTTATTCTGAATTCACATTGAGAAAAAAGTATATGTAGGCTAATCGGAGTAAGTTCACAAAGTCAATTTTTTTGGGGGCGGTCTTGGAGATTCTCCGTGTCCGAGTGGCATAAACAGTACTTGTGTCACAAATACGTGGTGTTCCGAACCAACGCATGCCGTGAAAACAAAAGACACTGAAATTTCTGGTTGTTTGGGTGCCTATTTTGTCACAAAGTCCTAGCAGGTTTGGAGAACGTTTTGGACAGTTGTGGCCAATTTTCATACGTACATTGAAGTTGATATCTTTTGTGTATATGGGATAAGATTGCTTCAAACTTCAGAAATAAACCTTTTCTCCTTCGTCAGTTAATGTAGCACATCCCAATCTTTCAGAAATCATTAAAAATTAGAGTATTTATTGTCTTTTTTCGCAGCGGTTTAAGTAGCTCCCGAAAGAGTGGCAGCTGCAGAGCCCTGATTCTCCCCCGTCCAAGAGCTTGTAAATTTATCAGACGACTCGGGCAGTGGTAGTTTCCCTTTAGTAGCCGTGAGACGCATGGAGCCGTCCTTCATTTGAGAAGGGATTACTTCGTATTTTGAGTTTGGAAGCCCAGAGATGGGAATCTTGTGGTGAATGTAATTTGTGCGGTGCTTTCGTGTTGTGATTAGGTATTTGGATAATTAATGGGCCGGGAGGAAGGAAGTGAGGGTACTAACTGCTGTGGTGTGGTGTCGGCAGACGTAAGCAATTAGGCTCGATTGAGTTGTTGAAATTGAATGCCTCTCATTGCCGTTGGGTTGCAAGGATCAATCATGATCAAAGCATGATGCCTTAGCTATGATAATGCCGTGCAATACATATATCGGGTGTACGGATATATTGCAGGGGTCTAGGTAGGTACCTGCCTAGGTAGGTACTACTTGTACCTTTTATTTTATATTCTTGTTGATTTTATTTCATCATTTTGATTTTTGATTCATGGATTGTTTTTATTTTTATTTGATCCTGCGAATTTGTGGAATATGATGTATTTTAATGTGATTAAGGCGATGCGACCACTCAGTTTCTCTGAAAATGATCACTTTTCAGTCTATATCCCACACTGAGTAGGTACCATGTTGTTTTGCCCTCCCACTTTTTTTTTTAAAGTATGCAGTGGTCAAGCACAACTTGCACCTGCCAAGGTATTAAGAAATGTATTCCCTTCATGCCTCTAATCACATTTGTGTATGGACTACTCTAGTTTGCTTTCTGGTTCTGGCCTTTTATTCTTCTGAGCACTTTTCTTCTGGTCAGGGCATTTTTCATGAATGGAAAATGTACAAATTAAGGCATAGATGTTTATTCATTCACTTGTACCAGACATGACAATGACATTGTACACACATAACTTGCACCATTTTATTAAACATATTCAATGTTGTTCAGGCTGCATGGGAATCACAACTTTGGCTTTCATTCTGTATGCTGGTAGGATGGCATTCTTCAAATCTCATGGGCATCTTATCTTCTGTTCTGCTCCTTGCATTCTCTCTGAATGTTTCTGCAGCTCCGATGATCACCTGAAATAACAAATGTACATTATTCCAAATGATGTGGCCAAGTTGTGTCAAGGGCCCAAATGGTTATGCAAGATGATTACTAGAACTACAGTGGATCTCATTCTCACTGATAGCCATAGGTCACCATATAGCCCATGGTGCATGCTGCTCACATGAATATGCTGAACATATATTAACAGAGAACATGTTACTCAGACAATGTTCACAATTATCACCATTAATTGGTGGCAGAACTAGCTGGGATTGCTTGTTATGCATTAGTTGTTCATCTGATATTTGGCAATGTAAGGAGTGGATTTTTTTGGGAGTGTATCATTCTTTGGACAGGCAAGTGTCCAAAAAATGACCATTTTTCCAACGCTGGTTGGTGTGCAGTTACACCAGCTAGCTAATGCCACCGCTTGGTTGGTACGGCCTGTGTGTCACGGCAGGCAGCGGTCAGTTGGTGTGCAGCTTCACCAGCTAGCTAATGCCACCGCTTGGTTGGTACGGCCCGTGTGTCACGGCAGGCAGCGGTCAGTTGGTGTGCAGTTTCACCAGCTAGCTAATGCCACCGCTTGGTTGGTACGGCCTGTGTGTCACGGCAGGCAGCGGTCAGTTGGTGTGCAGCTTCACCAACTGGCTAATGACACCGTTTGACGCCAAAGCCACCTCAAGCTTAATTGCATCACACTTACTCCGATAGACTCAATGGACAAGGATTGGTCTAGTGTGGTGGTGGTTACTGGTTTTACGACACGTCGACCGTCGAGTCATGTAGCGCCGCCAATCTCTCACGCCGATTGGTCGCAGGCGAAGAGTAGCGACAGGTAAGACTCGAACCCACAATCTTTCGATTGCGAGACGGGCAACTTACCCCTAGACTACTCGAAATTGAGGCGGAGCCCTTACTTAGATAGAGATATAGATATGCCAGAAATAATGCAATGCAAGGATACTAGACTTGTCAGTGTACTAGGTAACTGCTTTAGCCACGGTCTAAGTGACTTAATTTGGTGATCGCATTGCATATCAGGCTACTTGAGACCTTTGCGCGTGGCAGGAAGACGTGTGACTTCGAGTACAGGAACTGCCTGTGTTCACAAACTGACTCCCGAACCAACCCCATCGACATGGGGGGGGGGGGGGGTGGCGTGCCGACACTCACTGACGTTCTGCATCGCCGATTCCAATGACCGCTAAATGTTGGTAGTATTGTGGGTGGTGCTGGTCCGTGGGTGGGTGTTCTACTCTCATAATGATAACCAGTACTTGGCCGAAGAGAGACCATTAATTGTGTTGGTGCATCTTCCGAGATCAGGTTTACGCTGTCATGTCTGGCACAAAAGATAATGCTCCCATGACCTACGTACACGTGATAATGACCTACATACACGTGGCCACAATTGACGACACTGCATTTTTCACCATGGGAGGATATTTAATTCTTTTCGGGGTACCTGCGCACGCCTGGAGCCTGCCGAGCACCTTTGAAGCTTAACATGGTATGCTTCAATGGAAAAGCACCCCTGTCTGTCTTAATCAATGGAAAAGCACCCCTGAAAGTGTATGCATTTTTCCACCAATGCTTTCAACACTTATACCTGCGCTCGTTCAGGGTACCGTAATGTCACTTCACGCTAGTTACCATAAAGTTGTTCATGTAATGTAATACATTACTGGCAGTAAATTGGCTACCGCTTCAAACAACCACTTCATTGTCAAATCTTCGGCATGGCGGACATCAAGCTTGATTGGAACGTCACCGTTACCAATAGGCTGAACGGCGAAGCCGAAATAGTTTGGCTTCTCGGGATTCCAATTGAATAGCACCACTAAATCCGTGACATTGTCCAGATTGTCTGTGCCGTGCGTCCGCCCAGGGCGCGTGACATTGCCACGCTGACCCCGTGACCGGGGAGCGCGAGCCAGTCACGGCCTGCCGCCGCCGCGGGCCGGCCGCCGCCGTGACGACTGCCCTGCCCTGCGCTGATACTGACTCACTCCGGAGTGGCGCCGCCCCGTGTGCCCACTCCCAGTCGTGTTTCCCCGGTCGGACCGGTGGCCGAGGTGACTGCGGCACTCGTGTCACATCTCTCCGTGGCCGCCGGCGCGTCGCCCCGTGCGTCCACTCCCAGTCGCGTTTCTCCGGTCGGACCGACGGCCGAGATGACTGCAGCACTTGTGTCGCATCTCCCCGTGGCCGCCACCGTGCGCCGACTCGAAGGTGTTGCCCCGTTCGTCCCGACGGCCGAGATGACTGCGGCGCGTGTGCCACATCTCCCCGTGCCCGCCGGCGCGCCGCCACCGCGCCAGCTGGTGTCGAGGAGGGCTGCGGCCGCTCTCTCCTCTCGTTTCTCCTCGCTGGTCGACCCGCGTCAGCTGGGCGAGGCAGCGACGGCTGGGCGAGGCAGGGATCTCAGCCGCCTGGTGGGAGCGGATGCTTCACAGCGGCGGCGATCGATGTCGATCGGCTGCAGCTGACGGCTGGGGTGTGCTGACATCCGCTGGCCCGCCCCCGGGCCCACTGGGTCTGCATGGGTGGGGGAGTGCTGAGACGCGCCGATACTCTGTCTTACGAACGCCAACGGCTAGCAAATGTGTTGACCTTCACAGTGCGATATAACTCCATACCCCTCGCAATGCGGGGATTCATTATAGCTATCATATTTATTTATTATATTATCATACCCTTCCCATCATAGCTAATGATCATTCGCCACCTACAGTGCCGATTCAATCACTTTTTCGCAAGTATGCCTTCATTATCAATTTCCAGCAGACAGACGGGGCTGAGAACAATACGATTCAGATTGTACATAGCATTGGTGCTGGGAGCGCTCCGCCGATCTTCAGTAGTCCGCGGCCTCTGCTCCTTGACAAACTCAGAGTAGCTGAGGATACATTTGCATGACTGCTCCAAGCACGCATCGTAAGCCTGTCGGAATCTTTATGGGCTTCACTTCTCTATGTGGTGCCTAAAAACCAGGTGATTGGAGAGTCATCGGTGATTATCGTTCTCTGAATGCCATGATGAAACCTGACATGCCCGCTTCCACATATAGAAAGTATCTCAACTTCTCTTCGTAGACACGAAGACACGATTTTCGATGATTGATCTGCTGCGGTCGTATTACTATATTCCCATGAGCCCCGAGAATGCGCAAGAAACTGTAGTTGCCATTTCCTTCGGGAAATTTGAGTGACTTTTCATGACGATGAGATTGCAAGTTTCGTTCCGTGACCTGAACCGTTTGTTCGTCTGGGTGACATTTTGGTTGCGTCCCCATATATGGAATCTGATATGAGAGATATCGACTCAGTGTTGTATACTATGAGCATTCAGTGCTTGTACTTGAGCTAATGATGGTGAAGTCAAAACTTAAATGTAAATCCGCCCATTTTATTCTAACTTCGCTTCGGCTTATGCCTTCATCAGAGTATGCATCCCTTGACAAAGGTGTGCTCAATCAATCCGAGATTCATTTCTTGGGTCACCACGTGACCGCTGACGGAATCGGACCGGCGCCTCACAAGGTATCGGTAGTCCCTGGTATGGTACAGTCTACTGATGACATCAGACCGGCGCTTCACAAGGTGTCGGTAGTCTGGTATGGCACAGTCTGCTGATGAAATCAGACCTGCGCCTCACAAGGTGTCGGTAGTCTCTATATGGCACAGTCTGCTGATGACATCAGACCGACGCGGTAAACAGCCGACATCACCACACGGTGGCAGGTTGGCCAACCTCAAACACGCACCCCCCCCGACGCCTCGCAAGGTATCGGTAGTCCCTGGTATGGCACAGTCTGCTGATGATATCGGACCGGCGCCTCACAAGGTATCGGTAGTCTCTGGTATGGCACAGTCTACTGATAGAATCAGACCGGCGCCTCACAAGGTGTCTGTAGTCTCTGGTATGGCACAGTTTAGTGATGACATCGGACCGGCGCCTCACAAGGTGTCGTAGTCTGGTATGGTACAGTCTGCTGATAACGTCAGACCGGCTCCTCACAAGGTGTCGGCAGTCTGGTATGGTACAGTCTACTGATGACATCAGACCGACGCTTCACAAGGTGTCTGTAGTCTCTGGTATGGTACAGTCTACTGATGACATCAGACCGACGCTTCACAAGGTGTCTGTAGTGTCTGGTATGACACAGTTTACTGATGACATCGGACCGGCGCTTCACAAGGTGTCGGTAGTGTCAGGTATGGCATAGCCTGCTGACTACGATGCCCTCCGCTGTTTCCTCGGAATGATGGGTTTTTACCGGCGGATGGCTCCGCATTATGCTGACGTAACTTTTCCCTGTAAGAGTTAATACGATTATACCCCAAGGCCAAGCAGTTGCCATGGTATGCTGCCAGTGGCAAGGTGTTCCGGGAAGCAAAGGTGGCGCTGGAAAACGCGGCAATACCCACTGTCCACATGTAACTCGTACCATCTGGTGGCCAACTGTTGGCAGACCGCTGCTGGTACCGCTGCTGGTACCGCTGCTGGTACCGCTCTGTATCAGACGGTGGAGGGCCAGCCTTCTGGTGGCCAACTGTTCGTAGGCCGCTGCTGGTACCGCTGCTGGTACCGCTCTGTATCAGACGGTGGGGGTCAGCCATCTGATGGCCAACTGTTGGCAGGCCGCTGCTGGTACCGCTGCTGGTACCGCTCTGTATCAGACGGTGGGGGTCAGCCATCTGATGGCCAACTGTTGGCAGGCCGCTGCTGGTACCGCTGCTGGTACCGCTCTGTATCAGACGGTGGGGTCAGCCATCTGATGGCCAACTGTTGGCAGGCCGCTGCTGGTACCGCTGCTGGTACCGCTGCTGGTACCGCTCTGTATCAGACGGTGGGGGGCCAGCCTTCTGGTGGCCAACTGTTCGTAGGCCGCTGCTGGTACCGCTGCTGGTACCGCTCTGTATCAGACGGTGGGGGGCCAGCCTTCTGGTGGCCAACTGTTCGTAGGCCGCTGCTGGTACCGCTCTGTATCAGACGGTGGAGGGCCAGCCTTCTGGTGGCCAACTGTTCGTAGGCCGCTGCTGGTACCGCTGCTGGTACCGCTCTGTATCAGACGGTGGGGGCCAGCCATCTGATGGCCAACTGTTGGCAGGCCGCTGCTGGTACCGCTCTGCATCAGACGGTGGAGGGCCAGCCAGTGCTCGTCACCTTATTTTGAAAGAAATAGAGTAATCCACAACATAAATAATCTGTATACGATAAAGGGCTCCTCGCTGCTTACCTAGCGACGCTCAATTTTCGAAATATATTCTAATGATTTTCCGCCGAAGACACCCCTCTGACGAAATGTTCCCCTTCCCATGATAATTACTGGCTGGTCCCTGAGCATGGTCAACCATTTTCATCTCCGTACCGTTATTTGCTGACGTACATTGACCAAGCTACGAGCAAAATAGAAGCCGCTCCTCTCGCTGACGCAACTGCGCAGGTGTGGCCATTGATGTTTCTGATACGTAGACCTCACGTTTCGGTGTGCCATGATACGATGTGACTGATCGTGGTGTTCAGCTTGAATCGTAACTGTTTCAGCGCTTATCCTCGATGATTGGCTTCGGCAGGCTGCATACCGCTGCGCTTACGCCCAGGTCTAACGACATGGTGGAGCGCAGTCACAGGTCTTAACGACAGCCATTATGACCCGGAAGCAAGCGTGGCTCAAGTCGTTACCAGTAATCCTCTAAGAAATCCGTGCCATGTCCAATGGCTGTGGAGTGCCGCCTTTGACGGCAATGACTGGTGGCCAGCTTCGTTTTCCTCGGATCCAAATAGAAGATAAATCGGTGGATTCTTATCAAGTTGTAGCTGTCGCGCAGGATGACCGATACTGATTTCCGTTCATTGTTACAGAGGTACAGTCATGGTACAAGGTCAACGTAATCCAAGGGATTTCGATTCCCGTTAGTATGTTTGTCTACGTGTCGACGATATCCGTAGCCCGTTACAGTTGTCATGTATCGGGTCATTGCCTCTGCTGAAGAGAATGCCCATGTTCTTTGTCTTCTCAAATTCCAGATGCCAGATAGAAGCAAACAAGTTGTGTTCATTGATAGACTCAAGCCGGTACACCTGCCGGCGATCGACGGTATCCTATCCGGGGGTAGAGTCCCCTGACCCTGCCTCAGGAACAGGCCAGGCGGTCGGCGATCGCGCTGTGACACACCAGGGGTGGAGTCCCCTGACCCTGCCTCAGGAGCAGGCCAGGTGGTCGGCGGTCGCGCTGTGACACACTAGGGGTGGAGTCCCCTGACCCTGCCTCAGGAACAGGCCAGGCGGTCGGCGGTCGCGCTGTGACACACTAGGGGTGGAGTCCCCTGACCCTGCCTCAGGAACAGGCCAGGCGGTCGGCGGTCGCGCTGTGACACACCAGGGGTGGAGTCCCTGACCCTGCCTCAGGAGCAGGCCAGGCGGTCGGCGATCGCCGTGACACACCAGGGGTGGAGTCCCCTGACCCTGCCTCAGGAACAGGCCAGGCAGTCGGCGGTCGCGCTGTGACACACTAGGGGTGGAGTCCCCTGACCCTGCCTCAGGAACAGGCCAGGTGGTCGGCGATCGCGCTGTGACACACTAGGGGTGGAGTCCCCTGACCCTGCCTCAGGAAAGGCCAGGTGGTGCCTTTGGAACCCCTAGGGGGGAGTCCCCTGACCCTGCCTCAGGAGCAGGCCAGGCGGTCGGCGGTCGCGCTGTGACACACTAGGGGTGGAGTCCCCTGACCCTGCCTCAGGAACAGGCCAGCCGGTCGGCGGTCGAGCTGGGACCACCTCGGCCGCCCGGTGGCACCTCCCAACCGCGGCTACCGAGTCGCTATCTCACATCGCGGCTACCGAGCCGTGTCATCCAACCGTGGATTACAAGCCGGGTCCTTCAACCGTGGCTGCCAAGCCGAGTTCTCAAGCCGCGGCTGCTGGACCGCGCTCTGCCGGACTCGCTGTGGGAGGCGGATTGATGCAACTGCCCTCCAGACTTCATTATTTTTGATTCGTCACAAAACAAAAGCTAAAAGAAAGAGAATCTTTCCGCTCCGCGCTAAGGGTACTTATATTTATAGCCCTCATGTAGCTGTATTGCTACCATTGGACGGATGGGTGTTTGTATATATGAATCACTTGAGTAATTTTCATCTCGAATGACACATTTAAAAGCCTTGTTTTGCACTATGAAAATCTGTTGAGAAACAACAGAAGGTATGCATGTTCACACCACCCATTTCCATCGATTTTTTTTAATGTGTGAAGCAGGCGTCACACATCAACGGATAACGGTACTTGAATACAACTTTCCGAGTTTACTTACTACCCAATAAAACGCACCGGATAAATGTTTGAATTGTTGCGTTTTCATGACTTAGTTGTGTTGCATATTTGCCGATTATGACTAAAATCGAATATTGTGGCTAAAGTAAGCACGTTTTGTGATACCGAGTTTACTTAAGACTCGGTACGTTCTAACTATTAGGAAAAAAAAAAACGTAAAATTTTCGACAATTGTAAAAAAAAAAATACGAATTATATTTGAGTTGGCAAGTATTTTGGGACCATGGTCCACTTGGTCCTTACCTTACCTTCCTTACCTTCCTGATAAAAATAAGTTTTGTTTTTACAATTTCCCCAAAATGAACTCCCAAGAGCCAAAGACATGGCGTCAGTCGTGACCGCATAACTTTCATAATGACGCCACTTTGGGGAAGACAATTTGAAAGGTGGTTTCGGACCCTACTGTCGGGCGCATTCCGATGACACCTCTTTCGTGTTCGTGCGACCCTTAGTTTGGATATTAGATGGTGACATATAATGCCTCATCCCCCGAGACGGGGATCTAACCGGAAAGACCGGGTTAAAATCAGCTGTTAGCAGCTGATCAGCTCTTCTCTCATATAATCGCTTATTTTACGTGCTATCTCGTGTGTATTGTTGCGCACGTTAGCACGAGTTTTTACGCTGAAAATGAAAAGTGTGCTTTAAGCCGAAGATGCATTGGGAGAAGGAAATGTTATAATAGGACGTTTATTAGCATGATTAAAACGATGCGACTACCAATTTCCGTCCATTTTCATCACTTTGCTAGTTACCGAAGCAATTCTTTCGCGTGTTGCACCGTCCGCGATTGGCTACCATGTACTGCGTCCTTCCTAGTCGACGCGACGCCATATGTTGATATGCAGTGCGGACACCTTGGCTCGCGTTGCTCAAGGTTCGGGTAATACGGTAGCACACGTGGGAATGGGAATGTGTATGGTTAAAACTGGAAGCATTTCACATACCTTAATTTTAGTAAAAGTAATGCTAAATATTAGCACTGACGGAATGTTTCGGCGTTATAGATTTATAGAACGGGCTCACTTATTTCAACTTGTTGGCTGCAGATGCAGTAATTGCGTACGCATTAAGTACCAAGAGAGTGAATGAGTAATTTACGGGCAGGCAGACTCGAGGCGTGTGAAAGTGTCCCGATGTCTAGACAGTGCGCCGCACACAGTATGGACCGCTGTGTTGAACGGACTACCGTGCCGTCGGATTTCTCGGTGACCCTTCTCCAGACCTGTAGCTCTGTTAGATAGTACACCGTGTACCTACAGTGTACATCACTGTTATGGACGAACGACTGTGCCGTTGGATGTCTCCGCGACCATTCTCCAGATGTGTAGCTCTGTAAACAGTGCACCGTGTACCTGCAGTGTATGACACTGTGATGGACGGACCACCGTCCCGTCGGATATCTCGGTGGCCCTTCTCCAGACCTGTAGCTCTGTAGACAAAAGCTGCCCTGTAGACAAGCTCTGTACTTACAGTGACTCGTCACTGTGCTGGACGGATTACTGTGCTGTCAGATGTCTTGGTGGCCCTTCTCCAGACGTGCAACTCTGTGTCATTACAAAATGACAGACCTTCGAAACAGCTGGAATCGTTTGGCTGTTACGAGCATGGTTTCGGCCGATGGTGGAACGGGATACCGTCATTCCAGAGTGCGAATATAGCTATTGCCACTTGCTAGGACTGCTTGGCGCATATATGCGTTGCGTAATTACCTGAGCTGTGAGGAGTGTGAGGAGGTAATACCTTAATTGAGAGATACTATGTTAGCAATGGAAATTAATGTAGTTGGAAACACGAAACTTGATGTCATCATTTTATGTCAGATAGCAAACAATTGTAACTATTCTGAGTTGACTTCACCGCCAGATATCGTTGATCGTCCTCGTCCAACGAGATATCACGGTACCAGGCATGACCTGATCAGGCACATGACATCACGGGCATACATATGCCATATGTCATGCTATGACAAGCATAGCCATGGGCCAGATGACAGCACCCGGTTAGACATGACCTGGCCGTATCAAGCCTGGTCCGACAGGATCCCACTGGAAATCACCCCAATATCCATGACCTGGCCGTACGTAGCCTGGCCCGACAGGGTCCCACTAGAAATCACCCTAATATCCATGACCTGACCCGTCTGTGGTGACAAGCCGGCTCACACAAAACGCCCACACCCACCGAACTGAGGTCCGGGTGATTTCACGACTTCTTCGATAGAAGCGACGATCTATCTGAGATGAACAATCGCTTCCTTGCCCAGGAATGCCCATGTGACAAAGTGCGCACCGTGTTGCCGTTCGCGTGTGTCTGTTATTCTCTCCGTAGCGGAGCTGTCGATGGGAAAGCAAACAATGATATTACATCAGACTCCGTGACGACTCATTGTCCGGGCGGCGGTAGTCCGTACCAGTTCAAGTCTCGTGCTATTCACATGGTGCTGTCTTCCGAATACAATGCTGACATTTGCATTGCTCGCGAATTGCCCACGAAGTCTGTTTTTTTTTACTTTTGTTCTTTTTTGCTTCCATTTCATTCAGTTATGCGCTCATTCTTCGTGAAAAAGATGTGTGCATTTTCACGACAATGTATGTCAATTTTACTTGCTCTAATTAAATCGCATAGCATTCCAGAAGTCTCGTTGCAGTCGACGCGCCCTAAAGCCCTAAAGCACCCACCACCAGAAGTCTCGTGCAACGACATCTGGAAAACGGCAAATATAAATCTTCGGCACAGAACGACAAAGGTACTGTGTGTCCCTTGAGTACCTTTCGAACAGTTCATCGAGGTGATGAGGTATCGCTCAGTGGAGCGGAGTGCAGTTTGATTCACGTCTCACCAATGATGTTGCAGGGCACTCTCGATGTTGAGACGTTCAACAGTCAAGAGCTGATGGAGTACCTGAACGAGTATCGGTACATCAGCCTGGACGGCGACTCTCCCACCGATGATGACAATCCACCTGAAGGTACGAAACTCAACGGTGCAGATATGCAGACAGAATATTAGTGCCTGGAAAACCTGACTGACTCTTCCCAAGCCCAAACACAACGACCACACCTGTACCGACAACTGTGTGGAATGGCAGCAGTTCTCCCTATCTGTGCGTATACTTTATCTGCAGGGAAGGGATCGAGGCTGTGCCACCGTCATGCTCGACGGAGGGAGATGCAGCTGTGTCTTGATGTCAAGACGCTTGGGCGTTTTACCTGTATCTAATGACTGCAACTTCGGTGACTGTGGGCATTAGACGATATAGGGTATGGGGCCTCAACAGTAATGTCTGTGGGTATGGGAGAGTGTAGGGTCAGTGGTGTCGGCTGGATTATCTGTGGGTGTAGGATGGTTTGCGACCAGCGGTCTCGGCTGTAATATCTCTGGGTGCGGGACAGTGTAATGTCAGTGGCCTCGACTGTAATATCTCTGGGTGTGGTATGGTATGTGGGCAATGGTCCCAGCTGTAATATCGGTGGGTGTAGGATAGTGTATGACCAGTGATCTCGGCTGTAATATCTTTGAATATGGGACAGTGTATGGCCAGTGGTTTCGGTTGGAATATCTGTGGGTGTGAGACAGTGGACAGGTGGTCTCTGCTGTAATATCTGTGGGTGTGGGATGGTGTGCGGCCGGCGGTCTTGGCTGCAATATCTGTGAGTTTAGGACAGCGAAGGGCTGGCGGTATCGGCTGTAATATATGTGTTTGCGGGACAGTGCAGGGTCAGTGGTCTCGGCTGTAATAATTGTGGATATGGGATGGTATGCAGCCAGTGGCAAAGACTGCGCTGCTGGTGGGTCTGAGGTGGTCCAGGGCCGATGACCACCTCGTTACGAAGGGCACGTCACACCACCGGGAGCTATTTGGGAGGATGCACGTGAACCCCTGCTGTCTGGTGCCGTGTGCCACCACGACTGCCCGTGATCGATGTCGGCCCGCGGCAGCGGTGATCCGACCGGGGCAGGCGGTGATCCGGCCGGGGCAGGCGGTGATCCGGCCTGGGCAGGCGGTGATCCGGCCTGGGCAGGCGGTGATCCGGCCGGGGCAGGGGGTGATCCGGCCTGGGCTGGCGGTGATCCGGCCGGGGCAGGCGGCACTGACCGCCGCCAGTCGGCTCCCACTGTCGGCTGGCGGTGATCCGGCCGGGGCAGGCGGTGATCCGGCCTGGGCAGGCGGTGATCCGGCCGGGGCAGGCGGTGATCCGGCCGGGGCAGGCGGTGATCCGGCCGGGGCAGGGGGTGATCCGGCCGGGGCTGGCGGTGATCCGGCCGGGGCTGGTGGTGATCCGGCCGGGGCAGGCGGCACTGACCGCCGCCAGTCGGCTCCCACTGTCAGCCGGCGGCGTTCAGGGCGCCAGAGAAAGTGGTGCCGACAAGAACGCGGGCAGTCAACTGCCGCCAGTCTATCGGGGCCTGGTTCTGGGTCGTCACCAGGTCGGCTGTAGGTGGTGCTGGATGCCTTGATTATAACTGGGGGTGAACTGGGGGGTTGTGAGGCTTGGGCCGTCACCAGATCGGCTGGGGGCGGTGGTGGTGGTTTGGGTCGTCACCAAGTCGGCTGGAGGAAGTGTTGGTCTGGATCATCACCAGGTCGGCTGGGGATGGTGCTGGATGACTGGGTCGTCACCAGGTCGATTGGGGCGGTGCTGGAAGGCTTGGGTCGTGACCAGGTCGACTGAGGACGATTTGGGGGCTACTGAGCTGAATCCAATTGGTCGATGATGGGGTGATGCTAGAGGTGTCTATCGATATGGTGGTGTGTGGTGCTCATGTGCTTGCGTCCGCTCAGCACGGATATTCTTGGGCTCTACTGATACGTGAACTCTCATGAAATTTGTTCTCAGACTGAGTTCACCGATGTACAGGTGGTGTACTCGTAATGACGGTTGCATGCTATTCACTGGTCGTACGTGCTAATTATGTGCACGCTTTGTAATTGTGCCCGCCAATTGTGTGCACCCTCGCAGCCTTTTCAGCACCGTAAATGAGTCAAAGCATCACATTCCTCGTTACGAGCGTCATAAGAGCGCAATCAACACCATGAACGTGTCTCGTCGCATGCATGCGCGCGGAACCAACAGAGGCTACAGGTGTGCAGTTAGGTCGTCTTAGTTCCGGGATCAGTTAGTGTACCGAGACTGTGACAGTGCACTAGCGGATCCAGCTGCCTGCTGTGGAGGTCAAACTTGTGTGGGAAGCCCCACATAGTCTCCGGCTATCTGAACCACTTCAGCACATGAACTTCTGCACACACTGCTGCTGCTCAGATTCTCATAAGCGGAACTGATGTGTATAGATGGAACGAAAATTTTCACACACTCTTACAGCAAACTAAAGGAAATGCGTGTTTTGTTCATAGCTCTCTGCGCTGCTCCGAGTGGTTCGAAATACCACGACCAGGTCCGAGTTGCGAGAAGTCACTACTTAGTTCACTGGACGTAAATATCACCACCTACTTCATCAAACAAAATGGACACCTAGTGCACAATATGCAGAGGCGATCGCTTAGGTCACCGGACGTTTGGTAGCGAGATGTGTGCACCCTAACAATGGGGGCTAATTATCTGACCCAACGGCGAAGGAGAAGTCACGGAAAGTGGGGCACCGAAGCTATTTGCTCCCATAGGCCCTATGGTTCAGGTCGTACTCCCTATCCCTCTCGTTTCCACACCAAATTATTTTTTTTATCGCCCATGTTAGCCGGTGAGCTAAAGTGAATGAAATGGCCCGGATCGTGGCCTATATGTGAAATAATACAAGACAAAGATGCTTCCGTGGTCGTATTTTTATTTGGAGTCATGTTTGAAATATATAATTAAGGAGAGTGGATTAGATGCACACCGAAATCCCTTGTACACTGCGGCCATGGTATTCACATATTTGGTGTTCATAAATTGTCTGGCGCTCGTCCTGGCGATGTCAGTACTTAGCCGTTTTCTCGAATCGGTTTCTCGTCAAGAATTTTGACTCTTTCCCAAGAGATGGTGGGCCCTGCTTCTTGCACGTGTTTTGAAAGCCTAGAATAGCTTGCAGTAAATGGCCGATGTAAATAAGCTTTGCAAAATATTGATGCGCGTTTGGCAAGCTACTTTTTAGAATTGGTTTGAATTGTTGTTGAATTGTCAACTTAGTTGAATATTGAGGCTCGTATTTGTACACTATTTTGTTCCGAGCAATATCAATCGATCCGACCAAGAAAACTTTAGTTTAAATGGTAGATTTAACTTTTCCTTTCCTCTCGAGCCTACTGACTTCATCGCGAGTTTTAGTATGATTTAGTAGCAATTTGTTTGCCGATTGCTTCAAACCATGCGCAAAGGCCTTCCTCAAATACTTTCGGTCAAGGTTTGAATAGGTTAATCCGTCCCGTTTTACTCCCCCCCTGATATTCGTTCACGACAGTAAAAAGACGACAGCGCACACCACCACCAAATTTTCAGGACCATTTCCGTGACCTTTTTTTGCGTCTGACGTGAAGATGTTAACCCCCAGGTCATGCAATGCCATTGACCTAGCTCAGGTGAAATAGGACCACCTCGAATTTTTTTTTGAGGATCGATAGCTCATACAAATGAAAAGATATGAAATGAAACTTGCCACGTGAGTGCAATTTGGCAGTGTCTACAAAATGTGCATCTCCGATTTCTGTTTGAGCTCAGGTCAATGACATAAAGTCACGACCAACTTTGGCTCATTTTGGGCTAGTTTTCCTATTTTTGTAATATTCATGTTCTTCTGACCTCATTTTTACTTTGGTATGCATGTAGAAGAATCAGAATCAGATCTTTATCCAATTTTCGTGACCTCCGTCAAGTAGCCTAAGGTCAGGTGAAGATAAGCGCACAACATGCGCGAAGCCTATTCAGACACTGCTGACTGCATGGTTTGTTGCGAGTTTTTGGCCTGAATAATAACAAAATTGCATTACACGAACAAAATTACCCTGCTATGCAGATATGAAATATATTTGGAAGTTTTTTTTCTAAAAAAAGAACCTCCGTTTTGATTTCTAAAATGATTTATCCGAAAAGTAAGCGAACTTTCGGCCCTACTCGTCGAGGGCTTTCCGATGATGCCCAGTACCGAGTCCACCCGAGACCAACCGGCGTGAGAGGTTAGCGTCGCTATATCACCTAGCAGTTGAATGCGTTGGAAAAGAACCCAAGGTTCTCCGATGATACCCGGTTTGTCTTCGTGCAACGCTTAGGATGGAAGTTACAGGGGGTCGTCTTTCACGACCCCCCACCCGACACGGGTTGTGAAGATCTGACCGAGGAGATAGAGCGGCTTAATATACCACGACTTGGAGTTCCCTGTATTTGGCAAACTAGGAATATTGTGACCATATCGCTTTAATAATTACCATAATCAGCGTTGAATTTCAAACTGTTAGTTAGGGAACATGTATGTGCACGGCAAGTTCATGTTTGAGCAAAACTACCTTAATTAGAGTGTGTGACCAAGTTTTATATGTAACGAAATTAAGTCATAGTTACGTGCTTTACATTCCTACCGTATTTTTCATTTGCAATGAAGCAAAACATATGCGATGACAGAACGTTAAGGAATGTACATACATGAATGGTGAAAGAAAACTTCAAGCCCTGTTGATGCGTTACTTCAGAGCCCACTCTGACGGAAGCAGAATGCGGCAACACAAGCCTGACTAAGGGAATCGCAGGAATTGGGTCAAAGTCATCTTGGAGAATCGTGTGGGTCTGGAAAGCAACCATTAATTTTTTTTTTTTTAACTGGAAGATTAACTGCCTATTCTATAATATCAATTGCCCCGGCTAAACAACAACATCCACACAATACACAACACATCCTTAAGTGGCAGGGTCAGGATCCCTGTAATATAGTGTTCAGGGTTCATACATCACCCTCTGCTTTGCATGGACTGTTCGGGTCATCTAAGCGCAAATGATACGAATTGAGGTCAATGCTATATAGTGGTATATGACGATGCAGCCAACGACTTCAGTGTTGAATGTTATTGGAAATGGTCGGTGCGCTCAGCGGAGGTCACCGTTCATACAGGCGGGGCCACGATGCGGGAAATAACATCACGCCTGATGTGGTCTTTACGGTCGGGCGTAAACAGGGTCCGTGATCTGAGATCAACGGAGGTCGTGGGTATCGTGATTGAATATTGCTGATGTGAGTGACTCTAGGAGGAGGAACTGAGGAGGCCACTGAATATTGCTGACGTGAGTGATGCTTGGGGATGGACTGAGGAGGCCACTGAATATTGCTGACGTATGTGACGCTAGGGGGTTAAGCTGAAATAATAGATCAAAGTGACGCCAGGGGAGGGACTGAGGAGGCCGCTGAATATTGCTGATGAGAGTGACGCCAGAGGGAGGGGACTGAGGACGTCCTCCCAATATAGTTTTTTTAACTTAACGTTATACGCATGGTAGCACACGAAACAATCAAACTAAAGTCTCTCGTCTCCCCGAGTGAAAATCCGTAGTGACGCCCTATTGGTAGAATCTGCACAGGCCATCACTATTGTTAGATGTCTGATTCCATCAGAAGAGGTCATTGGTATTATCAGTAAATTAGTATTGTCCAGTAAAGGCCGCGATGTCGCGATAGGCCTTTCACAAATACCTTCTTCATTTCAGAGGTATCAAAAATATCCGGTAGTCGTTTTGCGCACGTCGTCAGCAGATTTCATATATAGTCAGCACATATTTATTGTATTATATCTAGCCTACATGTTTATATATACATACATATGTGCATTTATATGTATAGATTACACACACACACAAAAAAAAAAACACACACACATATATATATATATATATATATATATATATATATATATGCATATATATATATATATATATATATATATGCATATATATACTATATATGCATATATATATATATATAGATATATGCGTATATATATATATATATATCTGAGAGTGAGAGTTAGAGCGAGAGACGCAACCACCCACGCACCCATCATCGCCCCGATTTCACCCTGGCTGCGTGTCGTCATCGGGCAGCATTGACTCTCAGGCACGGCTATGCCTCTCACCCAGGTACTGCGGCCGTCGGCGAAGGTGAGTGCCTTCTGTTGGAGCGATGGCTGGTAACGCTCAGCCCGGTGAGACGGCGGCAGGTGTCGGGCGGCACACATAGCGGGACCGAAATCGCACACGATCACTGGCGGCCGGACATTTACCAGTGTTGCAACGGCTGTGCGCAGCGTCGGCGCGCGTTCAGATGGCGCATTACCTGCGAGCGTGAGCGTTACCCTTCGGCCCAATCTCGATGTGACCTCGCAGATGATCTTTGATGGCTGTGACGTCAAAGCTGAGCTCGCGACCCCATCTGGGCCGGCGCCGACGTGTCCTGCATACCCGGCACACATTACCGGGAGTGGGGCGCGTACCCGCTCCTCTCGCGTCTGCACACAAGCCGGCTGTACTACGTCCGAACTGAAGAGAGATTGACCACGCTGAGAACGTGTAGTGAATAACTGTGTAGGGATAAGCTCGGTACTAACTGAGCCTATTGCAAAACCAGAGAGGAGGACCAGGTAGCATGTGGGGTGTTATTACGATTATTAAAATTATTATTATTAGTAGTAGTATTATATACGTTATAAAAATATTATATTATAATATATTATATTATTATATATTATATGTATATATATATATATATATATATATATATATATATATATATATATATATATATATATATATATATATATAATATAATCCGTGCAGTAGCCGTAGGGTCGCATGGATCCCATTTTCACTCCGGTACGCCAAGGATCCAAGTGTGCGTGGTAAAGGCGACTGTGCGCAAGGTTCGGAATTATGCGACCCACTTTTGAAATTCTAATTTGGAGCCTTTTATAATAAACGCATTGTGTCGTAAGCTGGCTGGCAGGGTGTCAGGCTGTCGTGAGCTGGCTGTCAGGGTGTCAGCCTGTCGTAAGCTGGCTGTCAGGGTGTCAGCCTGCCGTAAGCTGGCTGTCAGGGTGTCAGCCTGCCGTAAGCTGGCTGTCAGGGTGTCAGCCTGCCGTAAGCTGGTTGTCAGGGTGTCAGCCTGTCGTGAGCTGGCTGTCGGTGTCAGCCTGTCGTGAGCTGGCTGTCAGGGTGTCAGCCTGCCGTAAGCTGGCTGTCAGGGTGTCAGCCTGCCGTAAGCTGGCTGTCAGGGTGTCAGCCTGTCGTGAGCTGGCTGTCAGGGTGTCAGCCTGTCGTGAGCTGGCTGTCAGGGTGTCAGGCTATAGCAAACTGGCTGTCAGGGTGTCAGCCTATCGTGAGCTGGCTGTCAGGCTGTAGTAAGCTGGCTGTCAGGGTGTCAGCCTGCCGTAAGCTGGCTGTCAGGGCGTCAGGCTGTCGTGAGCTGGCTGTCAGGGTGGCAGTCCGTTATAAGCGCTCTGGGAGGAGTAGGCTCCGATTGTGGTTTCCCGCTGATTGGTGCCGGTGATGCGAGCGATATAATACCCAAATACGGGCGATTACTTCTCGGAGGAATGCCGGTGGGCCACCTCCGGCCGACCTAAATACGGCGAGCGGCCGGCCGCCGATGCGTGTGGCCGGGCGGTGGTCCGGTTTTACGAGGCCACCATGCGGCTGGACCACGATTCGGCTCCACGCACCACTGCCGGGACAGAAGTGCAGTTAGTTGCGCATTGCATGAAAGTCCCTGCGATGTCTGGCCACGCACCGCTGCCGGGACAGAAGTGCAGGTAATTGTGCACTTCGTGGAAAGTGCCCGGATGTCTGGCGAGCGATCCGGTGTCGCCGAAATCTGTGCAGTTTTGGTGCCGTTGTTGAGTTTCACGGCACCACAGTCGCGACTGCGGTGCGGTTTCGCGGGCAGTGTCACTGAGTCGGCTCGGTCCCACGGCGCCACTTTCTGGATCGTTAGCTCAGTTTCACGTCGATTTCTCACAAGTCAGATTTTCATTGATGCACCGCACCCCTTGGTGTCTGCAAAATGTGCTCGCAACCAGCGTGTATAGGGGTGCATAATCCGTAGTCGGCAGATCTCTATTGGTGAGGTAGGTCAGCTTTTGGGCGCAATTAACATCTGAATTATTCAGCTCATGCTAAATTATCCAGTCGACCGTACACCGTCTGCGTTCGGAGGAGAGCTTCGCTGGGCAATCTGACACGCCAGCTTTACTGGAGCAGAGCTTGCTTCCGTACTGGGGAGGTCATGGGAGGGCTATTTGGGTGCTAGAATTATCGAACCTATCTGGTTTATACAATTACTCAACGGCGATCTTACCATAGTGCCATTGAACTCCCATCTGTAACATTATAGGCGTCAAGGTTCGATATACTGATTGTCCCTGGCGTCGCGCCAAAGTTTTGACTGAGGCATGGTCGTCCAGCACGTTGCTATTGATGCCACGTAGGCACATTGCATGGGTAGCTTCATGGGTTCTTTCAGCACGAGAAGTGTCAATTTGTCGGCCTTCCGGTACTCGTGTTTCGCGAGGGTGGTTCCAGCGAATTCGTCCGGTGCAGAAGCTACCGGTGCCTGGCGAGATGTGCGGAACCCGCAGAGTTTGGGCAGTACGAGGTGCTCGAGATGTGCGGAACCCGCAGAGTTTGGGCAGTACGAGGTGCTCGAGATGTGCGGAACCCGCAGAGTTTGGGCAGTACGAGGTGCTCGAGATGTGCGGAACCCGCAGAGTTTGGGCAGTACGAGGTGCTCGAGATGTGCGGAACCCGCAGAGTTTGGGCAGTACGAGGTGCTCGAGATGTGCGGAACCCGCAGAGTTTGGGCAGTACGAGGTGCTCGAGATGTGCGGAACCCGCAGAGTTTGGGCAGTACGAGGTGCTCGAGATGTGCGGAACCCGCAGAGTTTGGGCAGTACGAGGTGCTCGAGATGTGCGGAACCCGCAGAGTTTGGGCAGTACGAGGTGCTCGAGATGTGCGGAACCCGCAGAGTTTGGGCAGTACGAGGTGCTCGAGATGTGCGGAACCCGCAGAGTTTGGGCAAAAAAAAGGTGCTCGAGATGTGCGGAACCCGCAGAGTTTGGGCAGTACGAGGTGCTCGAGATGTGCGGAACCCGCAGAGTTTGGGCAGTACGAGGTGCTCGAGATGTGCGGAACCCGCAGAGTTTGGGCAGTACGAGGTGCTCGAGATGTGCGGAACCCGCAGAGTTTGGGCAGTACGAGGTGCTCGAGATGTGCGGAACCCGCAGAGTTTGGGCAGTACGAGGTGCTCGAGATGTGCGGAACCCGCAGAGTTTGGGCAGTACGAGGTGCTCGAGATGTGCGGAACCCGCAGAGTTTGGGCAGTACGAGGTGCTCGAGATGTGCGGAACCCGCAGAGTTTGGGCAGTACGAGGTGCTCGAGATGT
Source organism: Ashinkailepas kermadecensis (assembly GCA_034440615.1). NCBI lineage: Eukaryota > Metazoa > Arthropoda > Thecostraca > Neolepadidae > Ashinkailepas > Ashinkailepas kermadecensis. Next base: position 551,257 of record JAOTOM010005136.1, on the reverse strand, counting down.
GCGGAACCCGCAGAGTTTGGGCAGTACGAGGTGCTCGAGATGTGCGGAACCCGCAGAGTTTGGGCAGTACGAGGTGCTCGAGATGTGCGGCCCGGAGAGTTTGGGCAGTACGAGGTCTCGAGATGTGCGGAACCCGCAGAGTTTGGGCAGTACGAGGTGCTCGAGATGTGCGGAACCCGCAGAGTTTGGGCAGTACGAGGTGCTCGAGATGTGCGGAACCCGCAGAGTTTGGGCAGTACGAGGTGCTCGAGATGTGCGGAACCCGCAGAGTTTGGGCAGTACGAGGTGCTCGAGATGTGCGGAACCCGCAGAGTTTGGGCAGTACGAGGTGCTCGAGATGTGCGGAACCCGCAGAGTTTGGGCAGTACGAGGTGCTCGAGATGTGCGGAACCCGCAGAGTTTGGGCAGTACGAGGTGCTCGAGATGTGCGGAACCCGCAGAGTTTGGGCAGTACGAGGTGCTCGAGATGTGCGGAACCCGCAGAGTTTGGGCAGTACGAGGTGCTCGAGATGTGCGGAACCCGCAGAGTTTGGGCAGTACGAGGTGCTCGAGATGTGCGGAACCCGCAGAGTTTGGGCAGTACGAGGTGCTCGAGATGTGCGGAACCCGCAGAGTTTGGGCAGTACGAGGTGCTCGAGATGTGCGGAACCCGCAGAGTTTGGGCAGTACGAGGTGCTCGGAGAACCCGCAGAGTTTGGGCAGTACGAGGTGCTCGAGATGTGCGGAACCCGCAGAGTTTGGGCAGTACGAGGTGCTCGAGATGTGCGGAACCCGCAGAGTTTGGGCAGTACGAGGTGCTCGAGATGTGCGGAACCCGCAGAGTTTGGGCAGTACGAGGTGCTCGAGATGTGCGGAACCCGCAGAGTTTGGGCAGTACGAGGTGCTCGAGATGTGCGGAACCCGCAGAGTTTGGGCAGTACGAGGTGCTCGAGATGTGCGGAACCCGCAGAGTTTGGGCAGTACGAGGTGCTCGAGATGTGCGGAACCCGCAGAGTTTGGGCAGTACGAGGTGCTCGAGATGTGCGGAACCCGCAGAGTTTGGGCAGTACGAGGTGCTCGAGATGTGCGGAACCCGCAGAGTTTGGGCAGTACGAGGTGCTCGAGATGTGCGGAACCCGCAGAGTTTGGGCAGTACGAGGTGCTCGAGATGTGCGGAACCCGCAGAGTTTGGGCAGTACGAGGTGCTCGAGATGTGCGGAACCCGCAGAGTTTGGGCAGTACGAGGTGCTCGAGATGTGCGGAACCCGCAGAGTTTGGGCAGTACGAGGTGCTCGAGATGTGCGGAACCCGCACAGTTTGGGCAGTACGAGGTGCTCGAGATGTGCGGAACCCGCACAGTTTGGGCAGTACGAGGTGCTCGAGATGTGCGGAACCCGCAGAGTTTGGGCAGTACGAGGTGCTCGAGATGTGCGGAACCCGCAGAGTTTGGGCAGTACGAGGTGCTCGCACTGCTTGACATGCTTTTTGGAGCTCTCCTTGTCTTACCTTGTGTGGAGAGGTATGATATTTGGTCTGGTGACAGTTTTTGACGAGCAATTTTTTTCTCACCTCGCTCGGCCAAAATCTCTGAAGGCCTGTTTATTCGGCTTCGTGCCACAAAGCTTCCCTCCCCTACTGAGTCCAGTGTTAGTCTTAGGAGCTAGACTAGCCGTTCGAGTGTTAGTCAGCTAGAGCTAGACTAGCCGTTCGGTGCGGTGGCAGAGCTCCACATGCCCAGCCCGCTGCCGGGAGTGTGCGGCTGCCGCGTGCCACATATTCCGGCCACAGCTGAACCAGCTCACACCACGACACTGCACTCCCCCGGGCGGCCCGCAGCTCCGTGGTGCTGGGAACGATTTCACGGTGCTGGGCGGTTTTCACGGTGCGGTGTGATGGCATAGCCGTAGCTATCGACATAGTTTCACATGCGTCGAATTTATAAATTGTGATGGCAGTGGTTCGCTTACTAACATAGTTGCGGAGAAGTTTTGGAATCAGCCGAGCATATTTTAGAATGTCTATATATATATATATATGTATATATATATATATATATATATGATATATGTATATATGTATATATATATATATATATATATATATGTCATCATGATTATTGTCAAATCAGTTCGTTTTGTTTTCATTCATTGTTATTTTGGTGTCCTAGACCCTGCCACACCTCTTTTCGTGCTGCTGTAATGTAATCGTGGTATTTAATGTTACACTGATTGATCACGAGATTGATGTCTGTGCAAACATTGCACATCATTTTGGCGCTGCTCTAGGTGATGCAAATACGGTACACATGGTGCAATGCATGCGGTACAGCTAGACATCGTTGTTAGTGCGAGCAGGTTTGTTTGTGTGGGTGTAGCGAAACGCTTAGTGCTCATTCCTTTATTCCACACTGATAACACGCTGGCATCTGACATAGACCAGGGTGAAATTACCAGGTATGTGATGGAGCGTTTGAGAACAAGGTTCACCCGGAATGGATAGGAATATGGAAGATATTGCAGTACCAGTTGACCTGTAGTAATGATCCAACCAATTAATTATGGAGCGAAATGAGAAGAGCTATGAATCAGCTTGGGTTGTTAAAAGTCGCCATGTCATCTTCCTGGCATTTCACGCCATTTCCACGTGTCCATCCTCCTGAACCACTGACTGCAAGGCATGATCGATACCCTGTCATGTGAAAGGCGATGGTTTATGCCTCTGACGTGCTTATCCTCCTGTCTGTTCGGACCTCTGCAATGAGATATTGCAATAGTCCGTCATCATTTTCCACCACATTAAAAACCTGTCGTGCAAAAATAATTGCTAGCAACCCGCGATTGGGGAGCACCATCACTCCATGCGCCCGTCGTCTGCGCTTCTGTATGTAACGCTTGGCCACAGGCTTCTGTGCCTCGCCGAGACCAAATCAACTACATGCCAGCATGCCCTGATGAAGACCGTGTGTCCTGACCACGGTCAGGTTGACCAGATGCCATTGGTTCGCATGACTGCTGGTACCCAGGAACCACCACATAGTGAAAAATCATCCTGGAAACATGTCGCATGAAGAGAACACTCCCTGTGGATAAACTGCATGCGGGGAAGGCTCCTTGGGTAAAAACCGTATGTATGGTAGGGCCTTTGGGTAAAACCTTATGCAGGTAAGGCTCCATAGGGCAAATCGCATGAAGAGAACACACTGGAAACGAACTGCATGCAGAGAAGACCCTCTCGGGACGGACCGCATGCAGAGAAAACCCCCTCGGGACGGACCGCATGCAGAGAAGACCCCCTCGGGACGGACCGCATGCAGGGAAGACTCCCTCGGGACGGACCGCATGCAGAGAAGACCCCCTCGGGACGGACCGCATGCAGAGAAGACACCCTCGGGACGGACCGCATGCAGGGAAGACTCCCTCGGGACAGACCGCATGCAGGGAAGGCGCTATGAGGACAGATCTGGGCAAGCTTTGAAAGGAAATGCGAGAGAAGAGTAAGTGCAGCCGTCTGCTGACGTTCGATGACGATAGGAGTTAAGATGTAGGCATGCTTATTTGAAGTGGGTAATTATCCTACCTTTGTTCCCTTAAAAAATAAGGCATCGGCACCGCCATCATTAGGTTTGAGGGTGATGAATTGTTGCATTACGTCTATGGGTGACATGAAAAGAATGGGTCATATACCCCGACATCTCCATCAACCGTTTCGCCGATGCTAAGTCCCTGAGAATATCTGTGTCGGATGCGAATTCAGAGACAGACTACATGATGACATGCATCGGAGCCATAGACGAGGAAGTCTTGTTGTTGCGTGATGTGTTGCCTTCTATGCTGATGAATGCTGGAGTAGTTCCTGGCAGACATTTGCGTCTAGACATATCCGTTTGTCTGCACTATGTCTATACAAATTTGGCCTGACAGAGAACATCTTAAGGGCATAGGAGAGCAATTGACTCCCTCCTATTCGCTCCTACGTCCTTGAGCATGTAATGTTGGCATGTGGAATGAGGGGGGACGAGTGGTCTAGGGGTAAGATGCTCGTCTCGCATCGTCTCGCAATCGAAAGATTGTGGGTTCGAACCTCACCTGTCGCTACTCTTCGCCCGCGACCAATCGGCGTGAGAGATTGGCGACGCTATATGACTCAACGGTCGACGTGTCGTAAAACCAATAACCAACCAACCAACCATGTGGATGAGGAATGTCGAAGCAGGTTGTGCTATCGCGGAGTCTTCCAGCGTAGCTGACAGAGCGGAATCTGGCCAGCTCCCAGCCAGACCAGTCACTGTGGACCGACGCTACCCTTTGGACCAAGTGCCACCCTCATACGATCGACACTGCCAACCCAACAACACTGCTGCACTAACTGTACGGCATATCGTCCATGTCTAGATCGACAGTATCAACTATCCCGTGCCGTAGAGATGGTTTATTCATTTAATATCGCGCTAATGCGAAAATTGCAATATATATCGTCTAACAGAAATTGTTAAACATCAAGTGACGTTGTGACGTGAAGGCATTTCAAACCAAATTTACATTCCTTGTGTGAATTCGAGGCTATTGATTTGAGCGAACAAGAAAGTCAAATAAGGAGTCAAAGATGAATGCGAGAAAATAGATTGCATCTCCTCACAGTATATCAGCAAGTGAACGAACCGAATGTCAATATGCTGAAAATGTAAACCAACGAGACAAAACGATGTATCGATGGTTGCTAGCGGAGATCGTTTATCACCTTTTATTCATAATAATGTTAAACACCCAGTTGTTGAATGTCCCAATGAACGTATTTGGTCCTATGGACACTGTTTTCCAGCATGATACTTTCGCTAGCGGGACACACCCTGGTACTGGTTATCATGTCACTGGACGCTCCGTATTAATGGTTGCCGACATGATATCTATGCTAAGTGGGTGTGCACTGTACAGGCCCCTTTAGGCGGGCGTGGATGGAGTCTGAAAATTGTTTCTGATCATGCTGATAAACTAAGAATTATACTAGCTATATAGGGTATATAATACTACTATTATTCTATTATACTATGTAGGGTGTACCTAGCAGTGGATTCAGCACCGACCTTCGGGTATGTGATACCGATGAGATTGGCCATGGCAGCACAATGGGGCATGATTGCAGGAGTTTGGAATTGCTGAGGAGTGTGATATGCAATATCAGGTGAATGGTGCTAGATAGGCTGGGATGTATAGTACCCTTGGAACTTGAGATAATGGATTGATTGTGGTGTGAGCATGTACTTTTCTGGTATCTTTTCTAGATAGGCTTGACCCACATGGGCCCATGTGGCCCTTATTAAGCCTTACCACTTTATGAACTTTATGAACATCCTCTTCTGCACCTTGAAGTAGGTTTCAGTGTAGTTGGAAAGATTATGCTTCCATGCCCAGTCAGCTGAGCCACGAAGTGAGGTGGTACGTTCTGATCTCGGAGTCGTTCAACTGCTGCCTTGCGACTGCTGTGGTTTGTGAGTCGCTTACTTTCCGGCCCAGCTATGTCTACTTACAGTGTCCTACATTATGGATGCGAGACCGCGTCCGCCGGGCGGTTGGTTCTTATACCAGTCCTGATCTCTACAGTGGTTAACTGCCATATAGAAAGCAGGATGCTGCTTACTTCTTTTTGTTGCGTACAGCTGATAGAACCTGAGCACGTACCCATCTGAGCAGCTGCCCTCACAAGTACAAAATATACGTGATGGGTCGGCATGTACTGGCCGTGCCTCTTCTTGTGCTGTGTTTTGTGTATGTGAATTCCGAGTATGTTTCGATCAGTGATTCATAATCTCGACATGTCCGCCGCATATTTCGATGCCTATGCACTCTCTTGGAGGCGACAATCGATAGTGAATCCCCACCATAGAGATCCGAATACAGCTTTCGGAGATGGAAGTACAATCTCCCCACTAGTCCAGAGCTTTTCTTCGTCTTCCTCTGTCAGAGACATTGACTCTTCGGGAGAGTCCCTTCCCAGCAGCTTTCGCCACTGTTAACTTCGTCTGTAGCGCGACGTTAAGCTTGTATTCAGATTCATTTAAATCTGGTTGGAGGTGATTGACTTCCTTGATTCAACGATCAATTGAATAGGATATATCGATGTATGTTGATGGTGTGCACTGCTCTTTTCTATTCTTGTTCATCGTCACGATACACTAGCATAAGGGAGCATTCAGTTCTCTAGCAGAAATGTCTGGATTTTGAATGTCTGATCTTGCTGATGTCAGATATTGAATTCTTCTTTGCTGAAAGCGATACCTGATCTTGCATCAACTAATCAGCTTGTTCCATCGTTTCATCAACATAATCAATGGGTTCCAAACTTAAATCGAAACCGGGCCCTTTTGTCTCGCATTCATCCCTTTCAGTATATGTCGCGTACAGCCTTTCGGCACGACGGACGGCTGGGAACCTACACTGCTCGGCTTTTGGGCCCGCAGATCACGCGATGTCGTGAAGTCATTGGGAGTGACCGGCGTCATAGGTCATAGTCATATGTAGACTCAAAGCCAGAGCAGACTGGGCCGCCACAGACTAGGGTTCATTCTCTCTTTTCCTCAACTCTTTTCTTTCAACAAAATGCGCGCACGCCAAAATAACATTGTGGTGGAAACTGCTAAAGATCAAAATTAATATGCCAAGTCTAAACCTGAATAAAGGAATTAGGAACTCAAACGCTCTTACAAAAGCGCTATTCAAGACTTAAAAATGTGACTGATCAGGCCGGGCTGGACCGGACCGTTCAAACTCTTTTGTACCATATGCACGGGAGTTGACTCGCTCTGGCTTCACCTTCTCTCGTAATTAGGAAGTTGGATGTCTGCCGTCACTCTGTGTCCTGAACCAGCTGTTTTAGCCGGCGCCAGGTGCGTCAGCCAGCGCGAGCTGGTAAACTGTTTCAGCGCGCCGAACCGTAATTTAGCGGCGCTGGCACCGCTGAGTCGTGGGAAGCACAGGCGCATCGGCTTCCGGCGAATAATAGAAGCTGCTTCCCGCCATCTGTTGCGGTGCCAGTCGCGCTCGCAGCACGTGCACACGTGGCGTGCTGCTCTCCGACTGTTCCCATTCGCCGTGCGCCACGCAGCCGCTCAGGGGCGGCCACACGCCGCCGCGATTGTTTGATAATCTGTGAAAATGTCCGAGCTTCCCAAGAGAAAGCCCGGTGAGCTGGCGATTGGATGACTGCACGTGCAGCCCGACCACGAGTCTGACAGCGCGGAAGGCGGACCGTTTTTACTTTCGCTGCCGGTCGCCGGCCAACTGAACACACGGCTGGCCGGTCGGCGGCCGCCACTTTTTCTGCGCTGCTCCGCCGCCTGCCCGCCGATGGAAAGCTCACTGGATTAGGGTCATGCTGGCTGGACTCGGCCAGGCTCGGCTGGACTCGGCCAGGCTCGGCTGGACTCGGCTGGACTCGGCCAGGCTCGGCTGGACTCGGCTGGACTCGGCTGGACTCGGCTGGACTCGGCTGGACTCGGCCAGGCTCGGCTGGACTCGGCCAGGCTCGGCTGGACTCGGCTGGACTCGGCCAGGCTCGGCTGGACTCGGCCAGGCTCGGCTGGACTCGGCTGGACTCGGCCAGGCTCGGCTGGACTCGGCCAGGCTCGGCTGGACTCGGCCAGGCTCGGCTGGACTCGGCCAGGCTGGCTGGACTCGGCCAGGCTCGGCTGGACTCGGCTTGACTCGGCTGGACTCGGCTGGACTCGGCTGGACCCGGCTTGACTCGACTGGACTCGGCTTGACTCGACTGGACTCGGCTGGACTTGATTGGACTTGATTGGACTCGGCTGGACTTGATTGGACTCGGCTGGACTCGCTGGATTCGGCCTGGTTCTTCTGGGCTCGGCTGAACTCGGCTAGTCTCAGCCAAGCTCGACTTTGGCAGAACTCTGATTAACTCAGCCGGGCTCGGCTGGATTTGGGTCAAGTTAGGCTCGGACAGGCTGGACTTGGATGGACTCGGCCAGGCCGGGCTCGGCTGGACTCGAACAGGTTTCGTCTGGTTTGGCTGAACCCGATCAGGCCGGCTGGAGTTGGGCAGTCCAGTTCACGGTGTTGGAATTGGTCAGGTCCGTCATCGGAGCTCTGCTGTGTTGCTAAGGGTCGGGCGTCGTGGCCTCCACACGAGATTTAATGGTTGTCACGTTCGCTATGTTACTGGAATGCTCACAGGGCCGTAATTAGGTTTTGGTCGGCATGGCCTATGGTTTCAATAAACAGGTCCTGGTTCGGAATTGTACTGGAGCTCTCCATGCCGTCGTATCCAGGACAGGCCGGCTCGTCTTGAGTGTGGGATGGTCAGCAACCGAGTTAGCTCCACGTGTACCAGTCGAAATATTTTCGCATGCCTGTTAAGATTCGCCCAGCGGCTTTTAACCTGCCTCGAACGATATCCGAATATAGTTGTGTTTTCACTATTGGTTTCCATCGGCAACGTTCCCGGGATTATCCGAATGCTTCAGATGCAATATAGAAATGATGTGTTTTCCATCCAGAACCCAGAATCGTTACCATCTGTTGTGAATTGCCAAATGTGAAGGCTTTTTAACTTCAAATGACCAACTTTACTCGCCTACCGCTTCACCAGCACTTTGCTGTTGTTCGGTGCTGCATTTGCCAACCTGCCACCAGTGTGGTGATGTTGGCTGTTCGTGGTATTGTGATGATGTGGTGATGTCGACTGTTCGTGGTGATGTGATGTGCATGTGCGATGTGATGTGTAGGTTGATTTGTGCATCGTGATGTGCATGTGTGCATAGCTGTGCAGTATTGGAGGAGAGAGAAGTAGGACATGACGCACTTCCGCTGTCTCCCATCTATCACCTGGACGTCACTTCACTGGCGCACTTCACTGCCTCCCATCTATCAGCCGGACGTCACTTCACCGACGCACTTCACTGCCTCCCATCTATCACTCTGACGTCCAAACTATTTAGGCAGCTTTCCTCCTCGGCACCACTAGAGCTGGCGTAATTAGCGATGTAATCCATGCGGTATTGTCTGTGGGAGCCAGGCTGGCGAACTTCCGGCAGTCATCTATGTGTCGTGGCGATTGGAAACTATTAATATGTCCAGGGGTGGAGTATCCTATGTTTTGGTGGGGCCTGGGCCCCGCCATCTTTGCCTTGACTACACCAGTGGTTATGGTTATTGGTTTTTACGACACGTCGACCGTTGAGTCATGTAGCGTCGCCAATCTCTCACGCCGATTGGTCGCGGGCGAAGAGTAGCGACAGGTGAGTCTCGAACCCACAATCTTTCGATTGTGAGACGGGTAACTTACCCCTAGACTACTCGTCCCCGCCTTGACTCCACCAACTTCACGCTATCATAACATTGAACCCTCTGGGGCGGACCCCACCAACCGAATTGGAAGCACTAATTTCCTCCATGCATTGGGCCCCACCAACAATTTTCAAACCTCTCCACCCATGACCCCGTCAGAAGTTCCATTAAAATATCCGCCGGAGCTGTTCCCCCGGAGTGTGTAACTCCCACGTGCGCCTCAGGTGACGGATAGGCAGTGGCTGTGGACGTGGGGTAGGTGATACCTGAATAACCCACGCGCACGCCTCAGGTGATGGATAGGCAGTGGCTGTTGACGTGGGGTAGGTGATACCTGAATAACCCACGCGCACGCCTCAGATGATGGATAGGCCGTGGCTGTTGACATGGGGTGAGTGCTGGGTGGTACCTGAATAACCCCCGCGTGCGCTTCAGATGATGGGCAGGCAGTGGCTGTTGACGTGGCATGGGTGCCGGGTGGTACACGAATAACTCCCGCTTGTGCCTCAGATGATGGACAGACAGTGGCTGTTGACCGGAGATGGGTACCGGGTGGTACCTGAATAACTCCCACGTGCGCCTTATACGAGCAGTGTCTGTTGATGTGGGATGTCATAAAGTCAAAGTGTTTAGACTTAATAAGATCCACAAGGGCCCATCCAGTTAAGTCTGTAAATGGAAAATACCATAAGCCCGGTAAAAATAACCACCCCAACCATTACCACATCCTAAAGAAACCATCCACCAACATCCCACACACCTATCAATGCCTATCTACCCTAGTTATCGAGCCCTATTCTCTTGATCCCTCTTAACACATGTGGATTGAATGCCTCACCAATAATTTTCGAACTGCATCCATATAGCATAAATCTCACCCCATCCATCACAAATTAGAACTCGAAAACAAGATTTTCCTGTCTAAAAATTTGTCCACCCTACTTTTAAATACATTCAATGAGGAACTCTCCACAATATCAGCAAGCAGCCTATTCCACCGATCAACAACCCTTTGACTGAAGACCTGTTGTCGCTTAACTGTCCTACACCTCAACTTGTCTAACCTGAATTGATGAACCCTATGTGATACTCTAAATCAAACCGAAGAGCATCGTTCAAATTGACCTGATCTAGCCCTTTAACAATTTGTACATTTCAATCATGTCACCCCTTAATCTCCTATGCTTGAGTGAGTACATATCTAATGCCATAAGCCTTTCTCCATATTCTGTTACCTATTCCACTGATGAGTCTAGTGGCTTTGCGCTGCACTCTTTCTAACATATCTATATCTTTTTCTAGGTAGGGGCTCCATGCTTGTACAGAATATTCCAAGTGGGGGCGCACATATGCTAAGTACAGTTTTTTTCATGACTTCCTTGCTCTTATATCTCACACTTCTATTAATGAGTTCCACCATTCTGAGTGACCTGTTCCTAGCTGAGATACATTGTTTGTCTGCTTTAAGGTCTTTTGAAACCAACACACCTAAGTCTCTTTCTTCTTCAATAACATCCAGTTCCCTCCTTCCCATTGTATATCTGAAAGTCTCACCTCCAGACACTAGATGCATAACCTTACACTTATCATCGTTGAAAGACATCTGCCATTGATCAGGTCTGATGATTTTAGGTCCTCCAAGTCTAGTTGAATATTACTAAACCGGATGGTGCTGGGTAATGCCTGAGCAACTGGTATGTCTGTTCCAGAGGGTGAGGAGGAGGCAGAATGGCTCCGTCAAGTAGGCTTCGAGTCGCTTGTGTCTGCTCTCGAGCCATCCTCTGGAGCTGCCGACACCTCAGAGTGGCAGGGACTCGTCACCCTCTCCCACAGGCAGGTCAGTCCATATCTGAGCGTCACTCCGTCGTATCAGTCACTCTTCCGCAGGTAATCACTTACAACAGTACTCTAGTACATGATTGCAGCCATTGTGATTGAGCTCGAGTTATTTGGTGTAGGATTAATCTTGATAAGTGCGCAGTGAACGAAAGCTCAGAACGACGCTCAATGATGCACGTAGTCACCAAAACCTCGTTTGCAGGAGCTATGGTGGGGTGTTTGTCCTGAAAAGAAAGCATACCAAGCAGAGCCAAGGCGGCGGATTCTGTATGTGGTTGTTGCTGCATGCCCCCGGGGATGTATGAGACTAATTGGGAAAAGAACTGTCCTACTTGGAAAAACATATTGGATGTTTTGTTCGATCTATTCTAGTTATTTACATATTCTTGATACACTGCCTCATCTCTTGTGGCTGTTTTTATATTGCTGGCTGCTCTCTGTGCGTCTCGAAACGTGCAGTGTTTTTTTCGTTCAAAGCATGCCATAGAGTGAATCCTAGCATACGCATGCTTAATATGTTGGACCTGAATGCGCTGGCAATCGGAAATTGTTTTTATTTTTCTGGACAATTTATGATGGTGATTTCAGAATTCACGCTTACATCATACCGATGTTTCCTGTTTCTTCCCACAATTAATGGTTCGTCGTGTCGCCAAAGTGCAGCACGAACAAGGAATAATCCGACACGTATTGGTAGTGATTTCTGTTAACTTCGATGACATGACGTCCAAGATTAAATGGCGTCGTCCTCTGGACATCCTGATCTAAACGACTGCTGAAAATAGTCGATTTAAACTCATTGAAATTATTTGCATGACATGATATCGACAGACTGGGAGAACATATCAGTGCCAAATCCATTTCTTTGTTTAAAAAGCATCGATTCAATGTAAGTTAATGCACACAAGAAAGATCAAGCCGTGTGAACAATATCCGATTTTGAGCGTACGTGAATCTACCATCTTTCATTTAACGCCATAGCGACAGCGTTAAAATTGTCCACAGCTGCTAAGGCACATGCAGGGCTGATGTCGAACACCTTACAAATGTTGAAGGCTCCTTCACACACGGCTAGGGCGCTTCAAATGCCGCACCACTGCGGTCACCCCGTCCGTGTCCCGCGGCACATGGTCCGTGGCGGTCACAAGGCTGTGTACCGGCAGGCGGCCGTCGTGAAGCGGCGCCTGCACGCGCTGCACAACACGCTGCAGAAGCGGCGCACCCGGCAGCGCAGTCGCCGGCCCGACATGCGCCGGCTGTTCCCGTGTGAGCCCGCCGACAGCACGAGCACGCACAGCCGGTCCGGCACGCCCGACAGTCTCGACTCGCTCACGCCGCCGCGCACGCCGCCCGAGGCCGACTCGCGGCTCGAGGCCGACTCGCGGCTCGACGCCGGCTCGCCGCACAGCCAGGGCTACCACAGCAGCTCGCGCGGCAGCCTGGACCGTCTGGAGGCGGCCGAGCACGAGCTGGAGAGGTGAGTCGGCTCGGAGGCGCTGAGACACCACATGGACGGGTGGCGGGCCGCGGGAGGCCGGCGTGTACCGAGGAATGTGGGATTCTGCGACGGTGGTGTACTGGGCAGACCGGCCGGTATGTACGGAAATCGAATGGACGCTACACAGTCGCACACCGGGAAGTACTGGCTAAAACGGCAACTTATCACGGCATACAGACCGCTATCTTGGCAGATGGGCCGTGCTTGGAGGTGGATCCAAGGGATCACCTGTTTACGACCGCCCTTAGCTGGCGGCGATGACCTAGATTATGAGATGAAAGTAGGCATTTGTAGAGAAGTCTTGTTCTTGGCAGATGATAGTATAGGGTTTCGACCTCGCGCCACGATAACTGGTTCCAAAGGTTCAATATTCTCTGCACATTAATTTATTGTGCAGCCAGTTAAGCAAATACACGGTAACTCTCACACTTCAGAAAAGACGTACGTACAATGTTCCAAGGCGACGGCTGACAGCAATAGTTACTAGTTCTGTATTTTAAGGCCGAAATACAGTCATTTAATTTGTACACGCGACCGACCGCTCGACAGTCCAGGGTAGGTCTGTACATCGGGGGTAGTTCGGCGGGGACGTGGCGGCCGGCCAGCTGCTTCTCCGCAGCAGACCGCGGGCCATCGGCCCGGCATTGTCTCTAGGGTGATTATGTCAGCAGTACCGCGGCGGCGATAGCGTCGGCCGCCGGAAGGACCGTTACGGCTCGCGTTACAGTGGGGCGGTAGGCCGACTCGCTTACGGGGTTGCAGCATTACGGGCTGCGTAATACGGGCTTATAGTCATATGAATGAGGTGGCCAAAACAGTATTTAATATAAACTACGTTACACATTTTTAAACACTCAATTTTATTTTTGGAAAAGGTGGATGTAGAGGGGACAGTGGAGGATTCAATGGGACCTACACTTCGAATTATCGGCTGATTGGGTTGTATGATATAGGCAGGGAATTCTTGCAATTTCGAATGTAGCGCCGTCGTCACGTTTAATGGATTTAATGGAACTGAATGAAGGCCTTCCACTGTTCAAGCACCCATCTCGTGGAGATGGGAATATATATATATATATATATATATATATATATATATATATATATATATATATATATATATATATTATCGAGATCATGATATAATGCAGGTAGAGACGCAGGGAGAGTCGGAGGGGGAGGGGCGAGGGATTGAGGTAAGTATGCGATTTTAAGACTAGGAATACTCTGAACGTTAAATGTCGTCAGTGTGGGATATCCGTTATGGGGACCCGATCCGATTACATCCATTTACCTTGTTGACTACATCATGTGTACGTCCTTGCATGTACCATGGTAGGCAGTGACGTCCAAGTACACACTGGGGTGCATAGATGCAGTTCCACGCTGTATCACCGAGAAATAACACATGATACGGGTACAGAGGGGCGTACCCACTCCGTTGTAACGGAGTGGGTAAGCCCTAGTGAGTAAGTTCAGCATGCGTAGATAATTAAATGATCAAGTAATCTTAGACTACCAGTTGAATACTCTTATGCCGTCGTCACAGGTGCGTTTGCTACCGGTTCATAGTATCTCGTCTGATCAGAGTTTCTACGTCGTCGCAACAGGCTCTCTGGATACCGACCCATAACGTCCTGCGCCGCCACAGGGTCGCCGAGTACCGACACGTGTTGCGCATCCCGCTGGAGGCTGGCTGGCGCCGGAGCGAGGCCGATGGTCGGGACTGGCGCCAGGGCGAGGCCGGTGGTCGGGACTGGCGCCAGGGCGAGGCCGGTGGTCGGGACTGGCGCCAGGGCGAGGCCGGTGGTCGGGACTGGCGCCAGGGCGAGGCCGGTGGTCGGGACTGGCGCCAGGGCGAGGCCGGTGGTCGGGACTGGCGCAAGGGTGAGGCTAGTGGCCCGGCCCGGGAGCCGGCGCGGACGCGGCGCCTCTCTCACGATGTGGCTGATAACCGCGGCCCACCGACACTGGGCATTTTCGAGTCGAGCGGCAACTACGACCTGACACGGCCACTACCGTCACCGTCCGAATCATCAGGTGAGACCCTGCGCTGGCCCCAACACCTGGTCCTTTGCCCGCCACCTAGCCCTCTCTCCAACACTTGGTCCTCTCCTAACCACCTGATCCCCTCTCAACACCTGATCCTCTGTCTAGCACCTGGCTCGAATTATTGGTGCTCAGCTTATCGCCTGATCCTCTCCCAACACTTGATCCTTTCCACATTACCTAGTCACTTCCTCATCACCTGGTTCCCGCCCCATCACCTAAAGACCCTCCCATCACCTGGTCCTCTCCTGGTCACCTGGTCCTCTCCTCGCCACCTGGTCCTCTCCTCTCCACCCGATCGTCCCATCACCTGGTCCCATCCTATCTCCTGTTGATCTCACCACCCTCTGGTCCCACTCCAGTACCCGTCTGGTTGAACTATATTGACACCACCTCTACTGCTACTCCATACGCCTCGCACTATTCTGTCATGTGGAAGTTGTCTGGCGATGTAATAATATTTCCCGAATAATTGGCGATTGCTCTGAGGGAACAGCTCATTATGTTCGCTACTTCATGGTACATGCAATCTGTTGATATGTAGACTCGTTGAGGCATACAAATAGTCGATCGTCATTACGGTGGGAAATCGAACCCTGCCCTCCATTACCGGGGACTGTCCGAGCAACGGCAGCCCGACTGATGCTTTCTCCTGCTGTAGACAGTCTGATTGCCACAGCTTCTTAATCGAACCGTCCTGATTCGTGCCACAGTGGCGTGGTGCTGTCACGGATCGTGTCGTGGCGATAGTGAGGTGGTACTGTCACGGATCGTGTCGTGGTGATAGTGAGGTGGTGCTGTTACGGATCGTGTCGTGGTGATAGTGAGGTGGTGCTGTTACGGATCGTGTCGTGGTGATAGTGAGGTGGTGCTGCTACGGATCGTGTCGTGGTGATAGTGAGGTGGTGCTGTCACGGATCGTGTCGTGGTGATGGTGCCGTGGTGATAGTGACGTGGTGCTGTCACGGATCGTGCCGTGGTGATAGTGACGTGGTGCTGTCAGGGATCGTGCTGTGGTGATAGTGACGTGGTGCTGTCAGGGATCGTGCTGTGGTGATAGTGACGTGGTGTTGCCACGGATCGTGCTGCGATGATAGTGACGTGGTGCTGTCACGTATCGTGCTGTGGTAATAGTGGCGTGATGCTGTCACGGAATATAATCCGCAGCCGAACGTAGTATGCACCGGAAGCTGCGAAGTTGGCCAACTGGATCGCCAAATCTTCATCAAGGTTGTCTGTCAGAACAGCGTGACGGTCAGCATTGTCCGACAGGGGCATGGCGTGTCAGGATGTTTCGACAGAAGTGTGACGTGTCGGCATTGTCCAACTGGGGTGTGACCTGTCAACATTGTCCAACAGGAGTGCTACGTATCAGCACTGTTTGACAGGGGTGTAACGTGCCAGCACTGTCCGACAGGAGTGTGACGGTCAGGATTGTCCGACAGTGTGATGGCACATCAGACAGGAGTGTACGTGTCCTGTCCACAGGGTGTGACTTCAGGATTGTCCGACAGGAGTGTGATGTGTTAACACTACCCGAGAGTGTGATGGCCAGCATTCAGACAGGAGTGTGACGTATCAGCGCTGTCCGACAGGAGTGTGACGGTCAGGATTGTCCGACAGGAGTGTGATGTGTCAACACTGCCCGACAGGAGTGTGATGGCCAGCATTCAGACAGGAGTGTGACGTGTCAGCACTGTCCGACAGGGGTGTGACGTGTCAGCGCTGTCCGGCAGGGTTGTTACATGTCAGCACTGTCTGACAGGATTGTTGTGTCGGCACCATCTGGCAGGAGTGTGATGTGTCAGCGCTGTCCGACAGGGGTGTGACGTGTCAGCACTGTCCAACAGGTATCGAAGCCATATCTTTCCACCCGATCGGCTCGGTGCGTCGCCGCTCTGAGGCACCCACCCCGACCGACCTGAACCGTCGGCTGGCGCCTCAAGACCGGTCGCGCTCCAGACCAGATATCGGGCTCTCCGTGACCGGCACACCATCGCCGCCAGGCGGCGGCACAGCCCAGGTGAGCTGGGTGCAAAACAGCAAGCATTGGGGCGAACTTTGTCTTTGAGAATAGCAACGTGAGCTCCGTTATGAACAACAGGGATCGATAGTTTTGTCTTCAGTAACGCACCTCACATGAACTGTGTCCCAAGCAAGCGGAGTTCTTCTGGACAGGTACCAATCTCACTGAGCATTAGCGGAGGATATTAAGTGACCCCCCCCCCCCCAATCCCGGACAGGCCCCAGCAGTAGAGGTTTAGTGAGAACCAGTTTCAGGCAGCGGAGTCTGGCGAGACGCTGTCTTGGACACTTCAGTCATGGCCAAATGTCGTGTCCGAGCGGCGTAGACCTGGTATAGTCTCGGCCCACGAAGGAGAGGCACCAATACATCACTCCCAAGGTTAGCCAGCATAGTTGGGTTTAAGATCCGGCCCCCTAGCGTAGAGCCGAGTGTAGCACTGGTCGAGCATCGGTCCGGATACGCAGAGCTTTGCTGACGGACCATCTGCCGGCATACAATTGCAACGGGATCTTATGACCATGCGCCGGCCCCTTGCTGGGGCCTGGTGTCAGGTGTCTGGGAAGCCATGAGTCAGCTGGTAACGCGATAATGGCACAATAATTGCAGGTCGTGTAGCTGGGCATGACCGCGCATGACTAGTGCCATGTGCTGTGCATACCGTAGTCTGGTCGTATCGCCGCCGTCCGGCGTTACGCGGACACGCGGACACGCGGACACGCGGACAAAGGCAGCAGCTGTCGTCACTCGGCCGTCCAGCAGTTCACCAGACCACTGGAGCGTGCAGCTCTCCGTGCAGTGTCGTGTTTGCCGGCGCAGATGGCACCGGGTGGGGTGCACGCTGTATCAACAGGGATCGCGTCGACGTAAACTGGCTGTAGCTAATTGATTGCGCTCCAGCAAACCATTGCCGGAAACTCACATCTGCCATACATCATGTATCTGCCATGAGGGAGCCTGTGCGTGCTGGATATATTGTAACCGACACTGTGCTGTTGCTGATAGCTGGTCGTTATACCCGGTGACTGGTTCGTGACCTGGAGCGATGGCCTGACTGTGACTGACTTTCCCAACACCCGGCCACTGCCTGATCCGTGACCTGGAGCGATGGCCTGACTGTGGCTGACCTCTCCAACGCCACGCATTACTGGCATCTGACATACTCCCATCTATAAATAACACGTCATCTCCGTTCACTGAGGAATCTCCGTTCAATCCAAGATTTCGCAAAGGGGAGGGGTCGTAATTTTGAGGTGAGCGGGGCGCCTACATGCCATCAGTGGTTGGATACCCGAGCTCGAATGCCTGCTTGCACTCAGGGAGGTGGGTTGAATATATTAGCTCAAGGGATAGGAGATACCATGATTGAAATGGTAATTTGGCCTAAGCGAGTCAAAATCAACCTATAATTCATCAAATCGGTCCAAGGAAGTGCAAACCGATCGATCGTGACGAGCGCCGGCTCCCGGCATGAACTTTCGGGTCCTAAAGGGGAGAGCGCTTGCCCCCCCCCCTTCACCTTGACTTCCAGTGTCTTCGCCTCTGATTTCCGTTGTCTCCGCCACTGGCCCATTGCTTCCCTGATCCGCTGTCCCCGCTTGTGACCCGATCATCTTCGTCTCAAACCCTTCTACCCCTGCCTTTGACCCGTCGTCTCCGACTCCGGCGGTCATCGGTAAAAACCGTTCTCTTTGCCTCGGACTCTGTCGCGTCCGTCTCCGACCGTCGTTTCTGTCTGATCTCGTTTTCTCTATCTCTGACCTCGTTGTTTCCACCCTTCCACCCCTTTCCCAGTTGTGCCTGTCTGTGACCCACTCGTTTTCGTCGGACCTCGTTTTCATTCCTTCTGATTCAGTTGTCTCTGTCTGACCATGTGTTCCCGCCTCTGATACCATTGTTCTTGCCTTTTGTCCCGTCCTTACGTCCGACCCATTGTCTCCATTATCATCGTTCCCCTCTGATTGTACTATCTAGACCTTTTCCATGTCTGATTGTCGTTTCCGTATAATCCAATTATCCGCCCGATTGACCCCATTGTCCCCGTATATGACCACGTTGGTCTCCGTCTAACCCCGTTGTCCAAATTTCTGCCCCCGTTATGCCCTTCTCTGACCCGTTGTCCCCGTCCCTGACCCGTTGTCCCCGTCTCTGACCCCGTTGTCCCCGTCTCTGACCCCGTTGTCTGCGACAGGGCACGTCAGCGGAGGAGCGGCTCGGTCGCACGCGCCTGGGTGACCTCTCAGAGTCGGACGTGACTCGCGTGCAGAAGCTGGCGCTGATCGAGCTGACCGGCCTGCTGGACGAGCACGGGCTGAGCTACAGCCGGTGGAAGGCGCGCCGCCGCCGGCTCGGCGCCCGAAGCAGCACCGACGGCGCCGTGTTCGGCACCTCTCTGACGTCACTGCTGAAGCGCGACCGACACCAGCAGCCGGAGTCGACGCGCGGCGCCGTGCCGCTGGCCTTCGAGAAGCTCCTGTCGCACCTGGAGCACCACGGCGTGCGCGAGGAGGGCCTGCTGCGCGTGCCCGGACACCGGCACAAGATCCAGCAGCTGCGCCAGCTGATCGACGAGCGGTTTTACAGCCAGCCGGCGTCGGTGGACGCGGCGCTGCAGCGCAGCTCGGTCGCCGACGTGGCGGCGCTGCTGAAGCAGCTGCTGCGCCAGCTGCCCGAGCCGCTGCTCACCGACGCGAGTCTGGACGCCTTCCAGCTGACGGACGCACTGCCGCCTGGCGAGGAGCAGGTGCAGGCGCTCAGCCTGCTCTGTCTGCGCCTGCCGGCCGCCAACCGCGCCCTCCTGCGCCGCCTGCTCGCCTTCCTCGCCACCATCACCGCGCACGAGCGCACCAACAAGATGTCGCTGGATAACGTGGCCATGATCATGGCTCCGAACCTGATGCCGGCACGGCGCCGCCGCCAAGACATCGCTGCTGAGGTGCGGAGGGGGCTGCTGAACGTGATTCCGCAGTCCGACGGTGATTGATCACGATCCGACACTCCTCATGGACCATCCTCATGGGTTGTTCACGGACTGGCCGTGCATTATGACCGAATCACCCGTTCTCTTAATACACCCAATGATTCCCACCGTCAGTAGGCATCACGTAGCCATTTTTCAGTCAAACTAACTTGAATGCACGGACTCCGCCACAGGGGAGAATTGTACGATGTGACGACTGAACCCATCCTTTTCTTGCAGTCACAATCGGGTTTAACTGTACCATGTTCGTGTGTTCTGTGGAGTGTGGAAATAGCGGAATTAATGCTATTCGAAACCGGATAATCAAATTGAGTCTTTGATCAATTTTAGTGATGACATTTCCCTAAATTAGTAGTGTGTTTGACCGGGCGGTCGAATGACCTGTGGTGAAAGCGATTTCGGTGTTGCGAGTTCGGATCCACACGTCTCCAAGGTTATTATCGGTAGACAAATGCCACTAAGTGGACTCGGACAACCCTAATCGTAATAAGCAATCCTGAACTTACGGCTCGGTAAGGTCAATTTTGCGTATTTGATTATGGTTAGCTGTCAAAACAGGTGATCGTTGTTGTAATTTCTACGACCGTCATGCTGCATTCCTCCTGGACACTGCTTGCATGTGCACGGTGTCCATGCTCGGTGTCCATATCCTGTTTGGCAGATCGCGTTCGCGTCTGTGACATCACGAGTGGTTCGCCGGCTCGTGGTGCATCGGCATCGACTGTGGAGAGTTCCGGCGCAGTTTGTGCGCCAGGTTCGTCACCAGCACGAGGAGGAGATGTATGAGCGGGCTCGGCGCGAGGCTGGTGGACCGGTGAGTCGACCTGAGGCACTCAGGAGCACCTATCAATGGGAGCTGCCTATGAGCGGCGCCGTTCGCCGCATTGTCTACTACTGCCCAGGAAGACAGATATTTTAGTTGGCACCCGTTTCTCGAGACGTCTTTTGGAGGGTGCTTTATTTGGATCTTAGGACGTAAGAGGACGTTGGAGTAGAATCCATTTTAATGGTACCCAGTCGATTATTTTTACCCGGGGCCGAGCAACAACTTGTGATTGTATGCCTGGAATATGACAACCTCAGTCCAGTGAGGTAGGGCAGGTGACGATCCAGGCTGCTGTCCACCTACCGTCGGTGACGACACAGTGACGCAAGGTGCGCCTGGCAGCGAGGTACGACAGGTGACGATCCAGGCTGCCGTCCGCCTGCCGTTGGTGGTGGCTCAGTGACCCAGGACACGCCTGATAGTGACTCCGCCCGCCAGATGTCAGTGAGACACGACAGGTGACGATCCAGACTGCCGTCGGTGGTGTCACAGTGACGCTGGACACGCCTGACAGTGAGGTACCACAGGTGACGATCCAGACTGCCGTCGGTGGTGCCACAGTGACTCAGGGCACGGCTGACAGTGAGGTACCACAGGTGACGATCCAGGCTGCCGTCGGTGGTACCACAGTGACTCAGGGCACGGCTGACAGTGAGGTACCACAGGTGACGATCCAGACTGCCGTCGGTGGTGCCACAGTGACTCAGGGCACGGCTGACAGTGAGGTACCACAGGTGACGATCCAGACTGCCGTCGGTGGTACCACAGTGACGCAGGGCACGGCTGACAGTGAGGTACCACAGGTGACGATCCAGGCTGCCGTCGGTGGTGCCACAGTGACGCAGGGCACGGCTGACAGTGGCTCTGCTCGTCAGATGTCAGTGAGACACGACAGGTGACGATCCAGGCTGCCGTCGGTGGTGCCACAGTGACGCTGGACACGGATGACAGTGGCTCTGCTCGTCAGATGTCAGTAAGACACGACAGGTGACGTAGCAGGCTGCCGTCGGTGGTGCCACAGTGACGCAGGACACGGCTGACAGTGGCTCTGCTCGTCAGATGAAGCTGCTGCTGCGACGCCGCGACACGGCCATCGTTCGCAAGATCGACAACGAGGTGGACTTTCAGGAGGGCGTGATCCGCGTCTGCGCCGCGCAGTTCGGCCGCGCCAGCTGGCCGATCCGTCTGGGTGTCGACACTACGGCAGGGGATGTGGTCACCAGGTGAGCAGCAGCAGATCGGGTGGTCAGGTTTGGGCAGGCTCTCGCGCTGGAATTTCTCCTCGAGATAGCCTGGCTCATAGTTGCAATTCGTATTCCTGTTGGCCTGTCCACTGTAGCTGGTCAGCACATCTGTGTCGGAACCTATCAAGGCATGGATCGGACGGTCCAGATTGAATGTTATATGTCATGTATGATATCATAGATAACGTTATACATTATATCATACACACACACATATATATATCAAGTTAATTGGAATACTGTGTTAATCATTTCACTATTTTTACGAATTTGTCTCGTCAATTCGATCTGTGGTTACTGACCGAAACATAACAGCGTTGCTGCTCTGTAAAGCACTAATCTTTTGGCGCTGGCACCTCTGACCGAGCGCGTTCTCTCCAGCTGCACCTCAGGGGACTAGTGGTCTAGGGGTAAGATGCTCGTCTCGCAATCGAAAGATTGTGGGTTCGAATCTCACCTGTCTTCGCCCGCGACCAATCGGCGCCAGAGATTGGCGACGCTATATGACTCAACGGTCGACGTGTCGTAAAACCAATAACCAACCAACCAGCTGCACCTCTGACCGAGTGCGTTCTCTCCAGCTGCATCCGAGAGGCGGTGCCCTGTTCGGGCACACAGATACCAGGGAGGCGCCACCGGCGAGACTCGCCGCCAGATGGCAGCACCGTCGCCTGCCAGATCACCCATGCCCACCTACCCTCCGTGCTGCACACCCACTTCTTGCACGAACACGGCGGAAACATAGGTTAGAGGTTCTTCACGTGTCAGCTACCTGCGTTACCAAAGTTGTCTTCAGTATCACTCAACATCTTCTATGAGCGTCATTCTACGGAAGGTGGAGTATCACAGCTGGTCAGTACAGTGCTTTGTTATCTCCGGCATGGTACACGGTGGACGATGCTGAAGTGTTTTTTTCCATTGAACGCATCGCTTTGAAATGAAGCAGATCATCAAACTGGCCTGATGTTGCTGTTCGTCACTGCGCCTCTAACAGGAAATAAGCTCTATGTTGGTAGGGTTGTGATCATCAGACATGTCTTCCATAGTTCGCCCAGTTACGCTGTCACCGACTTCTACTGCCCCTTAAACACCAGGCACATGTCACTCATCTCCACCATTCTGTACCACAACGTGAATGTCACTGGCCTCTACCATCCAGCTCCATCAGGTGAATGTCACTAACCCCTACCGTCCGGAACCACCAGCCAAATGTCAATCATCCCCTACCTCCCAGTTCCATGAGGTGAACGTCAGTAACCCCTACCGTCCAGTACCACCAGGCGAATGTCACTCATCCTCACCGTCCAGTTCCATGAGGTGAACGTCAGTAACCCCTACCGTCCAGTACCATCAGCCGAATGTCACTCATCCTCACCGTCCAGTTCCATGAAGTGAACGTCAGTAACCCCTACCGTCCAGTACCATCAGCCGAATGTCACTCATCCTCACCGTCCAGTTCCATGAAGTGAACGTCAGTAACCCCTACCGTCCAGTACCATCAGGCGAATGTCACTCATCCTCACCGTCCAGTTCCATGAAGTGAACGTCAGTAACCCCTACCGTCCAGTACCATCAGCCGAATGTCACTCATCCTCACCGTCCAGTTCCATGAAGTGAACGTCAGTAACCCCTACCGTCCAGTACCATCAGCCGAATGTCACTCATCCTCACCGTCCAGTTCCATGAAGTGAACGTCAGTAACCCCTACCGTCCAGTACCATCAGGCGAATGTCACTCATCCTCACCGTCCAATTCCATGAAGTGAACGTCAGTAACCCCTACCGTCCAGTACCATCAGGCGAATGCAACTCATCCCCACCACCGTCGTGCCACCATGCCAGTGCCACTCATCTCCACCGTCCAATGCAATCAAGTGAATGTCACCAACCTCCACCGTCCAGCTCCATCAGGTGAATGTCACTGACCTCCGATGTCCTGTCCCACCAGGCGAGCGGCGGCTGGAACACAGAGCAATCATGCTCGACTGCTATCAAGAGAATCCGAACGCCCGCTGGGTGCTGCACTGCTGTCACGGGCCCACACCGACCTCCGGTGGACCAGGCGCCGCCGCGGCGCCGACGTTGGCAGCGACTCCGACCAACGGACAGTCAGGCGCGCACACCTAGCAGGCTCGGTATGCCTGGTGGCCGACGGGAGCTGCTCCAGGAGCCGGTCCAGGGCACCAGTCCCGCCCCAGTATCGCTACAGTTGCACCACAATGGACTGCGATTCCCGACGCACGGTAGCTGGCTTCGGCCGACCGCCACGTGCCTCAGCTTCGCGCGGTTCGTTGTCCGGGTCTCCACCTGCGATTGTCCCAGAGTATCGGGGATCCGCCTTCCTGCGGTGGCCTGAACGGCTGTCCACAGCTACGGGGTACCAGCGGACGAAGATCACAGCTACAAGCCACATCGTGCCTTACCCGCGGTATTGCTTAGCGCTGAGAACGTCTTCGGTCAGAGCGGCTGTAGAAATCAGAACATCGTCAACGTCCGGTGAATACGGTGCCGTCCGTGCCGACGACTGGGCTTCCAATGAGACCTGATGTGCTAGCTGATGTGCTAGCCTGATGTGCTAGCTGATGAGCTAGCTGATGACAAATAATGTGCCGGATGACTGCATCGAGCAGGATAGATGAACCGCGACGTGCTCCTTTTCTGATAGTAAGCCGTGCAGAAGAACAAGTGGTGGAGCGATTGTGTAGCTCGTGCAACGAATTGCACCTGAAATAAGGCCGGTGCAATACCAATACATCCCGTGAGTTAGTCATCCCGTCGAGTGACCAACCGCAGTCGTGATACTGTGGTGTCGAACTACCGAACATACCGCGACGTTTCTTCCATCGTGCAAATGGTATGGGTCAGCTTTGTAGGCGCATGCCTGGAGACAACCGTGTTCCTCTGGGATGATCGTTGTATGGATGCTGTAACAATGTACATAAAACGCTTACATGGATCGTTCTTGGGATGATGATGGGTCAGAGCTTTTTGGGAAATATTATATTCTGCTCAGCAATGTGTTCTTGCTCCTTTCTTCCTGTCGAAATAGAGGTCATTCATTTTTAACACATGTAATGGTAATCTGGGGTATTTTTTCCTTAGCGTCCGAAGTTGGTTCAAAATGATTAACAATGCCCCATACCCACACAATGCTGATTTTCATAAAGTTTGAGAAAGTTCGGTGTACATCCTCCATTACAACAAACAATATTAGATAGAACGGACGCTAAAGCACTTTCAACGAAACATAATCGACACGTGGTTGATAATTGTCATGAAAAATATGTTCACAATGGATTAGTGTGGCAATAACATATCATATGCGTCCAAATATTCAACAACGACCTCGCATGGCGCGAGAACTCTGCATACCATGCATGCAATCCACCATCGACAACTCCACGAACAGAAAACTTGCTCCGATGACACAATTGAGGGAGAGAATGCCATTTAACACGTGTCGTTTGCACACTGGTAGGTGCGCATTTCTAGCTGCTCTCGTGCTCCTTGATAGACGAACCCTTTTCCTGTGAATACTTAGATAAATATTGACCATTGTATATCCTCTTTCTAGCCCCCGATACATAACTTAAATTTGTGATGTATTTGCCCACGATTGTTCCTCGTATCAACTAACCCTATTTAATTGGGGTGAGGAATAAGGTGGTATTGCTGGTTAGGTTGATTTCACTACGTTTGCGATGGGTGGGTGGGTGTTCATTTTATCTTTGTTTTTGGTATCTAGCACCACACATTTTAATCAGTATATTTTCAGCATTACCTTGAGCTTTCGAATCGGGAGTATAGAGTGCTTTAAATGTCTGTCCGCCCCCAGAATCAGCTCTGATTTTAGCATGGTAGCCATGCAGCAGCCTCGTGTGTTCTGGAGGACATTTAATTTAACATGATTAACCCCAATATATTTTTTGTTGACAAAGGTCCTTCTATGGTACGATCCACCAATAGTAAGCAATAGTTACTGCACTCCAAATTCCATAACAGCTGACTTGTTGGCAGGAGAATGTAGGAAGGGGCATGTCACGACAAATCGACTGATCGTAGTGCTAATTTTGCACCTTCGTGTCTCGGATTTTGATACCAAGGGCTACCCTGGGCAGAAAACGCGCCTAACACGATATTGGACCCGCCAGGACAACGGTGTGCCCTTCCAGCCCGGCCAGGGTTCAAATTCGACATGTCAACGACCCCGAACATATAATATGTTGCAGAGCTGACGTCCGCAGCTCATCATCATAACAACACGAGCAGGATGCAATGTGCACGCGTCATGGTGCCGAATGCTTTAAGCATTCCTCCTTTATCGTTATTGTGCTCAATCTGAATTAAAGCCAAAATGGATGCAAAAATCAAAACAATTGGTCCGAAACATGCCCCAAAAGCAGGATTGGGAGAAAAACAATTCATGTTTTTATGTACGCGAAATAAATAACTAGGTACGCCCCATTAAACAGCTAAGTTCAAATGACAAAATTTCCGAACGACTTAACTTAACCCGCGCACGTCCGGGGGAAGATATCTGCCCCCCTGCGGTTTTTCCTACTTTGCCGCCATACTAATCGGGTTAGCGAGGCCAAACCTCGCATGGCTGCTCATTGGTCTTTTCCGCATATCCTCATAAATTTTTGACCCTGGGTCATCTCAAGTCAGGTCACCAGGTCATGCGAAGTAACCCAACATCCCTCGGAGTTCTAAGTGGCATCACTCCCACAATAATTGGGAGATTGATTTCAAACTCATATCACATCATGATCTTATCAAGGACTATAATATGTATATCACGTTTTTTTTTGTAGCATTGACCTGAGGTCAGGTCGCGGCCATGGATTCCCCATTATAGGCCAATGGTAAAATATACAAATGTTTCCTGGTTACATATTTGCTCTTCGAATGACCTCAAACGGTTATGGCGTGTAGTTCAAAGCTATTCTCAATGTCACCGCTGACATTTTTGCTCAGTGACCTCTCCAAGGCCAGCTGAGGTCACCTGGACTCACTAGCACATTTCTGCGCATTATATCGCACTGCATTGAGCTAGAAGGCTGAAATTACCATCATTGTGCTTGTATCCCCAAGACGTGTCGATTGATATATTACATGACCTCCCTTGTCTAACACATGACCTTGACCTGAGGTCATAGTTTCGGTGACCCATCTGTTGACCTGACCTTAAATTACGTAGCGTATGTCGATAGCACATTTCAAGGGCTGTCGAATAGCATTTGCAGTTTGTTTCTATCTGTTACAGGTCCTGAGATATGTGCCAATATCGGAGGGTCCCACCCGATCTGGTCGAATTTGACATATGATGACCCAGTGACCTACATATTGACCTGAGCGAGAAAATGACCGAAATACTTTCGATAGAGTTTGTCACCAGCTATCCAACACCGTTTTCCATTTGTCGCTACCTAGCATAGTTCTGTAGATCTTAGGGGGCAGACATGTGCCCCCCCCCCCGGACATGCGAAGTTGGCGCGGACCGCCGGACGTGCGAGTGTTAACCTTAGGTCATTAAATAGTGTTCTTAAAGTGACTAGCTAATCAAACAAATGCCAGGAATAGAATCTGTGGAGCTATGCGAGTCAAACTATTTGCGTACTTGCAATGTTTGCGCACACCTTAAATGAGTAATCAACAATCTGGGGTACCCTTGTACTGTAGAGGCAAGAAATTGCCGGAGGCCATAATATAAAACTGTTGACCTGACAAGTGTAATAATGCGCTTGGTGTGTTTACCGCCCAGGATAACCCTTGGCGCCAATTTTCATCAAAATTGAAGAGATGTGTTGAGTTCATTTGTCGTTGCGCCCCACGAGCTAAAGCGGAAATACCATAGGCTATTTTCACAGGAATAGGGTTAATGTACACTTAAAGCAAGGTGAGTACGGAAGACAATGGACGACGAGGCTACCGAACCAAACCACCAGGACATACTCTTTACAGAGTTTTATCATGATGTCAACATACAACATTTGTAAGAGTACAACATTCATGCTGCGATGCAAGCATGATGTACCAGTACCCAAAGCTGTCACTTCAGTTCGCGCGAGCTGTACATTTCATTTAAAACGCATTTCGCATAACCTACTCGATGTGCCTTCTGACACCACAACAGTCACATACACCGGCTACAAGCTGTCCACTCCTAAGTGCTACCACCCGCCTCCATCGTACCAGAAGTAGCACTGATCACAGCACAAGTCGTCGAGTTTCCCGTCTCGATGAGGTCAGCTCCACTGGGCGTGACGCCAGCCTTGGCAGAATCCACCACTGGCTCCGGGGAGGCCACCGGGCTTCGGGAGAGCTCACTGCGCTCTGGGGTCTACCGGCTCCGGGAAAGTTCACTGCGCTCTATGAGAGTTCACTGGGCTTTGGAGGTCCATCAGCTCCGAGGGAGTCCATCGGCTCTGGCAGAGTCCACCGACTCCGTGGGAGTCCATTGTGTTCCGCGGGTCCATCGGCTGTGAGGGAGACCATCGGCTCTGTGCTCCGGGGGAGTCCGGTATGTCGGCTCTGTGGCGCAGCGTCAGTCGCCACAGGGCAGCCCGAGGCGACATCGTTGGCCGACCCAACGTGCGTCCGTTTTGATTGGCTGGTCGGCGCGTTCCGGCACACCGCCGACGCACTGGCCGCCATCACACTGGCGGCGGGGGTCGACTCTCGTAGATTTGGTTGCGGTGCGAACTCGCACTGGCGCTCGGGCTGCGACGGCGACATTGCTGCGGAAACCGGCCGAATGGTGTCGGAAACCGCCGGCGAAACGAAACCGGGCACACAACAAACGGCCGGCAGGTCATTACGGCTGCGCGATAGGATGACAGAAGAGAATAGGAAGAGGTTGTGGACGGCCATCACAGCAGGGACTTTTTGAGATGTTAACTGCGGTAGCTGAGCCATGCAGTTAAATATCTGCAACGCTACCCCCGGCGGTAACATACTTGGAGAGGAGGGAGTTTGGCTTCGAAGTGACTCAACTCGGGCGAAAGTCCACACTTAACCATCTGACACCCCTCCTGTTAAAGCTCTAGATAAGCTTCTGAACCACAGGATGTGTGTGCTAATAACACACAAAGACTCTTCGGAGGCTACGAACAGAGTGTAGGGAGTAGCGGGGACGGGAGCTGGCCCACTGGGCTCATGCTGGATAACGCACCCGTGGTCAGGCCTGTATAAATCTGACTGTACGTACGGTTCAATCATGAAGAATTCACAGAAACATCATTGCAATTACCAGCTGGGGACATACATTTCTGGGCCAGAGTTCCTTCATTCCACTCATGGAACACAAGTAAAAGTATCACCACCGATTCGCGGAAAGCAAAGAATTCAGCTTCTCCACCTTTGGTACGAGATATCTATCAGGTTGCCACATGAGTAGCAGCTTAGGGTTGGGGATTCTTGGCTCCTGTTTAAAGGAAGCTTAACATTAGACATATGGCATACACCAAATATTCTGAACCCAAATTGAACTGTAGACATCAGCTTCTCTAGGCTTCCAAGTCCGAGAAGAAATTCCAACCAGCGCATTCTGGTTCCAAAAAGCAGAGTGAGCCTCTCCAAGTCTGAAGAGAGGTTTAGATCAGCTGAACTGAATCAGATCAGCATCCAACGGAAATATGCTTACCGCTTGGTTTTTCTCCCATGATTTCATTGCATTTTTGTACTTCTCGAACTGGCTGCACCAATCTGAGTATATCTTCTGATATTCCTGTGAAAAAGCCAGCACTAGAAGGTTAGTCATTCTTCTCACCGAGTTGTATCTCCTACATCAAGTCATTTTGCAGTAATTCATGGCATCGTCCGTCTTAAAGAGAGCATGGCTCCCACTGACGAGGCAGTAAAGATCACCAGCACCTATGGGATCCGCGACCTAAACGGCGTTACTCAAGAAAAACATGCTCCTCTTGGTTCTGTAGTGTCCCATAGTCTGATTTCCTCGTTGCCATGCTAAAGCTCGATGCTTGGTGCACATTTACCACGATGGACATGAAGATCACTGTATAACCAACGCAGTTGGTGCGCCATTAAGCCCAAATAGCGGGCCAACCACACACGAGGAACACCAAGATAATGAACTACATGCGCCTCGATACGAAGTGCCTAGTGGTACGCACTGATGGACACAGGCTCCTGTGCCACTGCAGACCGGTCAGGCTACAGACAGTACTGGTGGACTCAGGCTCCTGTGCCACTGCGGACCGGCCAGGACCACAGACAGAACAGGAGAACGCGAGCCGCTACCTTGGAACGATCTGGCGCCGAGCAGCGGTGTGTTTCCACGGTGACGCTGTAGGCGCAGAGCAGATCGGAGCCCAGCCGAGCCTGGTACCGGCCCGCGTCCGACTCGGACACAGCCAGCACCACCAGACCGTTACGGCGGGTCGGCACGTACTTGGCGGGGTCGGCCGCCAGCCTGTGAGAACCTGTCTGTCAGCCGCCTGCCTGTCCGTCCGTCCGACTCGGACACAGACAGTACCACCAGACCGTTACGGCGAGTCGGCACGTACTTGGCGGGGTCGGCCGCCAGCCTGTGCAGGACAGGATCGCAGTTCAGTACAGGGAGGACGAGGTCACAGCTCTCTCCAGGGAAGATGTGGTTATAGCTCGGCATAGGAAGAATAGGGTCACAGCTCAGCACAGGTAGGATATGGTCACAGCTCAGTACAGGGAAGACGAGGCCACAGCTCAGTACAGGGAGGACGAGATCACAGCTCATTACAGGGAGGACGAGGTCACAGCTCTCTCCAGGGAGGATGTGGGCATAGCTCGGCACAGGTAAAATAGGGTCACAGCTCAGCACAGGTAGGATATGGTCACAGCTCAGTACAGGGAAGACGAGGCCACAGCTCAGTACAGGGAGGACGAGATCACAGCTCAGTACAGGAAGGACGAGGTCACAGCTCACTCCAGGGATGATGTGGTTATAGCTCGGCATAGGAAGAATAGGGTCACAGCTCAGCACAGGTAGGATATGGTCACATCTCAGTACAGGTTGGATATGGTCAAAGCCCCGCACAGGTAAAATAGGATCACAGCTCAGCACAGATAGGATATGGTCACAGCTCAGTACAGGTAGGATAGGGTCACAACTCAGTCCAGGGAAGACGAGATCACAGCTCAGTAGAGGGAGGACGTTCCCAGAGCCCGGCACAGGAGAACGAAGCAAAGTTCAGAGCTAGGCGTCAGACGCAATGTTAATGCGGACATGGGGATCTCCAGTAAGGAAAGAAAACAGGTAGGTTCCTGATGCCATTCAAGAACTCTGAAACATGCGCTCGCGACAAGCGCGCCCGGATGCTCACTAGGGTGTGCGCGAAGAATATAGTTACAATTTATGAGACTCTGCCTCCATAAAATATGATGCGAAGTGCATTTCTGAAAGTTAGCTTGACTTCATACGTCAATTGTATTCCCACTTACAGTGGCATATTTCGCATATTGTTACTTTCCGTATTTCCTTCTGGAACTATTTTCAACCATAGACGGCCGGCCGCCGGCGGCCCCCGGCCCGTCCCCGACCGCCCGCCATTCATAATATGGCGGTGCGCGGGATTCCTATTCCCTGAATGTTAATGGGCCCCAACGCCAAAGTTACAGGCAGATTTTCATATTTGAAACAGATAGGCGATGTGCCTGGCATGAGTTCCGCCACCTTTAGAGTTGAGGCCGACATATTTTCACGAAATTGTTTAAGAACATTACGCTTATGGGCGTTGAAGGGAAAGAATGCATCTACAACCGTGAATTTTTCCTACACCATTTTGGCGTAGCAGAGCCGATGTTGCTTAGCATTGTTGAAGGGTGGAACCTTACTTTTTGTCGTGCCACCGCTCGGTGGCCCTACGGATACTCTAGGCAGCAACCGTCGGCGCTTGATGTGCATCGAGCCATGCCAGAACGTCAATAATGTCGCGAAGCTTCATGTCAAAAGGTAAAAAGTGACAGGGTTAGATATCTATAAAAGTAGTCGAGTATGGCATCAGAAGGCAGCTGATTTTATGCCGGTTTATTTGAGAACATTGGAAATTAATTCGCTAATGTAGAACATCTGATATACAATTTAAAGGAATACAATGCGATAATTCGAGACACAAATCTTGGAATTTAGCGCAAAAATGACAGAGTTAGATACCTATAAAAGTAGTCGAATATGGCATCAGAAGGCAGCGGATTTTATGGCGGTTTATTTAAGACCATTGGAAATTAATTCGGTACTGTAGAACATCTGATATACAAAGGAACGATTTAAGATGTTGAAAAAAAAACTTTTTGATTTTTTAAAATTTTATAAAAATTATTTTTTTTTTTTTTTTTTAAAAAAATTGAAATTGTGACATCACACAGAAGATGTATGCCACGTTTGCTCCCATTTTACTTTAAGGGCAAAGTGACAGGGTGAAATGATTTGATAATAAAACGAACTACACATCATAAGAGAGCTTGTTTCAATGCTGTTCAAATTGGACCATTGGAAATTACTTGCACCTCGTCTAGAAACCAGAAAATAGCATTAATCAAAACAAGCCCACTCTGGTGGTGTTCATTCACAAACCCACCACCCGAGCGGCGCCACCGGTATTATGTCCGCTTATGACGCCTAACGGTCCAGGGAGGAATGGATTTCAGCCCAATGCAGGGGGGACGGAACATATCTCAGTTCAAAGAGGACGGGAGCACAGCTCAGTACAGGTCCAGACATAGCTCAGTGCAGGAGGACCAAACATAGCTCAGTACAGGGAGGATGGGGTCACAGCTCAATACATGAAGGACTAGGCCACATCTCAGTGCATGAGGACGGGCATAGCTTAGCCCAAGGAGGTCGAGGTCACAGCTCAGTACAGGGGAGGGACCATGTCACAGCTCAGTACAGGGGAGGGACCACGTCACAGCTCAGTACAGGGAGGGTGAGGCCACAGCTCAGTACAGGGCGGAGCTACAATAATAATGCGCCTAGGTGAGCGGCCACAATCAGTTTTTGATGCGCATTATCCGGTCCCGAACCATTCCGTAGACAGAGGGCTAGAGTTCACTACACACAATTTATTTCGCACCCGTGATGGGGCAGTCAGTCGGTGTGCTGTTTACCGAGATCGATACCTGGTGGAATATGATATTAAATGCACTGGGAATTAAGAAAGCACGTACCTCATGATCCATGCAACCCACCGTCACGGGAACACACCATACAACTTCCATGCGATTGTCTGTGATTGCGGTATGGATGAATGCTATTCGTGCTTATACTTCGGCTAGGAAGCAGTATATGCCTGGAGCTAGTGAGCACATTGATGAGGTCAAATGGTGGGGTAGCAAAAATGGATTCGATTAGCATGACTGACCATATCAAGAAGAGGAGGCGAAGGCCATTCAATAGCCGAACTGTTTCCTCCACCACAGCATTGGCAAGGTATTGATTTGGGGATAGCTCTAATAAATGAGGCGCAAGACAAACTGGATGTGTGGAACATCTACATCATCACATTTGTTGAGGTGAGAATTAATGATAAAGATAATATAAAATAAAGATGAAAGATATTAATGATAAGATAAATTAATGAACATTAGCTTCGAGTAAAACCACCATCATTTCCTCGGTGTGCTACAGATTGTTGTCATTTTATGCTTGACGACCAGCTTGCGCAACGAGATTATCCACGGTGAAGACCGACCTGTGCCGCCCCTTCTCCTTGCTCCAGAGATGCCAGGTGACCTGGCGCTGTGACATCTCCTCAGGCAATTTTACGTCACAGCCCAGGTGAAGCGTCTGACCCCAGGTGGCACTGAGCTTCAAACGCAACACCGAGCTGTCACACAGCCCTGGCTCAGAGCGGGTCACGTCCTGAAGTAGCCTGCCGGCCGGGGTCAACGGTCAGGGTGGGTCATCACCGAGCTGACACACAGCCCTGGCTCAAAGCGGGTCACGTCCTGAAGTAGCCTGCCAGCCGGGGTCAACGGTCAGGGTGGGTCATCACCGAGCTGACACACAGCCCTGGCTCAGAGCGGGTCACGTCCTGAAGTAGCCTACCGGCCGGGGTCAACGGTCAGGGTGGGCCATCACCGAGCTGTCACACAGTCCTGGCTCAGAGCGGGTCACGTCCTGAAGTAGCCTGCCGGCCGGGATCAACGGTCAGGGTGGGTCATCACGGAGC
This sequence comes from Ashinkailepas kermadecensis, assembly GCA_034440615.1. Lineage (NCBI taxonomy): Eukaryota > Metazoa > Arthropoda > Thecostraca > Neolepadidae > Ashinkailepas > Ashinkailepas kermadecensis. The sequence continues at coordinate 517,351 of JAOTOM010005136.1, read as the reverse complement.
GTGTCACGTGCTGAAGTAGCCTGCCGGCCGGGGTCAACGGCCAGGGTGGGTCATCACCGAGCTGACACACAGCCCTGGCTCAGAGCGGGTCACGTCCTGAAGTAGCCTGCCGGCCGGGGTCAACGGTCAGGGTGCCATCACCGAGCTGTCCACAGTCCTGGCTCAGAGCGGGTCACGTCCTGAAGTAGCCTGCCGGCCGGGGTCAACGGTCAGGGTGGGTCATCACCGAGCTGTCACACAGCCCTGGCTCAGAGCGGGTCACGTCCTGAAGTAGCCTGCCGGCCGGGGTCAACGGTCAGGGTGGGTCATCACCGAGCTGTCACACAGCCCTGGCTCAGAGCGGGTCACGTCCTGAAGTAGCCTGCCGGCCGGGGTCAACGGTCAGGGTGGGTCATCACCGAGCTGTCACACAGCCCTGGCTCAGAGCGGGTCACGTCCTGAAGTAGCCTGCCGGCCGGGGTCAACGGTCAGGGTGGGTCATCACCGAGCTGTCACACAGCCCTGGCTCAGAGCGTGTCACGTCCTGAAGTAGCCTGCCGGCCGGGGTCAACGGTCAGGGTGGGTCATCGCCGAGCTGTCACACAGTCCTGGCTCAGAGCGGGTAACGTCCTGAAGTAGCCTGCCGGCCGGGGTCAACGGTCAGGGTGGGCCATCACCGAGCTGTCACACAGCCCTGGCTCAGAGCGGGTCACGTCCTGAAGTAGCCTGCCGGCCAGGGTCAACGGTCAGGGCAGGTCATCATCGAGCAGGTCACGTCCTGAAGTAGCCTGTCGGCCGGGGTCAACGGTCAGGGTGGGTCATCATCGAGCGGGTCACGTCCTGAGGTAGCCTGCTAACCGAGGTCAGAAGTCAGGACAAGTTATCGGGTTGGATCCTGAACTAGTGTGCCAGGCAAAGTTACTTACGACCTTAGAAACAAGAACTCTTCCAACAAATGACAATCTCTGATAGAAATTCGTGTGGTTCTTGGGATAGCTGTAAGAATCAGGCTCTTTTTTGTGCTGAGCAGGACTTGTCAAATGCACCCTAATCCCAAAAGCTGATCTGTGAATTTCAGTCCAACGCCAGAATTGGCAGTTTCACGTACTGCCAATGCACCGACACGGGCGCCACGCCGCCGCATCCCTGGCCTTATCGGACCAGTTGCCAGTCGGCGTTCACATCCAGGCTACGCCCGAGCGTGTTTGGAACTCGAACCCTGTGTTGCCAGGACAGGGACAACAAGACAGGTCGGCGCTGTACCAGGCGAGCTGTAGCGACGACAGTTCAGATACATTCGATAGTGGATGCGCACATCAGCAACGGATTCCGTATTGCTCGACTCAGACGCATATTACGGCAGCTGATTTCATTCCATAACCCGCTCCAGATCACAACAACCATAGGTTATAGTGGATCCAACTTGATCATCGCTGCTCCAAGTAGTCCCAGCGCATTGATGCTCTTTTAGGTCATGTGCGGGCTACTGAGGGTGGCTAAGCAGCATAGACGTCATAAACACCGGGCAGGTACTTGAACTGCAGCAAAAACAGGGTTGAGGCTGCAAGCAGGTCCAACAAAGCGCATCCACGTCGCTGGCAGCTAGGTCAGGTGTGGGATGCCTCACCTGGGCACGACTGATTTGCAGGAGAGCGAGTGTTTGTTCCGACCGCCGCTGGCTGGGCCAAGTATAGGATTGCTCACCCGTGCACGTATGGGCTGCAGGAGAGCGAGTGCCTGTTCCGACTGATGCTGGTCAGACCTGGTGTGGGATTGCTCACCCGGGCACGTATGGTCTGTAGGAGAGCGAGTGCTTGTCCCAGCCGCAGTACGGCTCAACCGGGCACGTATGGGCTGCAGGAGAGCGAGTGCTTGTCCCAGCCGCAGTACGGCTCAACCGGGCACGTATGGGCTGCAGGAGAGCGAGTGCTTGTCCCAGCCGCAGTACGGCTCAACCGGGCACGTATGGGCTGCAGGAGAGCGAGTGCTTGTCCATTGTCCCACCAGGTGGTTCCGGCACGTATGGTCTGCGGGCAGTGCTTGTCCCAGCCGCGCACCAGGTGTGGGATTGCTCACCCGGGCACGTATGGTCTGCAGGAGAGCGAGTGCTTGTCCCAGCCGCAGTAAGGGTCAGTCGGACCAGGTGTGGGATTGCTCACCCGGGCACGTATGGTCTGCAGGAGAGCGAGTGCTTGTCCCAGCCGCAGTACGGGTCGTGCACGCAGCGCAGGCAGTTGTCGAGGCGGCCGTTGCACATCTGCAGACGGATCTGCCAGAGCCACGTGTCCGAGGAGACATACAGCAACTTGTGCTGTTGGTCATACAACACGTCACGACACGTAGCGAGTCGTGCTGTTGGCGATGCAACATAACGTCACGACACACGCCGTGGTTCGTGCTGTTGGAGATACAACACAACACAACACACACCGTGACTTGTGCTGTTGGCGATTTAACACAACGAACGGACGAAGCTTCATGAACTCGAGATGGGGTAGCGAGTGTGAGGGAAAGCAATGTGCTTATGAGGTATGTGGCTTCCTAGCATTAGGGTATCAAAAGCAATGTGCCCTGGCCGAACATCACTATCAAAGATGACTTGTGCTTCTGACGATGCAACACAACATCAAGTCCAATGGTCATATACACACACATGCAGACACGCAAACATATTATAGGGGAGGGGGGTGATTTTTAGAGGCGTGCCGGACAATAAAGGTCATTTGCGATATATATATATATATATACATATATATAAAAATATATATATAAATATATATATATATATAAATATATAAATATATATATATATATATATATATATGTACATATATAAATATATATATATAAATATATATATATAAATATATAAATATATAATATAAAAAAAATATAAATATATAAAATATAAATTATAAAATATAAATATATGTATATATGTATAAATATATATAAATATATGTAAATATATATATATATATATATATATATATATATATATATATATATATATATGTATATGTATATATATGTATATATATATATATATATATATATATATATATATATGTATGTGTGTGTGTGTGTGTGTGTGTGTGTGTAATATACGGTTTAATAGCAGAACTATTGACGGCATTCAGTGGTATACGGCATGGGCGCATGCCATGGGGTCGAATGTTCAGAACTCACTCGTTCGGAAAGCACCATCTGCCGCACGGGTTCTGGTGACGCCACCTGGGACACATCCAGCGGCTGCTGTAGCGCCATCTGGAACACGTCCAGCAGCCCCGAATGCGAGTCGCCCTGCAGGTCGTGCCATTCCACCACCTTGTACACCTTCCCGTCGTCTGAAACGGGCCAGTTCGACTGAGATATATTGTAAGATTGTTTGTTATTTGGGCTTAAGGGCGCACCGACTACGAGGTCATTTAGCGCCCATATATATTGTAAGACATCAGGCTATGTCGTCACCAGGTGGCAGTGCTGTATGAAGGATGGATGTCTCGTATCTTATCAATTTCATGCTAAATTCGCATATAAAATGTTGGTGGTGCCACACCATGTGGGAGCAGCTGCACAAAGCAATACATTTCATATATTTCCACAGTGGGCAAGTGATTGGGGATGTGTCTCACTATGTAGAAGTAACAGCACCCTCTGCTGTCACTAGCGATGTAAGCTATGGACAGGGCTAAACAAAATAGGTTGTTCCTGTTCTTTTAGGGGGTCATCCAGGATATCATCACCCCCAGAGCATTATTCTCTTCTTTTTCTCATTTCAGGTTGATTTGTGCGATATGACAATAAACTGTTCTGTGACAGTGTTCAATATTCACTGGAAGTTGCAAAGTGAAATTCTGAAGTCACATATTTGAATAAAAAATATTATCTCCGTATTCGATTGCCGCACGTTTTCCTCTCCACATTCAGGATTACAAGGTACAAATCCAACCCTGGGTATGTATTAAAAATGCAATTATATAAATCGATATAGTAAGCATAAAGCATATAGGGAATCAAAAAGGAAGAGCCAGGAAGATCGATACATGTCTTATGATGGGATGAGCTTAAAATCCCCCAAGGCCAAGTATGTTGCCTAAAAAAAATGGATGCACTGGAGAATCCAGCAAAAGGAAGGGGGGGGCACCCTGATTCGAAACGCCATTCACTTCCTCCCCTCTCCGTCCAGAAAACGGCACTCCATGAAGAAGGTCCAACTACACCGCCTCGATTTTTCAGTCGAAAACACGCCTCTGGAAGGCTTCAGTGCGCCCCGTCACTACCATTTTCAGCGGAAGACGCCACTCCGATAGAAGTCAGCGCCCCCTGAGGGGGTCCGAATGCACCTCGATTTTGTATCGATCAGTGGCACTCTCCGGGAAACGGTGCCCCATGGATGAATGCTGTCCCTGACCGAACTCTCTGGATCTGCCAGTGCAAGGATATTCACTAAATAGATATCTTCACGGCTTCAAAAACTGAACGTCTATTCGTAGTACCATTGCATTCGATGAAACATGTTATTTGCATCCATCTGCATGTACCTGTATCTGTGCAGCTGTACATGTGCGCATGCAGTGTCTGGGAAGAGCGGGAGGACTCACTAGACCCTGCGTAGTAGACGGTGTACTCTCGGTCGTTGCCGAATGTGCCGGAGACTACCTTGTCCACCACTAGATATGTGAACACCAGGTCGCGCCTGTAGAAGATGGGTCGCCGACCTCGGTGTGCTACAGTCTGATCCAGCAGCGGGTGCGACTGGATGAACGTCAGCACCGTGTCTGAAACAGAATCACGGCGCCGCCACTCGTAAGGCGCCTTCACAGACGGAGATGACGCGACGCTACTCGTGAGACACCGCCACAAACAGAATCACGGCGCCGCCACTCGTAAGGCGCCTTCACAGACGGAGATGACGCGACGTTACTCGTGAGGCACCACCACAAACAGAATCACGGCGCCGCCACTCGTAAGGCGCCTTCACAGACGGAGATGACGCGACGCTACTCGTGAGACACCGCCACAAACAGAATCACGGCGCCGCCACTCGTAAGGCGCCTTCACAGACGGAGATGACGCGACGCTACTCGTGAGACACCGCCACAAACAGAATCACGGCGCCGCCACTCGTAAGGCGCCCTCACAGACGGAGATGACGCGACGCTACTCGTGAGACACCGCCACAAACAGAATCACGGCGCCGCCACTCGAAGCCTTTCTGGACGGAGATGACGCGACGCTACTCGTGAGACACCGCCACAAACAGAATCACGGCGCCGCCACTCGTAAGGCGCCTTCACAGACGGAGATGACGCGACGCTACTCGTGAGACACCGCCACAAACAGAATCACGGCGCCGCCACTCGTAAGGCGCCTTCACAGACGGAGATGACGCGACGCTACTCGTGAGACACCGCCACAAACAGAATCATGGTGACGCTGTTCGCGAGGCGCCCTCACAGACGGAGATGGGGTGACTCTATCTGTGAGGCACCACCACAAACAGAATCACGGCGCCGCCACTCGTAAGGCGCCCTCACAGATGGAGATAGGGCGACGCTACTCGTGAGACACGATCACAAATGGGCGTGTGGGAAACGATACTTCGTCTGCAGGATTTTGACCATAGCAAGCCAACACTCATTTGTTTGAGCTGACAGTGCCTGTGTGTCGTTGACGTACCTGACACCACCTTTGTGTCGTTGTCGGATCCGGCACCGTTTGTTTGTCGCTATGTGTCGTCGTACCTGGCAGCGTCTGTGTGTTGATGTGGCATCAGACAGTGTCTGTGTGTCGTTGTCGTACCTGACAGCGTCTGTATGTCTGTGGGTTGATGCCATATCTGGAAGTGTCTGTGTGCCCATGTGTGTCGTCGTCCCTGGCAGTGTTTGTATTGTCGTTGTCATCCCTAACAGTGTCTGTCTCGTTGCCAAGTTTGGAAGTGTCTGTGTGCCCATGTGTGTCGTCGTCCCTGGCAGTGTTTGTATTGTCGTTGTCATCCCTAGCAGTGTCTGTGTCTCGTTGCCAAGTTTGGAAGTGTCTGTGTGCCCATGTGTGTCGTCGTCCCTGGCAGTGTTTGTATTGTCGTTGTCATCCCTAGCAGTGTCTGTGTCTCGTTGCCAAGTTTGGAAGTGTCTGTGTGCCCATGTGTGTCGTCGTCCCTGGCAGTGTTTGTATTGTCGTTGTCATCCCTAATAGTGTCTGTGTCTCGTTGCCAAGTTTGGAAGTGTCTGTGTGCCCATGTGTGTCGTCGTCCCTGGCAGTGTTTGTATTGTCGTTGTCGTCCCTAGCAGTGTCTGTGTCTCGTTGCCAAGTCCGGAAGTGTCTGTGTGCCGTTGTGTTGTCGTCCCTGGCAAGGTATGTGTGTCGTTGTCTGTCGTTGTCTGTCGTTGCCTGTCGTTGTCTGTCGTTGTCTGTCGTTGTCTGTCGTTGTCTGTCGTCGCACCTGGCAATGTCTGCGTGCTATTGTTTTTCATTGTCGTCCTTGGCAATGGCTGTGTCGTTGTGTATCGTCGCACCGGGCAGTGTCTGTGTGTTGGTGTGTGTCGTTGTCGTCCCCGGTAGTGTCTGTGTGTCGTTGCCATGCCTGGCAGTGTCTGTGTGCTGTTTGTGTCGTTGTCGTCCATGGCAATGCTTGTGTGTCGTTGTCTGACGTCGCACCTGACAGTGTTCGTGTGTTGGTGCGTGTCGTTGCCGTCCCCGGTAGTGTCCGTAGAGGAGGTGCAAAACCTCTAACCTTTCGCCCATCCATGAAATAACGGTCATAACTGTGGCACTCAGAAACACAAGAATGTTTTCAGGAGGAAACCCAATCTGTTGCGGCGGAATAAACCGCGAGTTGGTCCAGACCCCACGACCCACCCAGGATCTCCAGCCATGACTGTGCAACGTCGACCTACCGGCTGCCAGTGGGCCGCCTGGCAGCCAGCCTGTCGCCTGGCGTTCAAGGTCACAGAGGCGAGGTGGCGCAGGCGCGTGGCGTGCCGGTCAATCTCGACATCATTTGTCCCTGAAGTTATTGACCTTGGGTCATCACATTCATACTGCTGAGAGTTCACTATAGCCGTAATCTCCCCTCCAGATGAGTTTCTTCTAGCTTCAGTAGTTTCTGAAATTCTAGGGGGAGGGTGGAAACCGCCCCCGACTCCCCCCGGCTCAGTTGCCTGAGAGGCCCTCTGGTGCGCATGTCAAAAACCTTCCACTAAATTATAATTTCGGTAGCTTCATAAGCATCGATCCAAGCTAACTCGAGTATCCAGAATGTGTAAAAATATACTTGACTGAACTTCACAAATTTATTTCCATTATTTATTTCCGTTTCGTGTTATTCTATGTGCACGCTGTGCTTCAATCTATCATGATTTAATTCAGAAGCTGTCGCCTTCTGGGGTAGGCGAGACGCCGTGCTGCTGCACCCCTGAGTGCTGGTGTGTCGCGTGTCGTTGCCGTACTTGGCAGTGTCTGTGTGTTGTGTGTCGTTGCCGTATCTGGCAGTGTCTGTGTGTTGTGTGTCGTTGCCGTACCTGGCAGTGTCTGTGTGTTGTGTGTCGTTACCGTATCTGGCAGTGTCTGTGTGTTGTGTGTCGTTGCCGTATCTGGCAGTGTCTGTGTGTTGTGTGTCGTTGACGTACCTGGCGGTGTCTGTGTGTTGTGTGTCGTTGCCGTACCTGGCAGTGTCTGTGTGTCGTGTGTCGTTGCCGTACCTGGCAGTGTCTGTGTGTCGTGTGTCGTTGCCGTACCTGGCAGTGTCTGTGTGTCGTGTGTCGTTGCCGTACCTGGCAGTGTCTGTGTGTCGTGTGTCGTTGCCGTACCTGTATGTTGTGTGTCGTTGCCGTACCTGGCAGTGTCTGTGTGTCGTGTGTCGTTGCCGTACCTGGCAGTGTCTGTGTGTCGTGTGTCGTTGCCGTATCTGGCAGTGTCTGTGTGTTGTGTGTCGTTGCCGTACCTGGCAGTGTCTGTGTGTTGTGTGTCGTTGCCGTATCTGGCAGTGTCTGTGTGTTGTGTGTCGTTGCCGTATCTGGCAGTGTCTGTGTGTTGTGTGTCGTTGCCGTACCTGGTAGTGTCTGTGTGTTGTGTGTCGTTGCCGTATCTGGCAGTGTCTGTGTGTTGTGTGTCGTTGCCGTGCTTGGCAGTGTCTGTGTGTTGTGTGTCGTTGCCGTATCTGGCAGTGTCTGTGTGTTGTGTGTCGTTGCCGTACCTGGTAGTGTCTGTGTGTTGTGTGCCATTGCCGTACCTGGTAGTGTCTATGTGTTGTGTGTCGTTGTCGTACCTGGCAGTGCCTGTGTGTTCTTGACGCACTGTCCCGGTCGAGGCTCGGGCACAGCAGAATTGCTGACCGGAAGCCACGCTGAACTAGATGTTTTCTGTTCCTTGAATTTGCCATCGAATGCCTCCTGAAACATGAATAGACAGGGGTTGGGAGGGGCGGGGTGGGCTAATGCGATTGAATAACAACCCTCGGTCAATGAGAAACATGTACAAATGCAGGGCAAACCAACTGGCAACATCCTCCACCTGTTACCTACCAAAGTATTGCGCCATTAGAAATGCCGACGGGTGACGGCAAGTGGTGGGTAAACAGTCTCCACGATACAAGCAGGTAGGCAATCAGGTAGAGCAGTCAAGTAGAGCAGTCAGGTAGGGCAGTCAAGTAGGGCATCCAGGTAGAGCAGTCAGGTAGGGCAGATAGGGCACCGTGCGGTGGCAGGGAGCTTGTGAAACGACCACAACTGCCTTCTCTCAACGATCCGTCGAGATACATCAGTTGCTATATACTTCTGCAGTGTTGGGTGCTATGAGTATGCATGGTCTCGAGTTGTGTATCTTGATTTGCTGGGCGGCGCAGCTCGCGCGCTGTACAGACGCATAACGCCCTGCCAGAGAACATTTTCTTTGAATAGATTGCCAGTTCGTCAGATTGCTATGGAAATGAGTTGCGTTGTTATGGGAGTGTGTAAGAATACAAATCGTGAAATTTGTCTCATTTTGAGTGAGCAGCGGAGGACTTGAAACGTTGCAACAAGGGAAAATTTGAAGCCTTTGAGCAGCGTGACGATCGGGCTGGATCGGGTCGGGTCAGGTCAGGTCGGGTCAGGTCGGTTCGGGTCAGGTCAGGTCGGGTCAGGTCAGGTCGGGTCAGGTCGTGTCAGGTCGTGTCAGGTCAGGTCGGGTCGGGTCAGGTCGGGTCAGGTCGTGTCAGGTCGGGTCGGGTCGGTTCGGGTCGGTTCGGGTCGGGTCAGGTCGGGTCAGGTCTGGTCGGGTCAGGTCGGTTCGGGTCGGGTCAGGTCAGGTCGGGTTGGGTCGGGTCGGGTCAGGTCGGGTCAGGTCGGGTCGGGTCAGGTCGGTTCGGGTCGGGTCAGGTCGGGTCGGGTCAGGTCGGCTCGGGTCGGCTCGGGTCGGGTCAGGTCGGGTCAGGTCGGGTCGTGTCAGGTCGGGTCGTGTCAGGTCGGGTCGTGTCAGGTCGGGTCGGGTCAGGTCGGTTCGCTGAAAATAAAAACGCGAGAAAAAGGCATACACGACGGCTGACTGACTCTGGCGTTGGCCTGCTCGGCATCATCCACTCCACCGAGCGCACCCAGGGCTATGTCTTCCGACGCTGCCCGAGCTATCTCGCATCACGCCGGGGGGCTTCCACGAATCTTGTGGTTGGTTGGCTGGAGCGGGTCACATCGATACATGTTTACGCCAATGAAATCAATCGCATCGCGACGGCTGGCCGCCGCACGGATCGGTCGGCCGCTCCCTGGCTGTCTCGCCGGGGCAACGATAACACAGCCTGCAGCGGCAGATGGTAGCTCGGAGATCACACACCGCACCAGGTGGCTCCGACAGATCTGAGTGATGCTCCATGCATCTCTGAAGGACGTGAAAGGTGTCCAAGGCTGACAGGCATGGCAAGTATCGCCGGCGAGCTTCTACAATCGCAACCCTCCACTGATGTTCTCGGGAAGATCGGTCATGACAACGGTAACTACGGCCGGAATCCTCGCCATTGAATGCTTCGCCAGTTGTTTGCCTTACCAGTCGCTTGCTTCGCCATTGCTTGCTTCGCCAGTAGTTTGACATCCGGTTAGCTCATTGCTTGACCGACTACTTGACTGGCTGCTAATGGGCTCAACATTATGGTGGCCTTATGGTACCCAAGGTATGTGTGTATAGGGCTCATTGTGTACCCAAGAATGGAGATAAAGGTCCAGATTGTGCTTTAAACGTGGGTCGCTTACTATACCGGAACATTCACATACACCGGCCACGATGAGCTGTCAAAGTCAACAACTACAATACACGTCTGATCAAAATTACGAAGCAGCACATGGCTAAGCACTGCGTGTTTCTTCACGCAATTAAGCGTAACGTATGCGACACAGTTACTTGATTCATCACGTGCACGTATGTGGCACAGTTACTTGAAGTGGCAAATATTCTTTGTTTCAATATCTTCCAGTAATTTTAACTTTCATCATGGGACCCTATAGAGTGTGCCCCCACCACAACCCATCCATTTGGGCCCACCCGTTGGCTTCATGTATTACCCCCTCCCCCCGGAATAATTTTCACAAATCAAAGCCGTGCCTCTGGCAGTATTGTTGTTTGCTTGGCACAATGCAGCGCTAATGGAGTCGCTATGTGTGGCGCCATTGTGCTGTTCATCAGCTGTGCAGACCTTTGCATGTGCCGTTTTGACATATCCGATCCGGTCTGACTGCATAGCGTATGGAAGATGTGGTGAATATCACCAACTGCTATCATATCTCGAAAAGATAGCCAACACGGACTGGCGTAAACGTCTGATACGTGAGCATCCTGCGGGTTACACATTGGTTTTTGTTTTGTGTAATCGTGTAGTAACTTAAATTGTATACTATGAGTCCAGTTCTAGTCAGTGGGAGGTCACGAGCCCCCAGTCAGTGGGGGCCGAGGGGCTAGGTTTCAGCCTCAACATGATCGCTCCTGACCTGCATATCCGATCCGCGGGCTCCCGAGTTTGAACAGCGACACGCCAGCATCAGTCTCTAACACCGTTACCACGAGTGAGAATGTCACCTGTATGTCACGCAGAACGAAGGAGCAGATGGCAGATCCCATCAGACCATTCATGGACGTGGTGAAGACAGCGTAAAATTCAGTGTCATCTCCGGGCAGTTTATACACCGATTCTGAAACGAAGGAACCATCTGATCGGACTTGGGACAGGGGGAAAAATGACCACATCCACTGATATTTTCATATGACTTGGTTTTCCCGGAAAATCTGACAAACGTTCATTGGCGGCTGTACAATGGTCACTGGTCGGACCCACAGGGGTGAGTACTTTCAGTACCCACTCCTGTACATTTCAGTACAAAATAGCCATGGCATTTCTGGCAAGATGAAATCATGGCAGGAGACTTATCAAAGTTCGACAATACACGATTTACTCACGGATTTCGTTGAAGTAGAATGGAAACTCTCCAGGAATAGAGCAGTTCAGACGGGCCTTAACGAAAGTCGCCCAGTTTTGATACAGAATGTTCTTGCCTCCCGTGTCTTTCTTGCAGACTCGAGCAACCCTGCAAGGCAGGTTCATCTCTCCAACATGTGCAACATTTTACAGCTGATGTCATCATAACCGATCCATAGTGCAAATAACCAACCCCAAGGGAAAAAATCACAAACCACGGGTTGATCTGTTCAGTGGCACTGAGCAAAAGGATCACGACGATCACTGGCTCACCTGGAATAAATCGCTTTGCCGCAATTTATATACTCCAATGCTGTCTCTCTGAAGAAGAAGTACACGTATTCTCCGATGTCATAGGAGCCCACAAAGTTCGGCTCTGAAATAGACCACATCACCAGTTAGTACTCTTTGTGGTGTGCTAATGAAACAAGAAGGCAGGTGTAAATAATGATGGCTGCAGATTATAACTTTGCATATGATATTGCCATCTGTGACTCAAACTGGAGTGCACTTGTATTGCAACGGTGAAGTCATCTTTTGCCAGGTGGGACGAGCATTATACGAAGCGAGGCATGTTTGTTGTTCGGAGCAAGTTATCGGAGGGCCGACAGCAACGCCAAGAGATTGTCGTCTGGCGCTGTGGAAACAGAATATATACCGATGCCAGAAATACATATCGATAGAACATCAATTGTTTCAGGTTCTAATAACTAGTTTGCTTTAGGACCGGCAGCGGTACTACAAGACGCGCGTGGTGCGATGTGTGACCATGTCGTCCGGGAAAGTACATGCACGTAGCAGAACACGAATGAAAGCAAATTCCTTTAGTCTCTCGCTATGTTTGTTACGTATTAGTTGGCGGGTAAGTACTGCATGACGACGAAATGGACGTCGATAATTCGAATAACATCAACAAATGGGCACATACAAAACTGAAAACTTGTACATAGACATGGAAGGAATGCGCATATGCCCACATATTATATATTTCTTGTTTTCCAAAACCTTACACAAGAGCTGCGAGAGACGATACGCATAAGTTTCCACGTAGATCCTCGTCATCGTTCAAAAGCCATGCCGGCAGGCAACGAAGAATAGGTCATCGACATGCAGGTACATTCTGATCGGGCCAAAAGACTGAGCAACATGCTTCGAACCGGCCAACAGACCAAGCATCAGCAACTTACAGTGTGTTCCGAGCCGGTGAGCGGACCAAGCATGATCATTTTACAGGTGTGTCCCGAGCAGGCAAACGGACCAACCATCAGCAACTTCAGGTGTGTCCCGTCCCGAACTAAGGGAGCCATGCACCCCGAGACGCCGAGCTCCGCGCCCAGTCCACTTACTGTCGAGCCACTTGCTGTCGTACTTGATGGTGCGCTTGAACATGAACTCGCGCCGCTTGGTGGTGACGTTGTAAAGGTCGGTGCGGAAGATGACGTTGTCGGCCTTGGTGAACTCGGCCACCGTGCCCGAGTAGAGGCCGGCCAGGCCGCCCGGGTTGCCGTGCTCCACCCAGACGGCGGTGGAGTTGTCGTCCGGGTCGAATGGACACTTGGCGATGCCGTTGCCGATGCCCGGCACGAACTCGGTACGGGGCAGGTTGGTCAGGTTCGCCTGCGGGCCGGTCGTATACAACCGTCAGCGGATTCGGGATGCATAATAATGCATCAATTTATTGCCAGATAGAGTTCAGCGGCTGCGGTTTTCCGCGTCCCACATCTCAAGCAGCGAGCGGAGGGCAGGGCATTGCTTGCTCCCCATAGTAGGTCGAGGTATGTTTGTTCCCAAAGACAAAATAAAAACAGAGGTGGCGCTCTACGGACCCACTAGCGAGGGCCATTTCAGGTCGCGGTGCAATCGCATCGTTTGTTGGGTTTCCATTTGATTGCCGGTGCTTGAGGGTGAGACAATCGCAACGTCATCGTGAAGGGGCTGGCCGACAGAGGCGGCCACCACTGGTATGGCGGCTGTACACTCTACACAACACTCCAACGTCATCGTAACGGCGTTGGTCGACAGAGACTGCCACCACTGGTATGGCGGCTGTACACTCTACACAACACTCCAACATCATCGTGACGGCGTTGGCCGACAGAGGCCGCCACCACTGGTATGGCGGCTGTACACTCTACACAACACTCCAACGTCATCGTGACGGCGCTGACCCACAGAGGTGGCCACCACTGGTGTTGCGGCTGTGCACTCTACACAACATTCCAACGTTGGTCAACTGTTGCCTTGGTCTGACCCCAGCCGCTTCTACAGCACTGAATCACCAAATTCCGTTGACCCCATCCCTTACGGCCATCCCAACGTTATTGACTGGGCGCACCTATCATCTTACTAAGTGCCCACGCATTTTCCAGGAGACCTGATGCAGGACGAATAAAATCGCTAAAACCGTAAGAGAACACCGAAAAGGCTTCTCACTCATTGTGTCAGGGTCAAATTTTGGTTCTAAAAATAATTTGGGCAAAAATGGCGCAACTTGCATCAGAAAGGGCAAAGCAATGGTATTTGAATGGGAAAAGTTTTCGTTTCTCCTTCCAATTCGGTGCGCTTCTGACTTTATTACAGCGCGGCCGAGATCACTGCAGGCCGCTCTCAACTAATCCCTACTGAAAACATCGGAAATGCGGAGTAAGTTTGACGGGCATATACCTACATCTTGTTTTCGATGTTACTACAGCTTTGCCAGATGGCGCTCCTGCTCCATTGCCCTCCAATTTTCGGTCCCTTGCTCATGGAACTAATGTCTTCCTACAATAACAAAGGTGTTACTTTGAAAGTTTCGTTTTGATGACCGCGCCAGATGGCATCGCCCTCTTCTCACCCGAAATACATTCGCAACAAAGTAGCGCAACCGTGATAACTCTGGTGTCCTTGATGGCCCCGGCCCATAGAGGCGGCGTGGCACAAGAAATAGCACTCCCCTGCCGCCAATGCAAGTCGCGCGAGCTTTCAGCTGAGCTCTCTCCTCGTTCATCCGCCTTCTTACTTAACCTAGTAAAGGCAAGTGATGTCTATTCGAGGCGGCTTACTCGGCTGACAGGGTCTGCGGCGTGAACTAGCGGGGCGAGCCGGCGTTAATTTTGTCGACAGGCAGTGAACAGGCGACTGGACCACACGCAACTCCGCCGTCTCTGAGGTGGTGCTCAAGTCCTTCAGATCGCGGTGATCTGATGAACAGCAGACGCCACCGCATTGGACAAGTCGCGGCCGGTAGAGATCAGAGACGGACGTGGTCGGCTTTCAAGGCCGGACTACCAGCGGGCACACGTCGCCGCTGCCTGCGGCACGACGAGGCTGCTCACGTGCCGACGCGGGAGCAATGGATGGAGTATCGATGTCATTTACAACTTCATTGCAGCTCTATTCCAGTTCCACACAACGCTGATCACCTGAATAGGCGGTTGGATTAATCCCACTACGTCGATTGGATTGGATGCATGACATTGTCATGCATTGGATTGGTTCAATTGAAACCAGTTCTCATAGCGATCAATGGCATGATTTACATTTCATCATGACATCGGTATGCACATTGCACATGTGTTTCCACAGAAATAAATAATTACAACCAATAAAATGTCGTTTCGAAAAACGTTAATAATGAATTAGATATGGTCCATAACCATATTACGATACAATCCAAACAGGTAATCTCTGTCATTCGCTATCCATACTCATCCATAGTCATATCCATATTCATATTGTTCCCTGGTCATGATGAGACTGGCTCTGATGGCAGCCCTTTCAGTCTGCAAGTTGCAAGTAGACGCAGGATGAATTGGGCTGTGCAGGTGCGGCGTGCCATGCGGACCGCATCACCTCTCCAAGCCCACCGAATCGCCCATAGCTCTACTTACGGCTTCAGATTGTCAGATTGTTTTTATTTGCTTGGAATGTTTACTGAGGAGGTGGAGGGAGAACCAACTCTTATTCCCGCAAATCAGCCAAGTAGTGTGATCAGGATTGATACAAAACATAACACGATGTGTAGAATCCGAATTCACCACGCGATGGGAAAATTTCACTTCAGCGACATTTTATCAGACCTTATCATGCCGCCAATCCTCCAAAACGTCCGTCCCACCTCAGAGTCTTCGACCTCATTAGGTCGGTTGTCAGCTGACCCTCACACACTGGGGCTGAACGTGGGCGTTTACATCAAATCTATCCAGACCCTGCCAAAGCAGCAAACACTGATAATGGACACCACTCTTTGTTAGTTAGTTATTTGTGTTTTAGGTCGCTTCGACCAAAAGACATCACTCTTTGAATTGAGCTGCCAGGGCACTTGCAGTTCCTGGGAGCCTCATGCACGGTGCCGGAGTATTTCTGAGCTGGTATTCCACGGAAGATAGGCTCGGGCTCTTGGTCAGTGAGGGCCGGAGCGACTCGACCGACGCCAATCACCCTGACCCCGGACCTCTTGGCCTCCTCCGGCCACCACATAGGTCTGAGGAGTGGTACCGTCCTGCTGGAGCCTACCCTGGCGAGCACCCTGTCCCTGAACCTCTTCATGGCGCTCACCCTGTCCCTGGACCTCTTCATGGCGCTCACCCTATCCCTGGACCTCTCCATGGCGCTCACCCTGTCCCTGGACCTCTCCATGGCGCTCACCCTGTCCCTGGACCTCTCCATGGCGCTCACCCTGTCCCTGGACCTCTCCATGGCGCTCACCCTGTCCCTGGACCTCTCCATGGCGCTCACCCTGTCCCTGGACCTCTCCATGGCGATCACCCTGTCCCTGGACCTCTCCATGGCGATCACCTTGTCCCTGGACCTCTCCATGGCGCTCACCCTGTCCCTGGACCTCTCCATGGCGCTCACCCTGTCCCTGGACCTCTCCATGGCGCTCACCCTGTCCCTGGACCTCTCTATGGCGCTCACCATGTCCCTGGACCTCTCCATGGCGCTCACCCTGTCCCTGGACCTCTCCATTTCGCTCACCCTGTCCCTGGACCTCTCCATGGCGAGCACCCTGTCCCTGGACCTCTCCATGGCGCTCACCATGTCCCTGGACCTCTCCATTTCGCTCACCCTGTCCCTGGACCTCTCCATGGCGCTCACCCTGTCCCTGGACCTCTTCATGGCGATCACCCTGTCCCTGGACCTCTCTATGGCGCTCACCATGTCCCTGGACCTCTCCATGGCGCTCACCCTGTCCCTGGACCTCTCTATGGCGCTCACCCTGTCCCTGGACCTCTCCATGGCGCTCACCCTGTCCCTGGACCTCTCCATTTCGCTCACCCTGTCCCTGGACCTCTCCATGGCGCTCACCCTGTCCCTGGACCTCTCCATGGCGCTCACCCTGTCCCTGGACCTCTCCATGGCGAGCACCCTGTCCCTGGACCTCTCCATGGCGCTCACCATGTCCCTGGACCTCTCCATTTCGCTCACCATGTCCCTGGACCTCTCCATGGCGATCACCCTGTCCCTGGACCTCTTCATGGCGATCACCCTGTCCCTGGACCTCTCTATGGCGCTCACCATGTCCCTGGACCTCTCCATGGCGCTCACCATGTCCCTGGACCTCTCCATGGCGCTCACCCTGTCCCTGGACCTCTCTATGGCGCTCACCATGTCCCTGGACCTCTCCATTTCGCTCACCCTGTCCCTGGACCTCTCCATGGCGCTCACCCTGTCCCTGGACCTCTCCATGGCGCTCACCCTGTCCCTGGACCTCTCCATGGCGCTCACCCTGTCCCTGGACCTCTCCATGGCGCTCACCCTGTCCCTGGACCTCTCCATGGCGCTCACCCTGTCCCTGGACCTCTCCATGGCGCTCACCCTGTCCCTGGACCTCTCCATGGCGCTCACCCTGTCCCTGGACCTCTCGGTGTTCCATGGCCAACACGTAGGTCTGAACATTGGCGCCGTCCTGCTGGAACCTACCCTGGCGATCATCCCGATCATTTTGTTACACACTACTCACTGTGACGAATCCGGACAATTACCCCGTCACCGGATGATGGCATCGAACCGGCAGCCCGGTGATTCTCCCATTTATTACCACAGCCCACCTTATCGCCTTCGACTTTCCCCTCCTCCTTCTCCATCCCTCTGCAGTTCACCTTCACCAGGCGACCCGCCAACATTGGGGACGGACGCATAACGCCTTTCCCCATAATGTGCAACTTCCTAATTGCATGTGTTGACACAACAAGGAAAGCATACAGTTAAGAACTTCCAAGTACACGATTAAGAACCCTAAGCACTCCCCAGCTGGTATTGGTTTATTCGGCAAGAACCAACAGCTGACTGCACCAGCGCAACTGGGCGAACCCGACATAACGCCAGAATCATGTTAATAAGTCAGTTCAGATATTGACGATACTCGATGCATTGATAGTGAAGTGGTCGAACCGTACCAAAAGGCACCTAAGGCGACACCTATCGTACCAACAACACACTGGAACAGCGGGAGCGCGCCAAAGTCGGCCATGCATGAGGTACCGATAAACAACTGCCAAATTTGAGTTATCCCAGCGGAGTGGATGCTATTCCTAGTGGTGATGTGCCTACGGGGTGGTCTTCTGCATCCGGTAGTGCATGGCACAAGCAGACCACCACCGGTGTCGATGACGTTTCAAGGTGCAGCGGACCATGCAGTCCAGCTGAAGTTAGGTTCAAAGAGCTGCTGAAGACACGATACAGAAGCGGTAGGCGAGCTATCACAAGGCGGGACCCGGCTGATGCACGTACCGATGGATGGTGGATACATTGGATTGTGTTCTTTACATGTGTACAATCGTAACGGTGAGCATATAATATCTAACTTATGTTATTTACGTTACTCGTGCAACTACATAACTAATGATTGACGGCTTGGAGCGCTGAAGCGAGGAGAGACAATTGAATTAAAACACCTTGATCTAATTTACCTGATATTAAACAGAACAAAATATCTAACAAGACTTAATAAGCGCGCATGCTCGAACATAGATATTTGTGAAACCTACATAGTAATGCAGAAAGCACCACAATAGCAATGGTAACCACTAATAGCACGCACTAATAACCACAATAGTTTTACCTATTTTTATCGTTCAATGCTCAAGGAACTATGGCAATGTGCTTTAACTTTGCTATACAGTTATTTTGAGCCTGCAATGCTATGTCAGGTTCCTTGTGAGACAGATTATCCCATTCTGCGGTGTCGCAAAGTCGCCGATGGCCATGCAGTACCTGCTCTCAATATACAACTTCATTCGCGCTTCGGAGAGGCAGATGAATGTTCTGTGTTGTTGACGTACATGCATTGGCTCGAGGGATGGTGTGGGCTGGCTCCACAGCTACACCCTCAGTTACGCGCCAAGTGCGGAAATTTGACTGGTCTGCGACACTAGCGCCACGCATCGGGCGAAGTCTAAACTAAGATGCTTACACATGCATTTAGATGGAAAAAGCTGCGCAATCTAAGGCGTTGTTAAAAAAAACCATGTGGCGGAAAAGCAGTGTATGCCACTACTATTTATTTCAGGTATGCTTCACCCTCATTCACGTCACTTCTGGACCGTCATTTTACTGCTGAAAATGACCACAGTCAAAATTATATGTTCCAGCGGTCAACATATGACTAGTTTTCTGGCATTCGTTGCCCTGTTAAAAAGCATGGCATGGGGATAATGCAGTTAATTACCTGTCGACTGATGTCAATTTCATCATCCTGCCCCAAAGTTTTGGACCGTCACTACCGCCGAAGATGAAAACAACCATTATCCAAAATTCGGCAGTGAAAATCTAACTAGTTTTCTCCCGTTGCATTGTCTCGTTAAAAAAGCATTGCATTGGACGATAGTGCAGCTAGGTATCCGTGGACTGACGTAAATGTCACCATCCTGCCTAAGCTTATAAACTAATCATAATTATCAACGTCTGGATATTTATAAGGACGAAGGTTTCTTTTCTTTTCACCACAATGTTCGCAGCTACCTTGTGCTTGAAGCGCAACGCCGTCAAAACGAGCAGGGATGTGGGATATATCATTCCACCATCGCAATTGCTTACCGATGTACTGTAAGTTTTTGCGAAAAAGAAATACCCAGCCGTGGTGAATAAATTTCTAATTTATTTGGCATTTCTCAAGATTAAGGAGAAGATATAGTTCCTTTAGGCTCCACGAACGTTTCCGCGCGGTGGCGGCCTGACCGCCGCTATGCATGCATGTGCTGCGCTCACGTAGATGACCAGATCCTTGGGGTTGTGGGCGTTGGTGCCGCACGCGTACAGCCGGCTGACGTACTCAAATACCAGGGGTCTTGGGGTTGTGCGCGTTGTACCGCACGCGTACAGCCGACTGACGTACTCAAACAGATGACCAGGTCCTTGGGGTTGTGCGCGTTGTACCGCACGCGTACAGCCGACTGACGTTGTACTCACGTAGATGACCAGGTCCTTGGGGTTGTGGGCGTTGGTGCCGCACACGTACAGCCGGCTGACGCTGTACTCACGTAGATGACCAGGTCCTTGGGGTTGTGGGCGTTGGTACCGCACACGTACAGCCGACTGACGTTTACTCTAGATACCAGGTCCTCGGGGTGTGGGCGTGGTGCCGCACACTAGCCGGGCTGACGCTGTACTCACGTAGATGACCAGGTCCTTGGGGTTGTGGGCGTTGGTACCGCACGCGTACAGCCGGCTGACGCTGTACTCACGTAGATGACCAGGTCCTTGGGGTTGTGGGCGTTGTACCGCACGCGTACAGCCGGCTGACGCTGTACTCACGTAGATGACCAAGTCCTTGGGGTTGTGGGCGTTGTACCGCACGCGTACAGCCGGCTGACGCTGTACTCACGTAGATGACCAGGTCCTTGGGGTTGTGGGCGTTGTACCGCACGCGTACAGCCGGCTGACGCTGTACTCACGTAGATGACCAGGTCCTTGGGGTTGTGGGCGTTGGTGCCGCACACGTACAGCCGGCTGACGCTGTACTCACGTAGATGACCAGGTCCTTGGGGTTGTGGGCGTTGTACCGCACGCGTACAGCCGGCTGACGCTGTACTCACGTAGATGACCAGGTCCTTGGGGTTGTGGGCGTTGTACCGCACGCGTACAGCCGGCTGACGCTGTACTCACGTAGATGACCAAGTCCTTGGGGTTGTGGGCGTTGGTGCCGCACACGTACAGCCGGCCGCCGTCGCCAATCGGCTGGATCACGCGGATGTGGTTCCGACAGTCGTAGTGCTGGGAAACAGAGCGGAGTCATAGTCTGGGAAACACAGCGACGTCATAGTGTGGGAAGCACAGCGCATCAGTCAGAGGAACAGCGTCGTCATAGTTTAGGAAACGTGACCACGTGAGCCAGGGAAACACAGCGGCGTCCTAGTCGGCGCACACAGCAGGTTTCAATCAACTTTCATCGGAATACGTCCTCTGAAGTTGCATTTGTTGTTCAAAGACAGGACCTTGTGGCGACACTTTCGGCGCCAGGACACTATGGTTGGCCGGATAGTGGCCGCAGCCGTGCCATCGCTGTTCCCTGCCGGTAAAGGTGTCCGATCGTGTGTCTGCAGCACTGGAGTCCTGCAGCTTACTTCTTGTTAGTGGCCGCAGCCGTGCCATCGCTGTTCCCTGCCGGTAAAGGTGTCCGATCGTGTGTCTGCAGCACTGCAGTCCTGCAGCTTACTTCTTGTTAGTGGCCGCAGCCTTTTTTTTCCATTATTTTTCCCTGCCGGTAAAGGTGTCCGATCGTGTGTCTGCAGCACTGGTGCTGCAGCTTTTTTCTTGTTAGTGGCCGCAGCCGTGCCATCGCTGTTCCCTGCCGGTAAAGGTGTCCGATCGTGTGTCTGCAGCACTGGAGGCCTGTATTTTTTTTTTTTTGTGGGCGGCGCCCGTCTTTTCCTTGTCGGTAAAGGTTTAGATTTGTGTCGATGCGCCCAGCTTACTTCTTGTTGCCGTAACTGTGTCTGCCGGTAGTCCACGGTGCTGCAGCACTGCATTTTTTACTTCCAATGACTTGATACGATGCGCCCAGAATGTCTCTCTAACGGATGGAGTAAATAATTCACTACAGTCACCATGCTCAACAAGACCTATGTATATTCAGCTTCCTGTCTTGAAGGCTTCCCAGGGGATCAGGACCGTTTAATTAAAAGACAAATTATGATAATTTGGTTCTCAAATTTCATCATTGCATGCCTCATCATCGTATATTATTCCACAATCTCATAGCCATTGCTAGAGCACCTTTGACTATACACGATTGTTGTATGTAATTACCATCTCATCCATCCATTTCTTGTAGAACTCCTCTGTATCCAGTCACCAAGAATATTCTTATCGTCCACAACAAATGCTTGAGAAACATTATGCCATTTGCCTCTCCAAAACGACTACTTAACTTCGGAATGCTTCGGGACTACTTCGGGATTGGCTCAGCTGTCCCATCTGGAGAGCTCTAGCCGTGTCCGCGACACTTTGCCAACTCTTGAACCATATGACCGTCCATGGGCAGTTTTGAGGTCATTGAGCTGGTCCTGGTCCTAGGCCTGGGCTTCATAATCAGCCCTTAAAGAACATCCAGCCATCCATATAATCCCATCCGTAGGCACACTATCAGCAGTTCGTGCAAAAAAATATGAGTAAATTGAAAATTAGTGTCGATGCGGCTAAGTCTCAACTTTTTCAAGGCACATAACAACAGATGCAGTGAGGGCCTTCTTGATACTAATAAGAAGTGAACAGAACAATATCCATGGGAAAGTTTGGCACAGATATTGAAGTTACGGCGCTAGTGTCGCATTTTCAAGACATCTTATTCCAATTTGTCATCCAGACCGAGCACAGACAGCGTGGCGAGAGGACGCATTCCGCACGAGGGAAATGAGAGAAGTTTCGATGAGTGAGAGAGCCGGGACACATTTCGGAAGAGTCAGCTGCATCCCCCACTGCTAAGTCTCGCCTGATTAGGTGATTCGGCACGTTATTGGCACCGTGCTTTGCTGGCTGGGCTTGGGGAGCTCCGCAAAATTACACACACTTCTGCTTTGACAATTTTTGTTTGACCGAACGCAAACGCCCAGTGGCGGCTAGTGGGTTATAACTACCGACATCGACGGGCAGATATGCCCACATGTTGCTCCCTGTCTGTCGCATTGCCTTCCCCCTCCCTCAGGATCATCATCTGTGATGTTCTGCCAGGGTCGCGCGTGCGCCTGGCTGACACCGGGGACGAACAGGAACAGAGAGCGGGGCGCCGTGGCCGGACGGCTGGGCGGGGCGGCCGCCAGGATATATGCCGACAGCGGTACGCCAGTCCCGGCGTGCTCCGTTATTTATAGCCAGCATTTCTCATACACTTAGGCCAAGGTTGACCGCGCTCCGACATGCGAGCTTTACATTCGGACGCCGGCGAGAAAAATGCGCCTCGCTCGACCGGCCAGCGGGCGAGGACGCGCGGCCCGCGCGGCGCGATACACACCCGTCTATTATCCACGCTGGCAATAGTTCACAGCCGGTTCTGTACTATCTGATAGGTCTAGAACGGTATCTGGGCAAACCCACTAACCAACTTGACTGACATTATGCTTCCTTGCAAATGTATTCATCAAGAGAGATCAGTAAGCATACCATAAGTATATTTGTAGAGTAATAAGTAAGCAAGATATAAGGTCATTGGTTAAATATGACCAGGGTAAAGTGGACCGTACCGTAAATGACAGGAAACATACATTCATAACCAAACCGTAACACTTATGTACTTAATGTCATCAAAAGGTCTGCAGAATTGAGGTCGGGCTCTGTTTTTCACTCGCTTAATACGTCTGCCACCCAAACAGTGCGGCATTGCAGCGATTGCCACCGTTGGTCGTCCATGGCCAGAAGCACCGGAAAAGGCAATGAATTATCACATTATTCAAAAGCTGGCGTAGCATTAGCTAATCATGGTCCGCAGGGTGATGCACGGCTTAAGTCAGGAGCCGGAGTTGTGGCGTTCTGCCTCTCCTCAGAGCGGGGCGTCGTCCGGCCGGTCGTCTAGTCCGCCATCAGTGGCCACCGGCCAACAGGTCGGCCACTCCCTCAGACGGCCAGGGTGTCGTCCGGTCGGCCATCCGGTCCGCCATCAGTGGCCACCGGCCAACAGGTCGGCCACCCCTCAGACTGCCAGGGTGGCGTCCGGTCGGCCGTCCGGTCCGCCATCAGTGGCCACCGGCCAACAGGTCGGCCACCCCTCAGACGGCCAGGGTGTCGTCCGGTCGGCCATCCGGTCCGCCATCGGTGGCCACCGGCCAACAGGTCGGCCAGTCCCCAGACGGCCCGGGTGGCGTCCGGTCGGCCATCTGGTCCGCCATCAGTGGCCACCGGCCAACAGGTCGGCCACCCCTCAGACGGCCAGGGTGTCGTCCGGTCGGCCGTCCGGTCCGCCATCAGTGGCCACCGGCCAACAGGTCGGCCACCCCTCAGACGGCCAGGGTGTCGTCCGGTCGGCCGTCTGGTCCGCCATCAGTGGCCACCGGCCAACAGGTCGGCCAGTCCCCAGACGGCCAGGGTGTCGTCCGGTTGGCCGTCTGGTCCGCCATCGGCGGCCACCGGCCAACAGGTCGGCCAGTCCCCAGACGGCCAGGGTGTCGTCCGGTCGGCCGTCCGGTCCGCCATCGGCGGCCACCGGCCAACAGGTCGGCCAGTCCCCAGGCGGGTGTCGTCCGGTCGGCCGTCCGGTCCGCCATCAGTGGCCACCGGCCAACAGGTCGGCCACCCCTCAGACGGCCAGGGTGTCGTCCGGCCGGTCGTCTAGTCCGCCATCAGTGGCCACCGGCCAACAGGTCGGCCACCCCTCAGACGGCCAGGGTGTCGTCCGGTCGGCCGTCCGGTCCGCCATCGGCGGCCACCGGCCAACAGGTCGGCCACCCCTCAGACGGCCAGGGTGTCGTCCGGTCGGCCGTCCGGTCGGCCGTCCGGTCCGCCATCAGTGGCCACCGGCCAACAGGTCGGCCAGTCCCCAGATGCCCCGGGTGGCGTCCGGTCGGCCGTCCGGTCCGCCATCGGCGGCCACCGGCCAACAGGTCGGCCAGTCCCCAGACGCCCCGGGTGGCGTCCGGTCGGCCGTCTGGTCCGCCACCATCGGCCAGGCCTCCAGCCGCATCTCGCAATGATCTCGAACCCCAGCAACTAGGTCTTTGAGCGTGCACCAGATCCAGTCGAGTTCGAAGCTGCTTGAGCCACCTCAGCTGCCAACCACCTCAGCAAAAGCCAGGATAGCTTCTTTTTCAAACTAGTGTATGTAGTAATGTCATTGGACATATTGATGCCAAGTAATAATACTGAATGCACAAATGATACCTAACTATGGTCACAGATGGAAAGCAGACCGCCACACACATACTGGCATGGTCGGTGTTCGATACAGATGCATCATGCCGATTGATGTATGTAATGTTGCTCCCAGGGATGTCTGCGTCCAGATGAAGATAATGAGCAGCGCAACACAGTCCATGTGTAGCTAATCGAGTACTTCATCTTCGGCAATCATGTAAAAGAAAACTGGACTAATTCGTATTTGTTGTCGGGTGTGCAGCAAGACTAGGAAACGAGACATTCTGACGGACATGGGTGCGACGTCAACCGGTTCCGGGGTGGGGCATGTCCACAGTTTTGGAGAAGACCCAATTTGTCTCCTTCAGTCTTGGGATGTGTTCCCCAGTTTTCGCTTGGGAAATGCTTACATTACCTCCCTATTTCCTTACATGTGCAGTAAAACAACTTATCTTTCGTCTCCTTCACAATGTTTTGTTTGTTTGTTACTGAAATATACCGAATGAGCATCTCGTTTGTAATAAACTTAGCATGACTTCCAAGCCGACAGATACAGCCCTCCTACACAGGCTGTGTACCCCTTGCACGTCGGCTGAATACGGTCAGGAATCGCATCAGTTGTAAAAATGATCTACGCGAACTTGGTACAAATACGAATGTTAGCACGGCATCCATCAGTTTTGATCACGGTTCCTTCCTTGGATGGAAGCAGGATTGGTGCGTTGACTCGGAATTTTCATGTGTAATCTGTGTAGTCGTGTGTTTTTCTGAAATCAGAATACGTGAACTTCACATGTATCGACTGACGTGAAGTTACCTTGGCAGGTGTGCAGCTTTGCAATCATAATGTGTGGGACCTGAGATGTCTTTTACGCCATTCTCTCTCCCAGTCAACACACAAAGGTTCCATGCTAATGTACCAACTTAGGGACCTTGTCCTTGTGACAATCCGTTGTTAAATCCACCCTTGTCTTCAGCAAAATTCGTCACCCACAGTTTTAAGAACAACATTACGCCCATGCGGATGGATAATAGCATCACCTGACATACTTTGTATTAAAAGGAGCAAGGCCACAGCCAACGGAGATATCACTTAATCAAACAAATTGTTCTCATATCCCGACCTCTTGGTAAAACCTGTCCACATATTCATAACTTGCAACCGTTTTTTTAATGAAATAATGAAATGCTGGATAACGAACAGCCAATGACATGAAGGATGTACTGTGCTATTTCACAGGAGTTCTGTGAATGTTGTTACTGGAGGCAGGAATGTCACTTCTCAACATAAAGGTGTGCAATTTTGATAAGTACGGGATATCATTCGTGGTGAGATTGTATCTAAAAGGTTAACATCATGGCCATCGCTTCCTTTGGCAACAGTCAAAATATGCGTGCAAACCTCAAGAATATATTTCTAATGAACCATAAAACTCCGAAAAGAATCCCAATCAAATGTAATCTCGTGTAATTGACATTTTTTAGGTCGTCAAGAATTATCTCAGAAAATTGTTGCCAAAGCATGGTACCATCAAACTTGCATAATCTGATACATCTTCGAGTCGCACAATTCGTCCGATCGCCAGCATATGACCATAACGAAACGTACTATTTCTCACTTGAAGTACAATGGTCACGTTACCACACCGCCATCGAGCCATTCAGGCTCTGGCGACTGGGGTCGGTATGCTGTGCTGCAATACATCCATTAACTCACAGATACTCCGAAATGAGAAAGGAAAGTGTTGATTAAAAACTAGGCATATCCATAGACAATCATAGATGCGCACAGGTTTGATGCAACATTCTGTTAACCAGCACTGTTATAATGGTCTCAACCGCAAGTTCGTCGTGCTTTCTCGAGCGGCAGCGCGCAAACCCTCGGACCCTCAGATGCGGCGGAACTTCGGGTGCAAATCTGAGATCGCTTAATTGATCTGCACCCCAGATGCCGGTCGGATGTGGTGCGAAGAGGTGGCAAATTTCGGTGGCCCAACATTTTTGGATCGAAGCCCGGACGCGGCCAGGTTTGTGCGACAAAGCCTGGTTGGGGTACGGCATAATCAAATCACCGGGTCAAAACACCATTTTCGTTATGCATGCTTTCTTTGCAGATAAGGTAGTACCATGGTGTTTTATGCTGAATTAAGGCTACATAGGCAACCTGTACCATCCTCGAAGACTGTCCACTCTCTAAGCATGAATATAAAATCAACCTTCTCTTATCAAGACTCCTTGTTGGCATGTATTCTCAGTCAAGAATATCATGGTTACCAAACACTTCCTAAAATGCACAGGCTATATATATCCCCTACTTATCATTCTCAATTCAAGGAAACAACAAAATTTATACTATCATACTTTGATTCATTAAGTATCAAATAATATGTAAGATGTTGTACCGTGTATTTTGCAATCACGGCATTTCACCACCAGCATCAGGCATTCAAACTGTAAAATTCTTCAGTGTTCAAAGCATCACCATAGTCTGCCATGAAAGCAATATAAATGGTACACCTTCCTAATAACTTGCTGTGCCGCTTTAGTCTTCAGCCGTCTGACTGACAAGCGAGGAAAGCCGTGGGGTATCGTTCTTCTGTCACCTGGGGTTCAGTCACCTGGAAGCCCTTGCTAGGTTTTCTGTATTTAACCCTATACTTCTGAATAAAAAACACCTACGGCATCACATTTTTTAAGCGTGGAGTCCATATGAAATGCAA
This sequence comes from Ashinkailepas kermadecensis, assembly GCA_034440615.1. Lineage (NCBI taxonomy): Eukaryota > Metazoa > Arthropoda > Thecostraca > Neolepadidae > Ashinkailepas > Ashinkailepas kermadecensis. The sequence continues at coordinate 489,949 of JAOTOM010005136.1, read as the reverse complement.
TTTTGATCGAGGGACATCACCATTATGTTTATTTTTCTTATGTACGTCTCTTCGTTTTGCTGTCGGTAAACAAATGTCTTGTGGTTTCATTTCCGTGTAAGCTTATCGCCAAGCACTGTCGACGGAGACCCTGGCACTAGATGCTTGGTTCGTAACCTGACTCGCGAGTCTTGGCACGTAATCTCTGATTGGTAGCCTAATCCGTCAATCTTGACACTAAATACTTTGTTGGTAGGCTAATCAGCGAATACTAGCGCGCTGATTACATTTACTGGAATCGAATATAAGATCAATGCACGGTTGTAAGACTATATACGGTTACATAAGGACGTGACTACATGAAAACATATGGCCAGAAGCGCAGTCAAAAGGGGGCCAGGCCCCTCCCTTAGCAATACAAAAATACACTAGATCAAACAAGACACTGATATTGTTACCAGGCGAAAAAAGATTCGCCGCGCTTCACTCGCCGACAACGTTCTGTTCCGTGCCATTGTTTGGGTGGAGGTCGTGCCTCCATAAGACAATCCTGGCTGCGCCATTGTATATGGTGCAGCTATAAGGTTCCTCAACATGGGAAGGGGCATCTGTATATAGTCCCATGTTAAATCCAGTAGACATGGAGAGGGTGGGGAGGGGATCATAACAGCCATTGGGGAAACGATGGCACGATGGCTTATTCAGAAGAGCGTAACACGACACGCTTGTAGTAGTGTGCTGCGGGGCAGTACTTCTGAGCACACTCAGGTCGGCAAGGAGTGCCCGGTTAGCGATTCATCTGGTAGACTTCGGCAGAATGTACGCTCGATGAAAATTATCCTAAATTGCACCATGGATAGCTCCCCTCCCTCACAACTTCTCAGTTCGTTTACTAGATGCACACCAGCTCCACTACCATGTTGGTGTGTTCAAAATCGATTCAAGCCATTATGCTCTCCATCGGGTTTGAACTGAGTTCACCCAAAATTGGCAAATCTACACTAACCTAACCTAGCCTAGCCTAGTCTAGCTTAGCCTAACCTAGTCTAACCTAAACCAACCTAACTAAACGTAACCAAACCTAAGCCGATTCGGCTCAACCTGTTCTCCCATCACATCGGTGTCGCTCACGTGCAGCACATTGACTCGATCGCACCGAAATTGTGCCCAATGGGTAGCCAACACCGTGGGCTTTCACGTAGTGCGACACATCCCTCATTCCCTGCGATGTGAGCCGAGCCGGGCGCCAATATGAAGGCGGTCGCGTTTTTCGTCGGGATAAGTCGCAGCCCCATGTTAAACAGGAGTGGAGGTGTTGCTCGAATATGAGCGCATGGCACGCGCTACGCTTCACCCACCCCTACAAATTGTACATTGCCGGATAGCCCATGTGACGGGCTATCAGTCCACCAAATTTGATAGCTCTAGTGTGCGGCGCTCTCGGCTTGGAGGTGCCCAACTCAAAACAGATGTACGCGCCTGGCGGTCGCACGGTACGGCGCACGCGACCGCCGACCACAAAAGCACGCAGTTCCCTATGGGGCGCGTGTTTCCACAAAGTTTCACATTCGTGCGACCTGTGGTCGCTGTGGCCCTGACTAACTGATCTCGACATTACCCCAGTTGACGGCACGTGGCACGTGCCCACGTGACACGCGCAACCCGAAACCACCGCCATAGTCTGTTCCCCGTACCGGCGCATCACGTGTGAAAATTTGAGCGAAATCCGCCCGGCCGTTTTGGCACAGCATGCGTCGAAGCGGCACATACAAACACACAGACAAACATTTCTCGACAACTTTAGAAAACCGACCGCCATGTATTAAATTTCCGATAGAGATTTCTCGTGACATAGTCACTCGAAATCCCATCTACGATTTTGAATTATCAGGAGAACAATCCTCTTCGAAAGGACGATGAAATGGAGGGAATGAGCTGATTCAAAGACGTGATTATGCTAAAACGAAGCGAAATACCAACGTATTTCGCAACAAATCAATCTGATGCGTATGTTCCCGAAAATAACACACGCATGCTCCAGCGCATAATGTGAAAATCCATTGCTGGGATAGTGACATTTGGAAGGGATAAATATCGATAATGGAAGTGGATAATGTTAATGGAGAATGGTAATGGACAATGCTGATGAATAATGTTAATGTACAATTGCAATGGGCAATGGTAATGGACAATGCTGATGGATAATGTTAATGGACAATTGCAATGGGCAATGGTAATGAACAATGATAATGTATAATGGCAATGGCAATGGCAATGAACAATGGTAATGCACAATGGTAATGGACAATGACAATGAACAACGACAATGGACAATGGTAATGGAAAATGACAATTGACAAGGGTAATGGACAATGGTAGTGGACAGTGTTAATAAACAATGGTAATAAACAATGGTAATGTACTATGATAATGTACAATGGTAATGCACGATGGTAATGTACAATGGTAATGGACAATGTTAATGGGCAATAGTAATGGACAATAGTAATACACAATTGTAATGGACAATGGTGATGGACGACAATGCATTGACGAAAAATACGAGCGAACACATGGTGTGATGTTAACATCAAATAGTGAGCGTGGGGGGGGGGGGAGATGACAGAAACAAATAGCTTCCATTAGATAATCATATTCTCTTTCGCGATGACATGGAATGCTGAATATCCCCATAATAATGGGTGTAACCACGGTTTCGAAATTGGGGGGGGACAAACCAGGGACGCGGGAAGTTTGGACAGGATAGAGGGGTAGCCCCCTATCCTTGAAAAAAAATCCTTGGATTTCAGCCAATTCAGTTTCAATGTCTGGTTTTCAGATTTACCATTGTTAAAAATGATATTTTTGGGGACAGAAGATCCGGGCAAAAATAGCATGTTTCACTCCTTATCACTGCCTATGAACATTTAGCTTTATGTCGTATGTGCTGGGTCCGATTTCACAATCGCCATAGATCAATTATGCTGTAAGTGCGTTAAACGTTGCCCTCTTGTAGGAAGAAAACAGAAAATATTGGACGAAGGTTTTGTTGTAGTAAATATGGAATTTCACTAACCTTTCCCATGCCTTCCAGTTTTACGGGGACACATTTCGATGGAATGACAACCAGGGCGGATAAATGTTATAGCACTGAGGGCATGTGACCCCAACATGGAAGGAGGCATCCAGCCTTCCGGGAAAAGGCGCCCCTCTGAAAAGGTTCCAGTGTACCCACCCGAGTTTTTCAGCCAGATGCACCCCTATGAAAGAAAAAGGCACCCCTTTGGAAGGAAAGGCACCCTTCGGGAAGGACCGAAAGTAACCCGCCCCTGGATTTTTCAGCCAGAGGCGCCCCTCCAGGTGCTTTCGCAGTGGCGCCGCTCCAAAGAAATGACGCCCCTCCAGATAAGTGCCCCCCATGACAATTCCTGAATCCACCCCTGATTACAGCATTACTCTCTCGCGGTTATGAACTCCGGCTGATTATAAAATCGCGCGCATTCACGTGTGGCTTCTCTTGCAAATTTGACAACTTCCGGTGAACCATTAAGAGGAAAGCGGACAATTTGAAAAAGGTTCTATATTTATATGACCGGAACAGCAATGTGGCAGTAGAAATTAAAAACCAGTGATGAGAGCGCCGTCCGAACAGATTATGACGGATGTCTTGAGGGAACTCCTAGTCATATAGGATATGAGTGCCTGCTATCACAACCGCTGCAAACAAAACAAACATTTGATCCTCCCTCAGCATTCTGATACCGTACGGTAAGCCACGTTGAATCACACCCACATAATGCAAATTGAAGCCATAGCGACGAAACGCGAGGACTTTGAAAAATTAAAGCCAACCTTTGACCTTGAGGCTTGACCTGTCATGTCCCGGGTTGAAATGTTGCTCAAGGGTTGTCCATGGGCTATCTCTTTATACCAAACATGGGTAGCTTTTGGAGAATACGAAGAAACGCGGGGCGATCGAAGAAATGAGTTTGACCTTTGACTTTGAAAATTAATGTGATTTCTGAACAGTTTGCTAGAGTATCTCACGGCACGTCGAATGACATCCATTTGATGTAAATTGAAGACACAGCGATGAGGCGCGAGGACTTCGAGCAATTTAAGCTAACCTTCCATCTTGTGGTTTGAAAGAAATCGGTTTGACCTTTGACCTTTGAAATTAGTTCGATTTTGTAACATTATAATACGGCGCAAGCCACGTCGAATGACACCCACTTGGTGCAAATTTAACCCATAGCGACGAATCGCGAGGACTTAAAAAACTTCCAACTGCCTTTGACCTTGAGGTTGGACCTTGACATATCCCGGTTTCAAAATGTTACTTGAGGGTTCAACATGGACTATAGCTTGATAGTGAATATCGGTAGCCTTGGATGAACAAAATGCGAGGCGACCGACGAAATTAGCTTGAATTTTGACCGTCGAGATTATTTCGAGTTATCAATTTTATAATACCACACAACAAGCGACGTCGAATAACATCTATTTTCTACAATTGACGCCATAGCGACGAAACGCGAGGTCATTGAAGAACTCAATCAAACCTTTGACCTTGAAATGCCCCGGTTTGAAATGTTACTCGAGTGTTCACCACTGGCTATCGCTTGATACCAGATTTGGATAGGTTTGAGCGAAAACGAAAAAAAAATTGAGGTGACCAAAGGATCAGCTTGGCCTTTGCACTTGAGAATAATTCGATTGCTTAGCTTTCTGATACCGCATAACAAGCCACCTCAAATGACGCCAATTTCATGGAAATTGAAGCGATAGCAACCGAACCTCGCGTTCGGCCGATATCGCTTTAATATCGCCATCTAATAAATCAAGCTACCTTTGACCTTGAAGTTTAACCTCGACATGTATCGATTTGAAATGTTGCACGATGGTTCATCACGGGTTATCGCCTGTGGCCAGATTTGGGCAGGTTTGGGTGAAAACGAAAAAATGGGAGGCGACCAACGAAACCGGTTTGCGTTGGACCTTGACCATTAAACCGGTAATGTGAGACCTATATAGTTGCCTCTAGCGTATTCAGTGCAAGCAGAAGCATTTGTGGTAATTGATTCGAAAGATCATAAACCCGTGGCTGGATTCCAATGCCAATATAAATACGCCTCTGGCGAACTCGTCGCTGAATACGAATACGAATACGACGTTACCTTGACGTGCTTAAGGCTGCCCATCACTCCCCTCCATGGTCTTGACGATACCCGAGGACACCCAGAGTCACGTTTGCTCAAGATATATCAAGATACAGATCAAGATACATCAAGATACAGCCGGTAGCTCAGTTGGTTAGACGAGTCTCACCTGTCGCTACTCTTCGCCCGCGACCAATCGGCGTGAGAGATTGGCGACGCTACATGACTCAACGGTCGACGTGTCGTAAAACCAATAACCAACTATCAGTTGGTTAGAGCGCAGGCCTGCACTGGTCTCCCCTGTCCTGGCAACACAGGGTTCGAATTGCTTCACGCGGTCGCATTTAGCCCCCGGCTGGGATGGCCAGTTGGCAGCTGGCCCGATAAGGCCGTGGACGAGCCACCGGGCGGCCGTGTCGGTGCATTGACGGCACGTTAAACTTTCGGTCAAAATGCTGCCGATGAACTGGAATTCATGGATCGGGTGGTGGGACTAGGGTTCAAGCAACAAACTTTGCTGAGCAATAGGACCCTGGTTCATAAAGCCACCCCAGCAAGAACTCGGATTAATTTTTTTTAAACATATATGCGTAGGGGAATGCAACCTAAGGCGCATAAATCCTTGCGATAATGCAAATTTGTTGCCTCGCAGAACACAATTTTTCACCCAAGCGAAAACACAAGACGGTCAAGGTTCATGTTATTCAAGAAAGGACCGGGCCATTCAAGAATGGCCCTGTAGGATAAATTTCTAAAGTTTGCTGATTTACCATTCGGAGATTTTGTGACGACAGATAGCCTGTGAAGCCCGTTAATTGGCTAGATCGGCTTCTTGTATTTTTGGTGATTCTCTTGCATATATATTTTCACTTGATAAATTATTAAGTATAATTTTGAGGCGATCATGCTCAGGTAGCTGGGGCTTGGGGGGACAGGAAAGAAATTGATGGGGACAAATCACCACTTTTCAGAAATTGGGGGGGGGACATGTCCCCCCCCAGTCACCCAGTGGTTACACCCATGCCCTTAATGAACCCATTTAAAGTGGCCAGTATCGCACATGCGAATGCAAGCTTAAGTAATCCTTACAATTCCAATTGCTGCCTTCCGCAACCATCAGACATATGAAGCAATGTGCTTCAAACGATGCACGGTTCACAGTACACGTTATGAACAGCCTGTATATCGGAATCAGGTGTGCCACGGTATAGTTGCTACAACATGCCTGGCTAGCGGCTATTAATTACTTTGACAGATGTAAGCCAAATACAACTTGGTGTCGCAATTTCTTCCTTTGCATTGCTGGTCTGGCGAAATTACCCCCCAATTTTTCAAGTGGCATGCGACTTGGTCATTAATCGGTTAGAATTATTCGTCCCGTGGACTCTGCTATCGCAGGTGGCTACTCGTATTCCACGATATCTTGCACATTATGATGCAAATAATAAACACACATGTGATTGTACTACATACCGGGTGGTATATGTCGGTAAGGGTGGACTGAAGGGGAGGTTCAGTTTGTGCCGGACGTCTGAGCTATTTTACACTCACTAGGTAGCAGATATATCAGTTGGCTGGCGTTTTGTTTCGTGGCCGGTCGCTTCAATTTCCGGGCACATCACACCGACACTCTCACAGTGTATGAATCACATGATCGATTCGGTACGATTATAGATATAGTTATAGAGAGCGGATGGGCCTCGTGTTAAAAATATACTGTCATACTAATCTACCACGGAGAATGACGGAAGACAAGTTTTAGATGAGAAAGCAGTCAGAATTTGCTTAGCACCTCCTCATGGGTAATTGCAATGATGTTTTGCATTGCACGCTTCGCATCAGCAACTGCCCGTGCCGCTTGAGTGGCAATTTTTTGTAAGTGCTGCGCTGTTCTTGCCTTGAACATTACAATAACCCGTGCGTCATTCTATCCACGAAGATGACCCACGCACCAATTGTTAGCTGTTATTGCAAGGAAAAAATAAGCATGGTAATAAAACGTCATAACCTAATCCACAGTTTCCTATGAGTAGTCTAGACGAAGGTGCCTGTCCCCGAGCGAAAGCCATGGGTGCGAGACCCACATATCGCTACTCTTCGCCCGCGACCAATCGGCGTGAGAGATTGGCTGCGATGTATAACACAACAGTCGACGCGTCGTAAAACCAACAACCAACCAACGAACAATGAACTGGAGTGGCAATTATTTGTACACACTAGTCATGGTCAGATCTGCATGTGCTGTGGAAATTAGCCCATTAAAACAATCATCTGTGTTCAGCTTTCCGCTGACTATTTAAATAACTGTTCAAGGAAAACACAGGCATTGCAACTAGTTCCCACGTTCTTTCAGCCTTCGTCTATTCACGCTTTGTCAGCGTGATCCTCAGACAGATACTGATGTGGACTAGATAGACTTCCATCAAACGTTTCAGGCTGGAGCAGCTGCTGCTTGAGCCGTTCAGTAAATCCAGCCACTCAGTGCTATCTCACGGCGCAATAAAAGGCTAACGCAGAAGGGAGATGGTCTGGGGAGGGAGGAGAAGAACCACTCAAGTCTGGGAGGGAACTATCGATGAATGAGACAAACCCGGAGAGACAGAGACCGGCTTCAGATGCGTGCTGTCGGCCGAGAGGCCACGGTGAGTGGTTAGGTTTTGACCTGCTAGCACCACGCCTGTGCTCATCTTTTGTCACAGGAGGGACTTCCCTGCTTCGGGGAAGTGCCGTTACCAATAATTTACGACTTCCGTGACACGCGAGTATGCAGCACTCACGTGATAATTTAGAAGGAAACACCATAGTGTATGCTAGTTTCTATGCTTCAAATGATGGGAATCAACATCGTAAGCATCATTTACCAAATCATGCTAAAATAATGTGATTATGCTAAATGTTGGGCGATGCCGTCAGTTAGATAGAGATATTCCCACCAAAATAGCACAAGTACCACTGCAGCACAACATTCAGGCATTGCTTAGCGTGCACCCTATTTAATTATTACCGGCTTGATGTAAAACCTTCGATCTAAACACATCAAAATCAGCCCTGGGTGTCCTGCAATGCAGGTGATGCGCACATGCCCCAAAGGAAAAATGTAAAATGATAAATAACCTACGGAGAAGTATGGCTTATCTGGATAGTCACTGACGGGGACGAGTGGCCTAGGGGTAAGATGCTCGTCTCGCAATCGAAAGGTTGTGGGTTCGAATCTCACCTGTCGCTACTCTTCGCCCGCGACCAATCGGCGTGAGAGATTGGCAACGCTACATGACTCAACGGTCGACGTGTCGTAACACCAATAACCAACCGATAGTCACTGAACATTCGCCGCTGTGAATTTTGACTTTCTTCGAGCGAGGGCGAAACCTGAGCGAGTCTACTTCCCTATATATATGACAAAGGTTCTTCTGACCAATCCGGCTCAGCCAGACGGTCACGCTTTTAAAATCTTCGAAACTTTTTTTCCGTAGGGTTTCAAGTTTTAACCAGCCACTCATAATCAGACCCGGCCTTTTGATTTCAGCTTTCGCAGCTTTGGCTACAATATTTTCTTTATAGTGCGCACATTTTCCTTCAGTGAGAGGGTCAAAGAGCGTGGCCTACAGGTGGCGCGAGTCCAGCCAGCTCCGGTTCGGGGATAGTCAGCCAGCTATGTCGCCCGTTTTCGGCGAGATTGCAGCCAATTTAGGCTGGATCTGATTATTGTTCAATGCACATTTGCCGATATTGGAGGCCTGTCTCCGCATCGAGCTCCTCTGTCGAATATGGAGAACGCATCGCAAGCTGGAACTCAATGTGACGAGTTATCAAAATACGCTTTATTTATCTCTGAAATGCCTGCAACTTCGCGAAAATTCGACTCAAGAACGTACAAGTGTTTACGGGCTGCCGAGAAGGCCCAGGTGAGGTCAGTTCACAACTTTTCTGTCACGGTAGGGTGCCCGATCCCGCGCCTGCAACTGCCATTTGATGCCTTCTTCCGCGTTGCCTGCTGCCTTAGCGACCGCTTATCCCGAAATGACCCATGCACTTGCCTGCTGGTGCGCTCCACGACAGATCGACCCCAAAAAATCCTATTTTACACCCACTAAATTTATATTTGGACCAAAATTGGTGTACAGGGTAGTCTTGTGCTCTGAACAAGCGTGAACAAGTTTTAGCTCAATCCGATCAAAGATTTAGGAGTTGTAGCCTACGGAAATATTTTGAGGTCACACAACAAGGGTATTTTTGGCGATAGATATCTCATCGATAATGAGGAGGAAGTGTGGCCTAGTATGCATCTTTGATAATAAAAATAATTAAAGAAAACACATCCGTGATAAAATATCAACATTGCTCACGTTTAACCTCGTAACCCCATGTCCTCGTGACCTTTTGTGACCCCTAGCCCTTTGAATGTGGCATATGTCAGGGACTTTTCAACAGGTACAGATAGCCAGCAGCCAATGGAACATATTGTCTTTAATGGAAAGTCAATTTGAGTTGAAACATTTCCGCAAAATGGATTTTACATATTTGCCGATTTTGGCATGATTTGTTCTACTAAACCTGCCAGAGTTCTGAATTTTGTTTGCATCAAGTTTCCCTTCGGTGTATCCTTTTCATTCTTTTCATTTCTGACGCTGATTGTGCAAACAAAAATCTTTAAAAATCGGAGATATTTAAGAGAAAATAGTGTCCCAAATTTCAACTTGGAAATTTGACACACAAAGTCTGGTAATGTGCGGATGCTCGCGTTTTCAATGGGGCCTACCGATACTTCTGCAACATTTTTTGTTATCCGCTTTGTATGACGACGATAAGAATCAACACAGTGACTATCACAATTGCTTGTAACGTTTACGTACGTCGAAAACAAAATTCACCACGTCCTCTTTCCACCAGGTGTTTTCGAAAACTGATTCGTACACTGCTCCCGCTTTGCCAAGCCTGTTATCGTTTCCTTACCGATGTCAAACCATCCGTTGTTCGCCGGCATCAACGCCGGCGCCTTTATCTCCCTCGGAACCGCCACCAGGCTGGATAGTATTGAGCTATGCACGGATGTGGAGTACGGATGGGGTGGGAGGGAAGACATACGCGAGACAAACACCTCGGCTTTTATTTCCCTATAACACATAGTCATCAGCAGTCCACAGATATCCAATGCTTTTTCTTCAGCACAAAATGATAAACCTGCCTAACACTTGATCGCTGACACAAAGTGATCCGCATGTTTGTTATAGGTACCTACCTATCGCGCCAGATGCAATATGTAGGTAATAGAACCTGATTCAATAGGGTCGGGTTGCGTTATTTCCATGTTTGTTGTTATTCAATACATATCAGTTGTTCCGAAGTACAATTGCGTAGCTACGCGTAAGTAAACTCATGGGTGACCTATCGGTAACTAGTGACCTTGAAATTCGTGATGGTTTTTAAGGGAAAGTATACATTTACTTTTACTACATTAAAAGGTAGAAATGTTTTTTTCCTTAGAAAAACGTTTCCCAATCATATGTCTTTATGTCATTGTTCTACTTCATGTGGCTTTTCAATGGAAAAGAGCTTACATGAAATCCGTCCTACCCGGAAAACGCAAAATCGCAAAAAGTCATGAATAGCGGACGACCATATCGGATACTTATAAGAACACATTTGACAATTTCTTTATTTCGTCAGCGAAATCATGCCCATTTTTATTTCCGCCGTCAACTTTGTCAATTTCTGTGGGATAGGGGTCACGGAAGGTCACGAGGCCATGAGGTCAGGAGGTCAAATGTAGGAAATACTGATATTTTATCTCTGGAATGTTTCAGTTGATCCTTTTCTTCTGAAATATATATATTTTGCCACCATTTCCTCTTCTTATTCATGAGATATTCATCGTCAAACCAACACAGGTTATTTGACCTAAAAATAATGGCGGAGGCTATAGCTCAAAAACCGTTGGCAGAATCGGGCTGAAATCTGGACAGTCGTGTTCAGAGCCAAAGACAACCCTATGAGCAAATTTTGGTCTTAATAAAAAAATATGGGGTGGAGTGCATTGGACGATCTGTCGTGGAACGCACCTGCTCAGGCAAGCGCATGGACCATTTCAACCATTATTCAAAGAAAGGAAAATCGTCCAACTGATAGCATTCATCATTTGTGGCAGTTTTTATCGCTTGGCTAGCTTCGCAACTTCTTTATCCAAGAAAGCAGAGCGAAAAATGCACAAAATATATTTATCGGTTTCATTTTAATGTCTGGTGATGTGCCACGTAATTTGACAAGGCTGCTACGTCCATCTCATTTCCGCAGTCACTGCTCACCCCGCCATAATAGGTTATACAGCGCCCTGCTACCTCCATCTCATTCCCACAGTCACTGCTCACCCTGCCATAATAGGTTATACAGCGCCCTGCTACCTCCATCTCATTCCCACAGTCACTGCTCACCCTGCCATAATAGGTTATACAGCGCCCTGCTACCTCCATCTCATTCCCGCAGTCACTGCTCACCCTGTCATAATAGGTTATACAGCGCCCTGCTACCTCCATCTCATTCCCGCAGTCACTGCTCACCCTGCCATAATAGGTTATACAGCGCCCTGCTACCTCCATCTCATTCCCACAGTCACTGCTCACCCTGCCATAATAGGTTATACAGCGCCCTGCTACCTCCATCTCATTCCCACAGTCACTGCTCACCCTGCCATAATAGGTTATACAGCGCCCTGCTACCTCCATCTCATTCCCGCAGTCACTGCTCACCGTGCCGTAATAGGTTATACAGCACCCTGCTACCTCCATCTCATTCCCACAGTCACTGCTCACCCCGCCATAATAGGTTATACAGCGCCCTGCTACCTCCATCTCATTCCCGCAGTCACTGCTCACCCTGCCATAATAGGTTATACAGCGCCCTGCTACCTCCATCTCATTCCCGCAGTCACTGCACGCCGCGCCGTAATTGTATCTGCGCCATTCGGGGATATGCCACAATAACATTCGTGGTGAAAGACAAGAATTGAAAAGGCGACAAAAATGTACACTTATGATTGAAATTTATGCAATTAATGCGCAGCTTTGTCTAACTGATGAGTGGGAGAGCACAGTAGTGGATGAAGGAGCACGCTGTTCAGGACCAGTGTTAAGCGCATCGAAATGTCAAAACACAACTTTTTGTGGTCTGATCCTTGAACTCGCTATTCAGTTGTTCATGTCTGAATTCCTTTCGCCTAAACATCTCCGTGCAGTTTTACCAAATGGATTAGCGAACCAAAAATCCATTCATTCTATTTGACACAACTACGCGGGATGCTAAATTCGCAAGTTGGGTTATCTTACGTCATGCTGTACCGTTGATCTAGATATGGTAAGTATTTTACTTGCGCCCAGTATACTCAAGGACGCTTCGATAAATATTCAGGGATCAAGCGTATGATTACATGTAACGTGAATCATCTTATCGGTCGTTAGATTGTCTCACATGGTCATAGTCGTGGCTAATGGAGAACTTCCCAATTATGGGTAGACGGCGATCGAACATAGCATCCATCATATTAATCCTTCCTGACCAGTGATTACCACTCACCTGGTTTTTTCCTTTGGATGTGCAGTCACTGCTGCTAGTCGGCTCAAGCAGCAGAGAATCCCTCTGAAAATCAAACCACCAAAAATATCAATCTTCACTATAGAGCTTGGGACTAAAGAGAAATTGCATGGACAATCTAGTCATCAATGTACTCCCCAATGGACCCCCTTTAACGAACATATGTGCATACATTTTAAAAGGAATTTATAACTTTAAATCTGAATTATTGCTGGGGCGGCACCATGGACCAGGGTCCAATTGCGAAGCAGTTTGTTGCGTGAACCCTGGCCCCACCACCCGACCCATGAATTTAACTGTGACCGAGAGTTTAATCTACCCTCAAGCCACCAGCACGGCCGCCCCGGAAGCTCGTGCCCGGCCTTATCGGGCCAGTTGCAAATTGACCCTCCCAGACGGGGGATAAATGGGAGCGCGTGAAGAACTCCAAACCCTGTCTTCCAGGACAGCCAATGCAGACCAGCGCTCCAGCCAACTGAGCTACCGATGTGGCAAATCAAGCTGATTTCTGCAATCAAAGCGGATTATAATACATGGGTATAATTCAGCTAAGTGAAGGCACCAAGGTTCCTGCAGCCCAAATGCTGACCATCCCTGCGAACTTTTGTGGTGTCTCCTTCACTGCGGCGCCACAAAGTACTTGCTCATCGTAGCAAACTACCGTAAGCTCGGAAAGGATGCAAATTATTGGCTCATCGTAGCAAACTATCATAAGCTTGGAAAGGATGCAAATTATTGGATGAAAACACGGAAGTGCACATAAAAACGTTCGGGTCGAACCTGGCCGCTTACGACCTGGTCGAACCTGGCCGACCGACCCTAACATCCCTTCCAAAAACAAATCCAAAATCTGTGATTTTAAGAGGTTTATGGTTCAGGTCGGATTACTGGGAATGGGATCAACTGCGAGAGCAACACAGACAGCTGGCACTCATGGATCGCGACGAATGGGGGAGTGGGCTGGATTCGTTTATGCAGGATGGGCGGAGTGGGTTGGACTCGTTTATACGAGATGGGCGGAGTGAACTCGTCTAGGCATCACCTACCTGGCAGTCTGTATGGCTGATGCTGGTCAGGTTCACCCGCATCACTCTGTCCCTGAAAAGTGTCAAAGAACAACGTTACAGGACGAATAGTGCCCACTGAACAGCAACCATCAGGGCCGTGTACCAAATGCTAATTCAGGTTTACAATTTCCTAAGCTATGTCGAGAGCTACACCACACTCGATGCCTTTTTGTCTCTGGTTATTTAGACAGTCAGGGAGGGAAACTTAAGCATTAACAAACGCCATGACCACTTCTGTCTTGATACACCGAGACGTCGTAAGCTCTGACAAACAAGGTCTTGGTTATGGGCTCAAGCGTACATTATTGCAGAACAGACATGCATATTTGCGAAGTGACGCCAGCACCGTCTTAGGGCCGGATGCTAGCTTGCCGTCATGAGATTTCCCTGGATGACACGCGACAGACCGTTGCCATAGCGATTACACAGAGTCCCGAGTATTTCAAAGAGACCGTTCCGTATTCAGATATATGAGCGTAGCTCTGGGGGAGAGGATTGGATGCTCAAGCAGAAGATTATGGGGCTCAAGTTGGATGGAACGGTTTTTTCGATTCAGAGGTTGATTTTGTCTGGCGAGTGCCGCACTGAGCAACGTGCTGTGGATGCTGAAGGACTGATAGTTGCACCAGTTGTTAATGTCTGTGAGGAACAAACTCACCGCATAGCTATTCGCAGTTCACCATGTATCATTCGAAGTTCTATGGTCACGGGGATCGGGTTATCCCAGCTCAGTCCAACTAATGCGCAAGTGGCCAAAGCCGGCCCGGGCTATCGCAGCTCAGCCCAATATACGAGTATGCGCCACTGGGCACGGCTGGCCTGAAGACGAGCCGTTGGTCGATTCTACAGGCTTGCAGCAGTGGTCGCCAATGAGCACCATTTTATAAATGGAAAAGATTGCTTTTTGTCCAACTAACCAGTGAATATATTTGCTAAAATCTCATTCCAAAGATGGTCAACTTGGGGTGGAAATAGCTTGTTTGTACGCAATGATTCACAGCTGCTTACTATAATGTAATCGGATGATAAAAACTGCGGGATTGTAGATTACATTTTGTCCACAAATCACACTCCGTAATTTTCGGACGGGAGCATCTGGAAAGATGTTCTCTTTCAATAACGCAACTGATTGAGCAATTGCGTCTTCTTTCCCGATTATTCAATCATCATAGCAGAAAAGAGACCCAATCTCGACAGGCAATCGAAGTGCCGAGACAGCTTGTGTGGTCTCGGACTTCGCTGATCCAATAAACCAATTCTGCCATCTTCGCCTCCGATGTCCACGAAATTCCCGCTAAATTTGCGCCAATCTTGCAATTCACTATTCTGGGAAACGAAGTCGGTTTTCCATACCCCAGCCATCCTTCTCCACGAAGTCATTTACAGCTGTCAATTTCCAGCCATTCCGTCGTGATGAGAAGCAATTGGTCAGACCTCGGATGCCACCCATGGATATATTCTGGGTGTCGATCAGACTTCCTCTATGGAGCGAATTCGGAGGCCAGGTTCCAGACGCCCATCAGTCATATCCAGCCTCTTACCTCACTGATGTGCTAGCCGAACAACTGACGACTTGGATAGCACAAGTCTGTGTCTCGTAACTCATGGCCAGGGTAATATTTTGTGTTTTTGTCACGATATCACCATTCATCATCTATATTTATAGCGGCATTTTATTACCCGGCGCGTCACCGGTCTCCTCCATGTCAACAGCAGACCGGCTGACATCAACTGGCGCCGACCATTTCCCTAATGGTGGTGGCGGCCGGCTTACAAACGATGGCTCGCCGCGACAAATGTGCATGCCGAACGGATTAACGTCCGCGCAAACAGCCGGCGACAGTGGACCGCCTCGGGCGACGGCTGCAGCCAGCCACTACATGTGCCCGGTGAGGCGCGCGGCCGCCGCCCGCCCGCCGTGGTGAAGCGACGCTGATGCCACCGGCACGTGACACCGGCCGCGGCGCTGACGGCGGGCGGCGCCGGCTCAGCGAGACGTGATGGGGTCGTCGCCGGCGCGGCGCCGCCGCCGTCGGCCCGTTGACCTCGTGCGGCGTCTGTGCACGGACCCGGCTGGGCGGTGAGCAGCCGGCTCCGTCGCCGCCGGCGGACGCCCGTAACGAGCCGTCGCAGCTGGTCGGACGCGGCGCGCTTCCCCACAGCTAATGGCCGTATTGACTTGGTCGCGTCACGAAAACACGCACGGTTCACGTGCGGACTGGGGAGACGGACAAGCCCCAGGCGCAAACGGCTAGCGCGGTAACATAGCGCTCAGGACAGATGGGGTCAGACGACCAGCACTATTGCAGTCAAGACGCAACGAGAAGACCGGAAACAATCAAATGCACCCAAACGGTCCCATTTCGTCTGAACGATGGTAGCACATCGTTAGGCATTTGTTGTCATAGAAGCATAGGGATCACAGGGCTTAGAACGGAAGCGTTGAAAATTATGCAGTTTTAATATATGTATGTGTTGCTTTGTTAGTACTACAATGTGATAATGATGTAGCATTATTCGTGCATTTTTGCTTGCCATGCATTCAGATAGATTCTTGTATGAATGAGTGACGAAATGTCCTAAAAGAACTGTGTTGGCATGAATGGTTGTGATGACAAATACAATGTAACACAATACTCGCCTCCTGGCGTGTATTGTGGGATGTCAAACCCAAGCCACTTGTTCTCGGCTCAAATATCAGACATGTGTAGACTAGGAATTACTTTTTTAATATAAAACTACCGAGTCGTGATGCTGGTGAGCAGCTCAAGTCACAATGGGCTCGGAATGCATGACAATTATCCGACGTGGACAGTATCGACTTCTCGCAACGAATACATGAATAAAGCGTTCGTTCACTTGTCTAATCACTTTCTGAAAACTCACACAGTCGTGCTTCGGCACTGGTCGTGCCGGCAGTACTACATTCAACTGGAAAATACCAACTGAGACGTAACCAATTTTAGTATATATATATATATATATATATATATATATATATATATATATATATATATATGTATTATATATATATATATGTGTATATATATTTATATATCTGTATATGCCCACTTGTTAAAAGCATGACTCGCACCGCAGATGAGACATCATGGATGACGCGAATCCGCAGACGCCAAGACTTGACTGCAGGAACTCCACAGTCATCCACTCAGACCGAATGGATGTGCTGCGCTGAGCTCGACGTTTCACTTCACCGAAACGAGTAGCGGGTGCAGAGCGCGATCTTCGCCTGGCCGGCGCCTGGCGGAGCCCGCGTCTGAAATCACCGCGGCAATTTGCCACCTGCTCGTGGTGGCCGGGCTGGCGGCCGGGCTGGCGACCGACACCGGCTCTCCGCCAACGAGCTCGTTGCGATGCGTGGCCGACGCCCGACGAGCGGTTGATGGTGACATCCGTTCCGACCTCGCCCGGTCGAAATGGGCAATTGACGCGCCCCGGATCGCTTGCGATGAACTCGACACCAAATTGATGTACACTGCCGACGGGGCTGGCGGGCCGAACGACACCATCTGTATGTGTGACACACGGTCCACAGCTACATACACACTTGGGTGATTAGTTTCCTGTTTTGGGACCTGAATTCATCTTCCCCCTCGAAACATCCCTCATTCCCGGGAAAAAACATAATATTTGGGATATTCTTATGTGATACAATTTCGTTATGAGGTAGCGGGTCCGAAGTGGCTGTTGTGGAATGGTTGAGTGACGCAGTCGCTTTGATAACTAGCCAAGACTCGTCCAGATCGAGCTAGTCCTCGTGCAGTGGCTATCCTAGAGGCGCAAATTTGTGACCGCTAGTGTCTGAAGCTAGTTCTCGATCAGTGTTCTCTCCAGATAGTCCGTGTTCTCACTGAACACCAACACGGAACTTCGATGAGGACGCATTCAGTGAAAATACAAATACAGATAAATCCTCTCACCCTTCGTCTGGATGACTAATCTACACCACGAGAATGCAAGGTTCCGTTTTAGAGACGATCTTGAGCGAGCGGCCTCGTTATCCAATCGTCTGTGCAGCATAATTTTGACATTGCTTCCATCTTGTTAATGGGCGATTCCAGGAGAAATCGCCAAGGCATGTTCACCACACACCCTCCGATTTTGACTACATGAGTTCATGTGGTTATTGATGGCCCAGATTACAATTCTGAGCTGCTTACTTTTCTAGATCCCAAGGGTCATGAGTTAGAGAGCATCGAATTTTCGATGTCACAGTGAAAGGGTATATAGAACATATTGTTTAACATTTGTTTAATGGTAGCAATTAGCGTACCAAGCTTATACATCATTTGAAAGAGGAAGACCTATACTACGCAATACAAAATAGTTGTGATTTTCTGAGGTCAACTTTAAGCTACGTAAGCTCGTGACCATTTATTGCCCTCGATGACGAATAGAAGATTAAAAAAGCACCGACCACGACCGCCTCACTGTCAGAGATAGTCACTTAGCTGCTGAAAGTACTACGATTGTGCCTGGGCGATAACGAGGTAATGTTTCAGCTGCGATGCTGCATCACTAAGCGTAGAAACATGCTCGTCGGCCGGAGGCACAACATCAATCAACGTGCAACGATCAACAGATCACGCACAGACGTTATGAATGCCCCGCCGTCCGCCGGCACGTAATAGCCAGGCATCCCGCAAAGGTTGAAAACACGATGCCAGAACTGGCATTTCCTTCCTAAAAAGCAGTGCGCAATTCACGAGAATTGCCCAAAAGTAGCTTTAAGTAGCTAAAAGATTTTCGACTGCACATTTCGTGCCTTCTGGATGTCGAGCGGCAATAGCATCCTGTTGTCTGGGCGCAATCTACTGATGTCGTCGGACTAGTAAAATTAAACCACTTTCCTGTGTTGAATTTCCGTTCACGGACGCACATGGCTGCGGCGGCTTCCACCGACATCTCCAAAAGAATGACGCAAGATGGTGATGACAGAGGGACGATAACTGGTGGTCCACGCGTCAACAGGCCCCAGCGACACGAGAAGACCAGACCGTGACCAAGTCTGACAGGGCACCGTAAGTGACATCGTTAAAGACAAACCAATTATCCAAATGTGACGCACGTGACCTTGCGTGACACGTTGATGTCCTTGCTGTTTTCTCGGAACAAAGTGTTCCTAAATGCTCCCATATCAAATCCCTTCCAAATACACACATTAAGCTTAAGCTTAAGGGCAGGGCTCTAACTCATACGTGACCACCGTGACCTCTTATTTAACTAAGCCTGATATAATCGTGACTCATCATCAAAGGGCTTTAAAAGAAAACCCATATCGACCAACTTCTAAAATACACACAAATCCACTATAGCGAGGTCAGGTCACTGACTAGCATGTTACTTATTTACCTTTCGGGTACTCGACAATATGACCACCGTGATCTATGGACGAGTAGCTCTAAAATGGCACCCATATCAGCTATGGTTCTAGTCACGTAAACTGCCATTATATAAAGCTAGTCACGTAAACTGACATTATCTAAAGCTCATATCAGGCCCTCACAATTAACCTGTGACCCATTGCGGATTCGACTTTACCAGAGAAATACGCCATCTGATAGACAATTGACTGGGCATCAATCACTTTATAAAAAAGAGAAAAATCAAAACAGGACTTTTTCAAAAGGTCATGAGGTTTATGACACATCACGAGGTCATGAGGTCAAATGCTGAGTTCACAAGACCATATTTATTTCATTGCGTTGGGCAAATTTTCCGCTTTTAAATGATATGCAGGCTTGGTAAGCTGATTTCCACCTGTAAAAAGCTACAATTATCTTCCATATAAACGTTCTCCATGATCTCAAAAGTTCCCACCCTGTATATCGTGACCCCTTTGACCCAGAAACCAAAAAATATCAGAATTGTAATCTGAGCCGTAGTACTAGTCTTCATAAAAATCGGAGGCATTGTGGTGTGAGTGAGAGAGTGTGAGTGAGAGAGTGTGTGTGAGAGAGTGTGAGTGAAGTGACAAGTGCCGAGTGACGAGTGACGAGTGGCGAGTGACGAGTGACAGAGTGGCGAGTGACAGAGTGACATAGTGACATAGTGACATAATGACAGTGTGAGAGTGATAGAGTGATAGAGTGCGAGAGCGCGAGAGTGCGAGAGTGCGAGAGTGCGAGAGTGCGAGAGAGAGTGCGAGAGAGAGTGCGAGAGAGAGCGAGAGAGAGCGAGAGAGAGCGAGAGAGAGAGAGAGAGAGAGAGAGAGAGAGAGAGAGAGAGAGAGAGAGAGAGAGAGAGAGAGAGAGAGAGAGAGAGAGAGAGAGAGAGAGAGAGAGAGAGAGAGAGAGAGAGAGAGAGAGAGAGAGACACAAAACACGTGCCGTCTAAAAATCGGAAGAAGAGAACAGATTTATAGTTAGCATACCTTTTGGGAACTTATGCGAACGCAAATTCTTCCGACATTACAACGAAGGACCTTTGGCCAACGTGAACGATTCATAACATTGTAGCATTGTAGGTTTCGTCTTCAGAGAATGCTTGCTATGAAGGAAGGTATGACATAAGTACGCAGGTCTGGTCTTTAGATAATGCTTGCTATGCAGGAAGGTATGACAGACGTATGCGCGGCGAAACCGTGCAACATACTTCCCGCCCGTCTGACTGTGACGGACCGTATCCAGCCTGACCCGCCCTCGGTTCGGCTCTAAACTCCTAACTGCGCTCCTCATGCTTCTACTATTCCACTGCCATTTCATCTATCTACCACAGGGCACGTTGGTTGGTTATTTATTTTTATCACACGTCGGCTGCTGTGAGAGAAGCGTTGGTACCTACTAGGCACTATGTCATTTCGGTGAACTGGCTGAATACGCTCTAATTAAGTCATTCGGCTTCATTCCGCCCGCTTTATTGCCACGGCTTCATTCCGCCAGCTTCATCCTGCTGGTTTCCTTATCTGTCGCCGAGCGAATATCCCTTTGCATGCTGTTGATGAACGTGGTGAGCCACCCCAGTGTAATTCGGAGACACCGTTTGCCAGCTCTTCACAAAATTAGGGAATTCCATGTATAGCTGGGTGGATCGCAAAGGCAGATTAATCGACGTTCAGAACAGCAAAATTTGAAACTAAAGTGCCGAGGAGCTACTAAACACAAAGCTTATTACATCTTCATCGGCTTAGCAAGAATAACAGCAACGTCAGACCACCACGCCGGTTGTATGGTTGTTGAGGTCTTGGTGGCATTAACACGCCGTCAGATGACTTTCCTTCCTGGTACACGCAAACAGATCCGTTGCAGCTATAAATAATACGACGTGCTTTCATAACATGATTTATCTCGAGATGGGGACTCAGGTTCACGCCCCAAGTATTTCCAGGTCTGTCCCCATCCCATATGTTGTGGGAAGTGTGCGTTTTTTGCCAATATCCAAATACTTTTTCCCCTTTAGCCAAATTTTCCCCCGTAACATTAAGTAGCTCCTCCCCCATTTTTTGGAACAAAAGTACACAAAAGCTACGGCCGAAAAGACAAATTGACTATTCACATCAGCTGACAATGAATATCATGGATGTCTATCTACAATGGCTTATGAGGTGCTGCCATTTCGCAGTATTTGTAGTTTTTGTCAACAATCCGAAGTATCATTTTTAGTATAGCGTGAATACAGAATAGATGGCCCAAGTAAATACTTCCCCAGCTGACATTCAGGTACCTATATGTCATTGCTCTCATCTTAGGACATGCCATAAATGTCACCAGTAGCAGGTGTTGTGAAGGTTCATAACAGAGGCTTCCAGATAATGTGACTGGTCAGACACGACGAGATGGACACATGCACAGAGGGATTGATGCGAGCATCGAAGTTACTTCGGTGCTTCTTTGCGGTTAAAAAAATACTTATTCATCTTTACATCTGGAGAAAAAGGAACCAACTTTTCTAGTTTGACACTGAAAAAAGCAACCGGTGACATCAAAACTAATCCGCAAAATCATCCAAATGAACAACTTCGTAACGGTGCCGGTACAAATCGGCAGCCGATGCGCGCTGCCGCACAATTGAACCTCCTCCCGAGAGCAACCGACACCGGCTGGCGTCTGCTCACATTCACTGTCCACCCGAGTGATGGGGCTGGCGGTAACCACCACCGGCTGGCATCTGCTCACATTCACTGTCCACCCGAGTGATGGGGCTGGCGGTAACCGCCATTACCGTCGATCGCTGACGACAGTACCGCCAACCAGATGACGCACCGATAAAAGCATCACGCCTCAACGCAATGGGCCTCATTTGGTGCATTAACGACATGGCACATACGCCGCCGCGGCCGATGCACTTTGTCCAACTGGCGTAATCCGATTGTGAGGCTGACTGCTGCTGCTGCGGATGAGTATGAGTATGAGTATGAGTATGAGTATGAGTATAGGAGGAGGAGGAGGAGGAGGAGGAGGAGGAGGAGGAGGAGGAGGAGTGAGAGGTGCCCCAGCGGCGGCGGTGCCTGCCACTGGTGGCTATAAATTGAGCTACTCAGCGGCACTGTGTGGCCCATGAGCACTGCCCAGGCGCGTCACCGGTCATTTGAGTCATCAACTCAGACGGCCTAACGTCGGCACTGTGTCGGCACGTGTTATGTGACCAGTGGCCGGCCGGGCGCGTACAGTGAACAGACATGCCATGTGCGCATCATACACCCAGGCAACGCGACCAATTGATTATTTTTCAATTTGCAGTACGCTATTTCACTGGACTGAACCACACTCACACGGGTCAGGTTTCAGGTTCAGTACGTCTGAAAATGAAAGTGCTGCATGCTCGCTGCCTTTTCATTAAGATCCCATCGAATAGCTCAAACATAATTAAGGTGGAATATTCCACAATTTTAGTTGCAACCTCATCGCGATGAATACCATTTATTTGACCTTTTTCTAGAATTGCAATTACTTCCTTTCCTTTCTCTTGACTGGGTGCAGCAGGTGCGCGCATAGAAATCAGCCAGGGTCCATGGATGGCAGTGTCTATCACTGGGACTTCTACGGATGCGTCCCCACTTAGATGTTGTCTAATGAGGTTTTCCTCTTTGGACGTAGACAGTTTCCAAAGAGGACGCATACGTAGACCTCACAAGAGCTCTTCACACAAGAGCATCCTCACACAAGAGCTCCTGACATCCCTTGCAGTACGGAGCCACGATTCAAGGACACCAAGTTCGTCGGGATTTTCCTTTTGATTATGGTAGAAGTAAAAATTGCATCCACTAACAGGTGGGAGGGAGAGGCAAGGTACGGTCCAATGCCATCTTCCGAAGCTCGGCACTTGGTGCAAGAGTGCCCACGTTTGCTTCAAGGTACCCAGAAACAAAAACAAAAAAGTTTCCTGCCGACACGACATGTCTGGTTGGTTGGTTATTTGGGTTTAGGGGCGCATCGACTGCGTTGGTCATATAGCGCCCACACGACATGTCTTTGGTGGTGGTGGTCGAAGCTCATTGGCGCTCCAACCATTATGTACTTGGGCTATTATGCAACTATATAAATATTTTGGGACCTGAATTTTACTTAATGTGTGCCTAAGCTGGCGACAGATGACGTCGAACTGTCCTTGTTGATGAGTAAAATATTGTGTGAAGCTACGACTCGGTAAGACATAGAAGCATCTGTCACATATTTTTCAGAACAGGACTTATGTCATGGCAACTCTAGTTGCTCACGTTGTTTTGAGTATTTGTTTGAGAACAATTCTTTACATAAAAACAAACTTTCGTTAAATGCAGCAAATGTCACCTGTCAATGACAGTAATGCTGCATAGTTCGGCACCACGTGATGCAGCAAATGTCACCTGTCAATGACAGTAATGCTACATAGTTCGGCACCACGTGATGCAGCAAATGTCACCTGTCAATGACAGTAATGCTGCATAGTTCGGCACCACGTGATGCAGCAAATGTCACCTGTCAATGACAGTAATGCTACATAGTTCGACACCACGTGATGCAGCAAATGTCACCTGTCAATGACAGTAATGCTACATAGTTCGGCACCACGTGATGCAGCAAATGTCACCTGTCAATGACAGTAATGCTACATAGTTCGGCACCACGTGATGCAGCAAATGTCACCTGTCAATGACAGTAATGCTACATAGTTCGGCACCACGTGATGCAGCAAATGTCACCTGTCAATGACAGTAATGCTACATAGTTCGGCACCACGTGATGCAGGAAATGTCACCTGTCATTGACAGTAATGCTACATAGTTCGGCACCACGTGATGCAGCAAATGTCACCTGTCATTGACAGTAATGCTACATAGTTCGGCACCACGTGATGCAGCAAATGTCACCTGTCATTGACAGTAATGCTACATAGTTCGGCACCACGTGATGCAGCAAATGTCACCTGTCATTGACAGTAATGCTACATAGTTCGGCACCACGTGATGCAGCAAATGTCACCTGTCATTGACAGCAATGCTGCATAGTTCGGCACCACGTGATGAAACAAATGTCACCTGTCAATGACAGTAATGCTGCGTTGTTCAGTACCACGTTTTTCATTGACACGTAGCGAGGAGGGGTAAGCAGTTTGATGTCGAAAGGACAAAGACGTGTAAATTAAGGCATAAAGCAGTGAATTGTTGAAACGTAGATCAGTCAGAGAGGTGACCATATATTTAACGAGGAAACCAAATGCGGACATATTCGCGAACTCGCTGAGTGCATTTCAGACGCAGTTAGTTAGATACGTGTGTGCTGTGTCACACGCTCATACCTGAATCAATGCAGCCATCGGGCATCGATGTCGTCTTACTAGTCTTTCACCTGTTTAAAACCATTGCTATATTTAAGTTTTTTAGCTCACGAATTCTGTAAAGGGCTGAAAATGCTGTTGGAAATTATGTACAATATACAAACAAAGCAATGGTACGTAACATAATGATGGTGGCAAACATTCGTCAAGGCATGGACACTATCTTACAATGATAGGTCCAAGGCTGCATTACATCATTTTCCGCCCTTTCAGCTTTAATTTAGCACCATATACTTAATGGCAAAATGGTTCAGCGTTGGAAGGACCGGTGCAAAATTGACAGGGCGTGAGCTTTACAAAACTCAGTGGCAATTGTTTGCATATCTGATCATAGTTAATGCTTATTCGCATATTCCCTGAATAACTGCGAAAAGAGAAGAAAGTGTCTCAATCTGTCATCACTACGACTGGAGATTCCCTGGAAGACTGGTAGGAGGAGGGGGCGGTCCTCCTTGCACAAATCAAATTTAATATCGGGCCTATGGAGCATGCCAGGCATTTCCTCTGAAAGTTTCTACTGATTTCCTCACAAGTCACCTTATCGAGCTCCAGTTGCTGAGAATGTGGCAAGGTTCCTGATCGATACAAAGCTCCTATCCTCAGTTTATTGCTGTTGCCTTTTCCCACAGCAAAATCAAGCCAAATGGACTCCACAGACACATTTTTTACCCCATCTGCTACTTTTTGAGAACTGTATAAGCAACTGTATATTCGATCCAAATTTGATGAGTTCAAGTGTTGTGTTGCTGAGGAGAAACCAGATTTTGTTTGCATTACTGAGGCATGGGTCAGTGAGGGATATTTTGGGGATAACTTGCAGGACTATGAGATCCAGGGATACAATATGTTTTCATGCAATAGGTGTCCAGCGGTGAAAGGGGGTGGTGTAATGCTGTATGTGAATAGCTTATACAGTTCTCAAAAAGTAGCAGATGGGGTAAAAATGTGTCTGTGGAGTCCATTTGGCTTGATGTTGCTGTGGGAAAAGGAAACAGCAATAAACTGAGGATAGGAGCTTTGTATCGATCAGGAACCTTGCCACATTCTCAGCAACTGGAGCTCGATAAGGTGATTTGTGAGGAAATCAGTAGAAACTTTCAGAGGAAATGCCTTATTCTTGGTGACTTTAATCTAAAAGGATATGAAAATGTTGGTGTTGGCTCTCCAGCATGTAAACTGTTTAGGAAATGCCTTGAAGAGGACTTGTTCTTACACCAGTTTGTAACGGAACCAACCAGGCAGGGCTCATTCTTGGATCTTGTCTTCTCAGATTTAAGTGATTTAGTTCAAGACTTGACTGTAGGAAAAACTCTGGGAAGAAGTGACCATAACATAGTGAGATTCAAGGCACAGGTATCAGGGACAATCAAGGATAATTTGGCAAAGATTCCAAATTTTAACAGGGCAGACTTTGACTGCATGAGAGAGGCTTTAAGTGCCATAAAATGGGAAGAAGAATTCTTTGATTTAAATGCCTGTGAAATGTGGGAAAAGTTCAAATCCTACTGGAGGGAAATTCAGATTAGACATGTCCCCAAAAAGCAAAGGCGCAAAAGAAGGGTAGGAAAGCCAGCATGGCTTACACCAGATGTGATGAAAGCAATTAAGGCTAAGAAAGGTGCATTTAGAGTAGTTCAGGAAGTTTCAAATATCGTAAATCTAAGGTCGTATCAAAAATCTAGAGATGCTGTGAAGCAGAAAATCAGAGCAGCAAAGCGAGCAAAATAATTAGATTTGGCTAGGAACTGTAATGGGGACAGTAAAAAGTTCTTTAGTTTCTACAAGCAAAGTAAAGTTTCAAGCACAATTGGTCCACTGGAAGTAAATGGGATTATATTGAGTGAGGATGGTGAGATGGTTGAGGAGCTGAGCAAGCAGTTTAAATCAGTGTTTACAGTGGAGGATGTGACTAATCTGCCAACCGTGAACCACAGTTCAGTGACAGGTGATCAGATACACGATGTTGATTTCATTGATAGTGATATTGTTTTCAATTATATCAGAAAAATAAAGCCAAACAAGGCAGCAGGACCTGATGGCATTTATGCTAGGGTATTGCGGGAAGCTGAAAAGGAAGTGGCAATTCCACTCAGTATAATATTTTGTACATCAGTTTCGCAAAATGAAATTCCAACAGATTGGAAAAGGGCAAATGTAGTTCCTATTTTCAAGAAAGGAGAAGGAGGGAAAGTTGAAAACTATAGGCCAGTAAGCCTCACATCCCCAGTCTGCAAGGTACTTGAATCAATTATCAAGGATAGAATAGTTAGTTTTCTGGAAGGAAACAGATTGATTCAAGATACTCAACATGGGTTTAGAAAAGGGCGATCGTGTCTCACAAATCTCTTGGACTTTTTGAATTTTGCTACAGAACAATTTGATCAGGGAAATCAGGTTGATGTAGCATATCTTGACTTTAGTAAGGCCTTTGACAAGGTACCCCATAAACGGTTAATGATGCAGCTTCAGGTCCATGGTATTGCAGGTAGCATCCTAAAATGGATAGAGTTGTGGCTTTCAGATAGACAGCAGAGAGTGATACTAAATGGTACAAAGTCATCATGGCAAAATGTTCTTAGTGGAGTCCCCCAGGGATCGGTACTGGGGCCACTATTGTTCATTATATATGTGAATAGCATTGAATGTGGCCTAAGCAGTAAGGTTTTGAAATTTGCGGATGATTTGAAGATCTTTAGGGCAATAACAGGGCACAATGAGCACGTTTTGCTGCAGAAAGACTTCGACGAGCTAGTGAAGTGGTCCGAAAAATGGCAAATGAAGTTTAATTTTGATAAATGCAAAGTCATGCATGTAGGTAGGCAGCATATGAAGACTCCATACTTGATGGGTGGCCAAGTACTATCTGTGACTCAGCAGGAGAAGGACTTAGGTGTTATTTTGAACACAAAATTGGGGGCATCAGAACAGACCAAAGAAGCCAGGAAGAAGGCACTAAGAATGCTTGGGGAAATACAGAGGAATGTGTCATACACAAGTGAGGAGGTCATCAGGAAGCTTTATTGTGCATATGTCAGGCCACATTTGGAATACTGTGTCCAAGCTTGGTCCCCTAGTTATGAGAAAGATTGTTGGCTTTTAGAGAGAGTACAAAAGAGGGCAACAAAAATGGTTAATGGTATAGGCAACCTGGCATATGAGGAAAGACTGAAGAAATTGAATATGTTTTCACTTAGATATAGAAGGCTGAGAGGAGATCTCATGGAGGTTTTTAAATTTGTTCATGGTCAGGAACAGGGATATCTCAGGGAAATGTTTGAATTTAACAGAAATGATGCAATTAGAGGTCATCAATTCAAAATTAAAGTTAATCACAGCAGGACAAGGTTAAGACAGTCTTTCTTCACCAACAGGGTAGTAGAACACTGGAACCAGCTGCCAGGAACCATTGTCAGTAGCAACACACTGAACAACTTTAAAAACGGCATAGACAATCATTATAAGAATAGGGGGATTGCTTTTCTGTATTCCAGGGAGGGTTGATCGACAGGGAGGAGTTGGGAGTTGGGAGGAGTTTGTAATTGTTGAGTGTGTTATGCAATAGCAAGTGAGTCTCTTATTAAGTCTAAAAGCTTTATAACTTTATATAGGGTGTACCTAGCAGTGGATTCAGCACCTTCCTTCGGGATGTGATACTGATGAGATTGTCTATGGTAGCACAATGGGTATGATGGGAGGAGTTTGTAATTGTTGAGTGTATTATGCAATAGCAAGTGAGTCTCTTATTAAGTCTGAACGCTTTCTGAATTTGTGTGGGATGTGCCTAGCAGTGGATTCGGCACCTTCCTTCCGGATGTGATGCTGATGAGATTGTCTATGGTGGCACGATGGGTATGATGGGAGGAGCTTGTGATTGTTGAGGGTGTTATGCGGTAGCAAGTGAGTGGTGCTAGATAGGCTGGGATATATAGCTTCCTAGGAACTTGGGATAAGGGATTGATTGGCGTGGGAGTATGTACATTTCTAGTACCTTTTCTAGATAGGCTTAACCCAGATGGGCCCCTGTGGCTCTTATTAAGGCTTAATACGTTATGACTTAATACTTTATGACTTTATGACCAGAAAACCTGGCAAAAAAAAACTACATTCTGGGGCACTCCCTCTAAATCTAAGGAGAGGTTTCTACTAGAGGTCTTCACTGTACTAGAATACATGGCTATTTGATGGACAGTGACAAGACAGTTTGTCACTCTCCATCAAATCGGTACCCCGGGTACTTACATGGCTCCCACGTAAAGCACGTTCCGACGCTCGTCCAGGTGGAAGGTGCGGTAGTAGAGTTTGCCGCATGTCAGCTGCTTGATGTGGTCTGCCAATAAACATGCGCAGTGAGACACAGAACCAGGGGTCCAGCCAGTATTAGCTCTAATATTTATGTGAGCTACTGAAGCCCCTTCAGGGTTTTTGCTTTCTCCCTTATTATCGCGTTATGATAGAGCTCTAAAACTTAGTGATTTTGCTTCAACTTATTTTACACGTATTATGGTAAAAATGACACATTGATGGTCGATCAGAGGCGGCTCTAGGCAAACACTCTAGAGGACATTTCAGACACATTTGCTACAGTGTGAACTTTCAAAGCCAGTCAGATATTTACATGTCATGCTCATAAGTACTACCTCCTAGCCAACACCATTTATGCGGAGCACATATATGCTGCACATTTGGTGTTACTAACTATGCACATAAATGACAGAGGCGGTTGCGGGGTAAGGACATAGGGGGTGGGGGTTGTGGTGGTTTTCAACATGATAATAAAGCAAGCCCCTGGTCCACCATCACCTTTGAACATTGCTGATTTCTTGGGAAATCCTGTGATGAAGGAATATAATAATTTTCGGTGTAGGCGGATCAAGGTCAGCTTTGGAGGGGAGGCATCTATACTAGGCATGCTCAAGTAAGGGTAATGGTTCATGGTGGTTAAAGAGCATAGACAAGCCTGGCTGTTCCCGAGGTTTCAGAATGCGTCGAGGTTTACACATGATGGTGCTCTCGTGCGGGCAGAGGCGGATCTGGAGGAGGGTTCGAGAGCACAGCGGCACCAAGGCCGACAACAAACCGTACACGCCGCATCGTGGCATTCGTCTCTGTCCGCCGACATAGCCTGCATTCCAATTATCCTGCAGCCCGCTATGTGTGTGTGACTTCCAAAACATCATTTCGGTAACAGTCACTCAGCCTGTTAAAGGTTAGCTCATTTCAAGGGTTTGTGTTCTTTTGATGGCTTATATACATGAGAACGTCAGGCTGAGCAGCGTGTCATTAATACAGATGTGAACATTTGCATAAAACTTGCAATATCAGGCGATTGGATGGATGTCAGAAGTGCCTAAGTACGGCCGAGATGGCCGCTCAGAACAACTTGCGCTAATATACGTCCTGTAAGTCATCTGCAACAGCTGTGTGTATCAGAAGACACGCCCACGCCATTATTTAATACACAGCTGATCGAGGTACCACTCGCATGATTTACGACACCATTTGGCGGCAAAGTCAATGACCCTTAGACGATATGAGCGGCTAATAGGGCAGCTAAATGATTCGTTTATCTCTACTGGCGCCAGGGAGCATCCTCGGCTCACGAGATACCGCGCATACATATCCAGTCCACCATCTATGTAATGATGCTCAGAAGGCTGTAGAGGTTAGAAGCGAGACTGCTCTCGAACTCTTGGACACGCTAGCATCGTACACATGGTTGGCAAAAATGGACCATTCCTGGGATTTTCGCTCTGGCTCTCGCTCTCTCTCTCTGCTTTCATCCACATCCCCCTCCTCTCTCTCCTCTCCCTCCCTCTATATTCATGCAATCGCAAACTAGTGTTAAATTATGCAGATAATAAGCATTGTCAACATACGTCACGGAATCGGGTTCCTCTGAGCAGTCATACATATAATGAGCGTCATTTGCCGATCATAACTATACATAGAGTTCATGCCACCGTCGACTTGCTGAATTAAGTAGTAATTCATAGCAATGTATGGGATACACTGCTGTGCTCAAGAACCAATTCTCATTCGGCACCAAATGACATGCAAGTTACTGATACTTCCGAAACTGGGATCGAGAACAGTACCAAAAGCTATGTTGCCCATCAGAAACAGAAACTGACACTATGTGTCAGTTCATTATGTTGAAATAATGGCGTTAGCTCCGCCCAATTCGTACTCAATTCAACGCCTGGATCATCAACAAATGCCTCCAGCTGATGTTTAATTTATACTTATTGCATTTATGTTCAAGTATGCACATCCACGTAGCTCGTGATCATAAGTGCGCGGGATGGGCCGGTACAAGAGTTGGCAGAACACCAGAGAGATTCCATGCACTTGTGATCCAGAGTACTGCAGCCAGTCGCCATCAGCCTAATAGACCTCGATATCTTAACTAAGCCTTAAATAATACCCGCTTAGTTATCACTGATATTTGAGATTGATACTGAACTCATCCGACCTACATGGGGTCAAACAGGGCACATCGGCTGCTGAACACGCAGTCTTGCAGGCACAGCAGCGGCATACTCCAATGAGCGGCCGCGACCTTACGAGACCTTAGGACCTTGAGAGACTAGCGGAGCCGCACGGAAACGATTTAAACACGTGATAATGGGCACACGCGACCTCCAGCCACCATTTGGCGTCCGGGACGGCAGCAAAACATGCTCCGGCGGGAGTTCTTCGGCTGGAGCCAATTCCCTGGCAAGGAGTTGGTTCACGTGCAGTGTCGCGTTCAACAAGTTCAGCCGTAACCGAGCGGGGCAAGGCATGCGTCGGATATTTATGGAATATGGCCACGGGTGGTATTATCTTGGTCGTTTGGAACCAAATAGTCCAGAACACCGTGCTATTCTTAAAAAGAAAATATTTTGGTATTGATGCATTCCTAAGTTGTAATCCATGGTATCATTACAAGATTACACGGGATTTAGCAGTTTCCACATCACAAATATATATATATATATATATAAATTCATGAAATCGAAATATCATTCGAACATAACAAGAATGCCTCCTTATCCAACATCCGTTAATTTATTACCTGCGATTTAACAGCCCACAGGCGACGGCCTAGCCTGCCGCCAAGATCTTTGTTTCGCAGTATCAGCATCTGCCCCCGTTCACATCGCGCCAGCTGCCAAATGCCGGCACTTGTCCAGCGCAGCCAAGCGCATTTCCTGCGTTCAGAGAAGACATTGTGTTGAGGTAGGACCCGCTACTGCGCCGGATTCCCCGTTATCAGCAATGTCAGGCCTCATCAGTCACCGTGACGTCACTGTGACGTCACCGTGACGACACCGTGACGTCACCGTGCCGGCACCATGACGTCACCGTGACGGCACCGTGACGACACCGTGTCGGCACCATGACGTCATCGTGACGTCAACGTGACGTCACCGTGCCGTCACGGTGACGTCACCGTGACGGCACCGTGACGACAAACCGCCGGCGGTCTCGAGCACGCAGGGCTGCAGCCGTGGCGCACCGAGCGCGCCGCGTGCATCGTTGGCAGCAGGCCACTCACGGTACATCAAAGGACCTCATTCAAGATGTCCTCGAAACATTTCTGCTGGTGACCGAGCTGCCTGTGGGCTCACTGGTTTAGTTCGAACAGCTGATTGCTGCAAATCGGCTGATGTGAAAACGAGATATCGCGGTTTGCAGACGACACAAGTCAGGGTTAATCTGTGCTCCTAGGGCGTATATTCGGACGGATCTGTCGGAAGACACACGCTTGGTACAAGACCATATACTACATGTATGTAGAACACGATCAAACGCGATTCGACAGATAAACATAGCTGCCAACACCATTTCAGCCATCATGAGTTCGGAGTAAGCGGATTTATATTGATTATCCCTCCAGCAGGCTTGTGCTCGACTCAAATATTTGGAATCGGCTCACATTTGACTCATAGATCTTGAGATCCGATTCAACTCATGATTCACAGCAGGTCAAAATTATTTGATTCGACTCAATTCAGACTCAGAGCTACAGAGATCCGATTCAACTCACGACTCAAACATAAATTTGAATCGATTCAGATCCGACTCAATGTTTATCAGACTCATAAGCCATATGATTTTGTGTGCACTGCTCACACACTATTTATATATATATACATATAATATATATATAATATAATATAATATATATATATTTATATACATATATATATATATATATATATATATATATATATATATATATATAATGTGAGGTGAAAACAAAGTTACAGCACAAATAATTTATTTGACGGACAGTTTGATGTCAACTCATCTTCATCTGTCTAATTAAAGAAGGGAATCAGTATTTATTCACACAAACGAAGATGCTCCAACATCGAAACATCTGTTGGATATATTATTTTTGCTATAACTTTGTTTTCACCTCACATTATTTTTTATTCGTCATGCACTGTAATGGTTGATATATAGGATAAATATACAGATAAATGAAAGTGCATGTGCATAAGGAAATTGACTCAAACAGATTAACGAAATGAATGGTTGGCAATGCATATGCAAAGCAATGAGTGCATAATACCTCAATCCACATCAGCATGATGCACACACAACCTGAATCACATACCTGACACAAACTGCAACATGGCACCCAGGTTCTGCACTGCAATAGGTATCTGCACAGAATATGATTACGTAGTCTGTTGCCCCCATGAAGTTGTTTGGTAGCAGGCTTGAAGGTTTCCCTTCACCATTGGTTTACACCCAATTTTACCGACATTTTCTACGCTATCTTGCATATTCTATGGCAATATAGGGTACTTTGACGTATTCTAATTGAAAGACCTATTATTTAGCTTCATCAAAGGGTATCCTAAATGACCCAGTAATAATCGTCCTGCCCAACAATGTGCCATTTCCGGCAGGCTCACCATCAAATGCCTCCAAAATAAAGGGCTTGTTCCTGATATTGGTAGGCTCCCTCTACCATCCATTTTATATGTTCAAGTTGTCACCCCTCGTTCAAGAGCGGAAGAAAGGACAGTCAAGGGGGCGCTAAGTGCTCCATAGCTTCTTCTCCCCATTGGCAGGAGAGTTTCAGTTGAGTTGCAAGTTTCAGGAGGGCATTCCTAGATCACAATGGTGTTGTACATAAATGTTCAATTATGCATGTATCATCAACAATCCATGCAAGATTCACCAAGGAAGAAAGCATCATGCCCTGGGTCTAGCTGGTCTGGAAAAACTGTTTTCAACAACTGCTGTATGTTAATGTAGGTAGGTAGGTAAATGTTTGGAAAAATAGGCTGATCCTAGATTTTGTGGATCCTGAACATTATCCTTTCCATAAAATTATTTGTTGTTTTTTCATCTGGAAGTTGAAGTTCCTAAGTTATTAACTTTTGACAACGAACTGCTGTGATCAAGGAAAAGTGCTCAAAATTCACTGAAATGGGTGCAAGTTGAGTTACCATGTTACCATTATGTTGAGTTACCATTAAGGTTTGAATAAAAATATTCTCCATACTGGATGACTACAAAATATTCCTCTCCAAACGCAGGATTACAATGCACAAATCCGACCTTGTATATGCATGAGAATAAAATGTGTCGGAACAAATGCTCACTGGAAAGAATGGGAAAAGATTATAACTCACCTGGTGAGCAGAATACAAATATATTTGCTAGGAAGCAAATTAAGGTGATCATTGCATATGATTTGAGAAAAGTTCTGCAACCAAATTTCTACCATATTTTTTTTTAACTTCGAATGACGTCATGCGGGCTTGAAGGAACATTTTGATCTACCTTCTTGTAAGGGTAACTTGGGTTTGTTATTTGTCACACAAACCGACGCAAATTATTCAGTGCAAATGCCTGCTCCAAAAAAGTGCCTGGTCGTTTCAGTTCCCTATTATTTTTCACAATCACATCCCATTTCTGTGTTGTGTTTCTGGCACTAGAATTGACTCATGCATGATACTGATTGTGAATACCAAGCTCAGCATTAATACTTTTTTTGTAGTTATTGTTATCCGTTTTTGGTAAATAACTTAAGTACACCTCATTCCTTACTGGCAGCTGATAAGTTGACAATTGTAATGTTAAGCATTAATAATTATACTGTGTTTTTACTCCCTACCTTGTGTCATGGCATACTATTTACAAAGATACATGCTTTATATCATTTGTTCATAACTTGCATTTGAGTCGCAAGACTCAAATGACTCATTGTGATTCAAATGATTGACTCGTGATTCAACTCATTTAAAAAAAGAAAGATGTGATTCAACTCGCGACTCAAGATATGTTTTTGGGAAAAGAATCGATTCAACTCACGACTCATCCAAAAACGATTGATTCATGAGTCGATTCTCGATCCAACTCGAGTCGAGCACAAGTCTGCCCTCCAGCCATCCGCGAAGTAGCACCCAATTACACAACCTATACAATCGTAATTTGAGCAGCCATCCACGACTTGACCCGGTGGTTGGATGATCCACCAGCCGAACTTCCATCCCACAGGAATCCAGCTGTGTGTCATTATTTCCCTTGTGTGACTTAGTTTCACACTGGACAGCTTAGTTTAATATTTACTTTCATTAATTCATGAATTGGGCAGCAGTTCTTACCGTAAACCCTCCAGCCCGCCAACAACACGCCGCACAAACAACCTTACAACGTCCAAGATTATGATCGCGAACCAGAGTGGGTGCCGACGGAAGGACTATCGCGGAGGACCCTGTATACGGAGAAAGAACAGTCGCCACCAAGGGCTCCATGTACGGGGACGTTCCAACGTCATCAGACCATGGCAACGGGTGATAGCATGATGGGAGTTAAGTCACAACCAGGGGGTTCTGAACATGATGATGGGGTCAGTCGCCATGGGAGAGTACTAGACGCGAGGGGAGGACACGATGATTGGTCAGTCACAATCGGAGAGAACTAGACGCGTGTATGGGGTCAGTCACCATCGGAGAGTACTAGATGCGAGGGGAGGACGGTTATCACCATGAAACCCTGCATATGGGGGGGGGGCAGCCTTCGTCATGGGTCCTAGACGTACGAAAAGAGCTATCACGGGTGCATAGAAGCAATGAAGAGGAACCCACGCCGATAGCACTGTCGGCGCGCTCTGGGCGTCAAGAAGAAGGCAGCGAATGCGGTGGACCTCAACCACGTTACTCTCCACCAAGAGCGTTGGAATCAGTAATCGGCATCAACGCTAACCTGTGCCAATCAAGAGCTGGCCCAGCTTTAATTCTCACATGGCATCCCTGGTACCCACCTACATGCGCCACAACTGCTACCACAATAATCAGAACCCACGTGTGTGTCATGCAGTCATGGAAGAGGTCTCCAGCACATGTATGCCGACCTTCATGCATTTGATTGATGATGCAGCTGCATGCCATGCTCACTGCATTCGATGCACACACGTAATGCATAGCTAATGCAGCGACATCCATAATTAGCCACAACATAACTAACCTAACGACGGATGAAAATTGACAGTCTTAAACCAAATTAAAGCATTCAGACATATACGGGTTCGTAACTTCCGGAAGTTAGTTTCAACGATAAGAGAAATGCACGTTATTTTCAAGCACGAAATGAATAATTTTGTGAAAAGTTTGGATGCATCATGGAAGCTAGAGACGCATGTTAAATTTGGAATCGGCGGAAAGACCGGATGGTGAAAGTAGTGGAATGATAAACGGACAATTGCAACTCAATTCCATGAAGAACAGTGATTCAGTGCTTCAGACAGAAATTAAAGGTTTTCCGAACGTTTTGACTGCGTTGTCTTCATCAGGGTAACACGTCAAACAGATCATGTACCGACGACGGCTTGCCATATTTCTCTGATGAAGACATGCAGTCGAAACGCCGAGAAATATCCATGAACTTCGATCTGAAGTAAACATTTCCCATTGAATTGACTTGAAATTTCGCGTTTCTCATTAGACTATTCTTACCAAGTTTATAATGCACATTCATCTTCAAAAGTGGATACAGTTCCACCCTTGTTGGACTCCGAAACTTGCATGATCGTCATGTTTTATGGTACAGCCGAACAGGGGGCCGGCGAGTATTCAGTCATTTCAGGTCACGAACACCAGGCTAATTGCCGCATGTACCTGGCTCGGCTGTAGTCCAAACAGTGAAGTTGTGCAGCTCACCAGCGGGAGCCGCATGTCATCGGTATCAGCACGACGTTTTACGACGCAGGATCAGCCGATCGTAAACCACGACACTGGACACACACACTCATTTGCTTAATACCTGGTATTGCAGCAGCATCACGAGATGAACAGGTGCCAGTCACATGCAACCAACATGTGTACCTCTCGATAGAAAATCGCAGCCTAAAAGACGGCGAAGAATGAGCGAATTGGGCGAAAAGGTGGTTGGATTGTGCAGCAGCAAAAGCCCAATTGTTCAGGCTGCGTAGCTTTGGAGAGCGGGGTGGAAACGAGGTCGTAGCCGGCGCAATAAATTACGGCCCGTAATCGTTCAATTGTTCCCGCTCCCGACCACGGGGCTAGCGCTATCGTACATTTTGAATCATAGCTTAAACCCATCCTCGCAAGCGTTCTCATTACCCCTGCTCGTTACGTGATGAACGGGGCCCGCGCCTTCCTGCATCCGATCGCCGACAGTAGGTACTGGGTACAGCTGAAGCCCGTCTGACCACGAGCCGACCACACCTGACAAGCACCACCCGTCATCATCACTACGCGACAGGACATATGCACTGAGCTTACCAGTGATTCCGCGTATTTGGGGGCGGGGACCGTTCTGGCGCTCCTAACACTGGCGGTGGCCATAGTTGTGTGGCAGCCACCCATAACGGCTGCTAGTTGTTCCACTATGCGGAAATATAAGAGTGTCTGTAAGCGGGCACCTGGTGTCGTGTTCACCACTGCCGACCCAGCTGGGTCAGTCGGCGCGTACTCGT
This sequence comes from Ashinkailepas kermadecensis, assembly GCA_034440615.1. Lineage (NCBI taxonomy): Eukaryota > Metazoa > Arthropoda > Thecostraca > Neolepadidae > Ashinkailepas > Ashinkailepas kermadecensis. The sequence goes on along the minus strand of JAOTOM010005136.1, from coordinate 452,438 downwards.
GGAGCTGCTACTGTGCCCGCGCACGCGTAGTGAACGCAGGCGGGCGGCTGTGGCCGAGGTCGCCCCTGTCGGTCCGGCCGTGCCGGGGGTATGCGTGGAATGATCCCATTGGCAGTCATGTGGTCACGTGACGGTGGCGGCGGCCGGGCTCGCCACGGACGCGTCAGGGGCTGCTGCGGTGGAGGCCGAGGTGGACGGACGCGGGATGGCTGGGCAGGCGACGCATGTGGATGTGGAATAGAAGACAAAGGGCAGACAGAACAAAGCATAACGCGTTTCTCGAGTTCTACCCCCGTCTTCGTCGACCCACGAGCCGAGTGATTCGCTGCCACGGGAGCCCTGACCTCCATGCAGACGCCGGCTCAGACCGGCCTCAGAGGCTCAGACCGGCCTCAGAGTATTTCGCCGCAACGGCACCGGCTGGCAGGCCGACCAAGAGGCAGCAACCATATCATAGGATGCAGGCAGAGAACGGCACCGGCTGGCAGGCCGACCAAGAGGCAGCAACCATATCATAGGATGCAGGCAGAGAACGGCAGCAGGTGCGTCGCCACCAGCTCCGCACTGGCATCCCACCGCAGAGTATGCGATACTCTGAGGTGACCACACACAACAACAAGGCCAGGAGACAGCAGCACGAGGGCAGAGCCCAACCACGGCGACTGATGGTCAGATCCCAGCCGGCGACCGATGGGCAGATCCCAGCCGGCGACTGATGGGCAGATCTTAGCCGGCGACTGATGGGCAGATAAATCCCAGCCGGCGACTGACGGGCAGATCCCAGCCGGCGGCTGATGAGCAGATCCCAGTCGGCGACTGGTGGGCAGCTCCCAACCGGCGACTGGTGGGCAGCTCCCAGACGGCGACTGATGGGCAGATAAATCCCAGCCGGCGATTGGTGGGCAGCTCCCAACCGGCGACTGGTGGGCAGCTCCCAGACGGCGACTGATGGGCAGATAAATCCCAGCCGGCGACTGGTGGGCAGCTCCCAACCGGCGACTGGTGGGCAGATCCCAGACGGCGACTGATGGGCAGATAAATCCCAGCCGGCGACTGGTGGGCAGCTCCCAACCGGCGACTGGTGGGCAGCTCCCAGACGGCGACTGATGGGCAGATAAATCCCAGCCGGCGACTGGTGGGCAGCTCCCAGCCGGCAACTGGTGGGCAGATCCTAGCCGGCGACTGATGGGCAGATAAATCCCAGCCGGCGACTGGTGGGCAGATCCCAGCCGACGACTGATGGGCAAATAAATCCCAGCCGGCGACTGACGGGCAGATCCCAGCCGGAAACTGATGGCAGATCACAGCCGGCGACTGGTGGGCAGATAAATCCCAGCCGGCGACTAATGGGCAGATACCAGCCGGCGACTAATGGGAAGATCACAGCCGGCGACTGGTGGGCAGATAAATCCCAGCCGGCGACTAATGAGCAGATCCCAGCCGGAAACTGGTGGGCAGCTCCCAGCCGGAGACTGACGGGCAGATCCTAGCCGGCGACTGATGGGCAGATAAATCCCAGCCGGCGACTGGTGGGCAGCTCCCAACCGGCGACTGGTGGGCAGCTCCCAGACGGCGACTGATGGGCAGATAAATCCAGCCGGCGACTGGTGGGCAGCTCCCAACCGGCGACTGGTGGGCAGCTCCCAGACGGCGACTGATGGGCAGATAAATCCCAGCCGGCGACTGGTGGGCAGCTCCCAACCGGCGACTGGTGGGCAGCTCCCAGACGGCGACTGATGGGCAGATAAATCCCAGCCGGCGACTGGTGGGCAGCTCCCAGCCGGCAACTGGTGGGCAGCTCCCAGACGGCGACTGGTGGGCAGATCCTAGCCGGCGACTGGTGGGCAGATCCCAGCCGGCGACTAATGGGCAGATCCCAGACGGCGACTGGTGGGCAGATCCTAGCCGGCGACTGATGGGCAGATCCCAGCCGACGACTGGTGGGCAGATCCTAGCCGGCGACTGATGGGCAGATCCCAGCCGGCGACTGGTGGGCAGATCCCAGCCGACCCAGCCGACGACTGACGGGCAGATCCTGGCTCCACTCTGGACTGCAGCTAGTTATTTGGGCTTACGGGAGCATCGAATGCTACAGTCACATTGGGCCCATAACTCGGACGATCATCGAAATGCGGTGAACTGCAGCAACAGGGTTCACCTCGTGCGTTCGGTGCATATGGTGGTGCAATACCACATACTTTACACGCAACACGTATGAGGGAGGAACACATATCGTGAGAACATCACTTTAGATGAGAAATTCCACTAGTCCTCAAAATTTGGCAATGCAAAAATTATCCGACGGAACATCACTAAGGGATCCTCCCTGAACAAATCCAGAAGGACGACCACGCTCGTCAGCATAGAAAGGACACGAGATAAAAACTGGCGAACTGTGAGTGGTGCACGACATCTAGAGCACCGAGGCTTGCCGCCCATGCATAGCAGATAAGTGAGTGGCATGAGTGTGCCCTATGCAGAGACCACACAGCGTCATCTCTTCTTGTCTGAACTTACGACAGGATGGGCTCCATTCCATGGTCCCAAAAGTTACTTGATAGTTCTTTGTTCGCAGGCACCGCATCCCACACTGCATGCCATTTGTCTTGGAGGAAATTTGGCACTTCTCGGTAATGGTCCGTGGCAGGGAGTGGCAATGACCGGATGCACGGAGCTTGCGCCACTCGCTTCACCGCAGCATCTGCCAACTTGTTTCCAGGAATATCCACATGGCTGAGGAGTCACCACAGAACCACGAGTCGTTCAAAGCGGTGCACAGCGGCATGAAGGCCTAGCATATCACACGACAGGGGGTTGTAAGGATACAATGTTTTCTGGGCCAAACGGCTGCGAAAGAAATCGGTGAAGAAAACATATGCTCACAGGCAGCAGCCCCAGCAGTATCGCAGCAGCCCCAGCAGTACCGCAGCAGCCCCAGCAGCACCGCGGCAAGCGAACAGCAGCCACGACAGCATGTAGAGGGCAACAGCCATGACGGCATGCAGCAGGCATCAGCGCAACAGCACGTCGAAGTCCGCAGGCGACAGCAGTCCTGCAGTCAGCAGCCCGCGGAGCCGGACACGGCAGTCAGCAGCCCGCAGAGCCGGACACAGGCAGTCAGCAGCCCGCGGAGCCGGATACGTCAGACCGACATCATCCGTCAGCGCACCGGAAGGTGGACCTCATCCTACGCCAGTCGCAGCCATGACGGCGGCCATGACGGCAGCCATGACGGAAGCTCAAAACGGCAGCTCAAAGCGGCAGCTCAAAACGGCAGCATAAAATGGAAGCTCAAAACGGCAGCTCAGAAAGGCAGCTCAAAACGATAGCTCAAAACGGCTGCACAGACGGCAGCCTAGATGGAAGCTTAAACGACAGAGCAGACAGCAGCGCCGATGGAAGTCCAGACATCCGGATATGAGGCACCTGTACTCTGCCCACGACCATGACGGCTGCAGACGTCTGCTCGCTGGTAGCAGATAGAGGGCGCGTGGCTCGTACAGCTGCCACCACCATATGCTTCTTTTTTGTGCATCGTTTATCTTCTATTCCATACACACCTGCATCACCTGTCTGGCTATCATGCGCTCGTCCACCCCCGCAGTCCCCGCCCAGCTCTCGCACGCGAGCCCGGCCGCCGCCGTCACGTGACCGGATAGCCACCAATCACATCACGTCACGCACACCACCCGGCACAGCCGGACTGACAGGGGCGACCTCGGCCACGGACGCCCGCCTACGTTCGCCACGCGTGTGCCGGTACAGTAGCACCTCCAGGGGCACGCACCCTGGGGTCTGCCATCAGTCGCCGGCTGGGATCTGCTCATCAGTCGCCGGCTGGGATCTGCCCATCAGTCGCCGGCTGGGATCTGTCCATCAGTCGCCGGCTGGGATCTGCTCATCAGTCACCGGCTGGGATCTGCCCATCAGTCGCCATCTGGGATCTGCCCATCAGTCGCCGGCTGGGATCTGCCCATCAGTCGCCGGCTGGGATCTGCTCGTCAGTCGCCGGCTGGATCTGCTCGTCAGTCGCCGGCTGGGATCTGCTCGTCAGTCGCCGGCTGGGATCTGCCCATCAGTCGCCGGCTGGGACCTGCTCGTCAGTCGCCGGCTGGGATCTGCCCATCAGTCGCCGGCTGGGACCTGCTCGTCAGTCGCCGGCTGGGACCTGCTCGTCAGTCGCCGGCTGGATCTGCTCGTCAGTCGCCGGCTGGATCTGCTCGTCAGTCGCCGGCTGGGATCTGCCCATCAGTCGCCGGCTGGGATCTGCTCGTCAGTCGCCGGCTGGGACCTGCTCGTCAGTCGCCGGCTGGATCTGCTCGTCAGTCGCCGGCTGGGATCTGCCCATCAGTCGCCGGCTGGGATCTGCTCGTCAGTCGCCGGCTGGGACCTGCTCGTCAGTCGCCGGCTGGATCTGCTCGTCAGTCGCCGGCTGGATCTGCCCATCAGTCGCCGGCTGGGATCTGCTCGTCAGTCGCCGGCTGGGACCTGCTCGTCAGTCGCCGGCTGGATCTGCTCGTCAGTCGCCGGCTGGGATCTGCCCATCAGTCGCCGTCTGGGATCTGCCCATCAGTCGCCGGCTTGGATTTGCCCATCAGTCGCCGGCTGGGGTCTGCTCATCAGTAGCCGGCTGGGACCTGCTCGTCAGTCGCCGGCTGGACCTGCTCGTCAGTCGCCGGCTGGGATCTGCCCATCAGTCGCCGGCTGGGACCTGCTCGTCAGTCGCCGGCTGGGATCTGCCCATCAGTCGCCGGCTGGATCTGCCCATCAGTCGCCGGCTGGATCTGCTCGTCAGTCGCCGGCTGGATCTGCTCGTCAGTCGCCGGCTGGGATCTGGATCGGCTGTGGCGAACACGGCATCAGCTGCACGCTTACATTTCGACGGATGTTTGGACGCAACCGCGAACCGAAATGGCACCACAGTGCAGTTCGGTGGCGGGGCAACATCTAAGTCATCACCTTTGTTCCAACACGCGGGCGCAAGGAGATAATCAAGCTACCCAAGCGACCCCGGCCGCAGCAATGGTCACCGAACGCCAATCGCGGGGTCTGCATAGGACAGAACAACCCCAACGGTGACTTGGCCTTGCTCCAAATGTAGCACGGGTGTGTACCATCAGTTATTCGGGCATTCGGACGCCTGGACCGCTACGGTCATATTCTGTCACATCAGACGACCTGACAGGACGGCGGTCATGCGATGCCAAATGTCCTTGGCATCTTCATGTCCACGAACTGGTGTCCTTGCTAAGTCTGCAAAATGGAACAGATCTAACGCACGTGATATCGTCCTATCTAACACACTTGAAGAGAACAACAGTCGGACAATTATTACCGACCTGGCGTGCACGAACGACTCGTCAGTCGTCACCAACATTTAAACCAACCATCCGACCGGCCATCACATCACCTTAGATGTCGGACCTTTTGCCGGCCGGCCGCCAGACCCGACGCCGGCGGCGTGGCAGGATGACCTGACCAGCAGTACCGTCACGTGATCATAACGCGGCCGCGGCTCGGTCGTGGTTGCATCGTCACGTGATCATCACAAGGCCGCAGCTCGGTCATGGTTGTATCATCACGTGACCATCACATGACCGCGGCTCGGTCGTGGTAGCATCGCCACGTGATCATAACGCGGCCGCGGTTCGGTCGTGGTTGCATCGTCACGTGTTCATCACATGGCCGCAGCTCGGTCATGGTTGTATCATCACGTGATCATCACACGGCCGCAGCTCGGTCATGGTTGCATCGTCACGTGACCATCACATGACCGCGGCTCGGTCGTGGTTGCATTGCCACGTGACCATCACAAGGCCGCAGCTCGGTCATGGTTGTATTGTCACGTGACCATCACATGACCGCGGATCGGTCGTGGTTGCATCGCCACGTGATCATCACACGGCCGCAGCTCGGTCATGGTTGCATCGTCAGACTTCTGCATCGTCTGCTTCTCGGGCCAGCTGGCACCAACTGCGGTCGAGCCTATCCCGCTGCTTCACGGCATTAGTCCGTCGACGGGCGTAACAGCTTAATGCATCGTCGGCACCGCCTGCCACAGTCCGACGACGTGGATCGTGAATGTTCCCTGCGGCGGAAAAGCATCTTTCCGGCCTGAACACGACGCGCGAGGCGATGCTCAAAATTAGGCCACGCTCTATGCTGGAGACCGGCAGATGCTTGGCAGAGATAAGGTAATTGGGGAAGAAAGGCAATGGATTCTGGGACGATGACTCAAGTTTATTTTAGGGAATATCAAACGGCGTGAGCTGGCAGCTGCCAGTAGGCGAGTCAAAAGGCATGAAGGAATCAGCTGATCCCGTGAGATCACGTGGATACATCAGTTGACAACGCCATCTGGAACAGCCAGCTGGCGGTTCCATGCCGCTAAGGCCAGCCGATGTCACGGCACCCGATGACGGTAATATGACGGCAGTATGACGGCAGTATGACGGCAGTATGACGCACATATGACGGCAGTATGGCGACAGTATGACGGCAGTATGACGGCAGTATGACGGCAGTATGACGGCAGTATGACGGCAGTATGACGGCAGTATGACGCCAGTATGACGACGGTACGACGCACGCATGACTTTATGTAGTATACTAAGAAAGGCCACGCTCGAACCAGCCCAGCTCTGCCACACATCCCTCCACAAACATTGCTTGGGAGCTCAGTAAGGAGCAAAACGTTTTGCAATGAGGACATATTGTTTTTGACGACAATTCCTGTGAGCCCGTTACATATGGTGTAAGTAAATTTTCCTGTTGGATCCGGCTAAACAAACGTGGTTTAAGTGTCTTACCGGCATTACTGTTGGATTGCAGTACAATTACAAGCGATCTGCAACCGGTCTGTGGAATATTCTTCGAAGATTCAAACTCGACTTACAGTGGTCATGACAAAATATAGTCTGACCATTCTCTTCAAGAGTTTGCAAGTCATTGCAGCCGCTATGCTAACGATAAGAATAATTATGATGATATTAATAATAATGATAACAATGTAATACTACTACTACTACTAGTACTACTCCCACTACTACTATTACTACTACTACTACTACTACTACTAATGATAATAATATTCACAATAGTAATAATAATGCTAAGAAATTGCATACTACTATCACCATGCTACTAATAAGACAACTACTAATGATGCAAAGCATGCTTATATCAATAATACAATTGCATCACGTCAGCGACTATAATAATAATATCCGTCACAATTAATAACAATAAGAATAGCAAGAACAATGAATGCTGCACAAGCATGCAGCGGATTGCTCAATATGGTTGAGCCCAGACCCAGATTGACACAGAAGGTCGACCAGCGTCAATCGAGTGATATCGACGGACGATTTGGCCTGCTCCCGGCCATGTTATTAGAGCCGACCATTTGGCACTATTCTGCTGACTATGTGCCAGACTGCGTGACCCGGCCTATCAATTTAAGCAACGAGCCAACTTTGAGGGGGATGAATTTCCGCCTCAGTTTTCCGGCCCGACAGAGACACTTACACTGCCTGTAATTTGACAAACTTTTAATCCCCGTGAAGTGAAGTTATCCATCGTCAGTGAAAAGTTACCGCCGTCATTATTAATGAAGTATGAGAAATTAGATGCGTACGGCCATATCAAAGAAATGCGCCGGAACGACCTGAGCCATGTCAAAGTGATCGAGTGCTGTAGGCGGCAGTGGATCATGAAAAATAAGGTATTGTCAATTATCAGCTTCAACATAGGACTATCATTCATGATTTCAGACCATGCGGAGAACAGCTGGCCCAGTGTAGCATGTTTACACAAAGCTGGCCTGTGTTGGAATCGTCGCCGCGAGCTCTCGCCGGCACAGCTACCAACGCTCTGTACAGCCTTGCCCAAACACACACACACACACACACACACACACACACACACACACACACACACATACGTCCTTCACGCCACACTGGAGCCGCTTTCAACGTTTCATTGCCACATCAACAATGCGGGCTATACTGTCTGCGAAGTGCAGACACCAGCCATTGGCCAGTGAACAAACCGGGCCGCCTTTCAGCAGGTGGAAGTCCATGCATTGGCTTCGTGGCGGCTGCATTACCGAGACCGCAGCACGAGGCGACCCGCCGACCTCTCAGTGCTGTGCGCACGGGTCTCACGAACACCGGCATGCAGACTTGACCGGCTGACCTCCACGAACCGCGTGCACTTCGCTAATCCTCGAGGCGGTTTCATGCCGTCCCCATTGTGACCCCGGATGGCCAAGTGGAGTACACAATACTGGTGGATGATGACGCCTAGGATGGCGTACGTTAACGACTAATGACGTCTCAGATTACCTGGCCTTCATGGACGATGAAGTCTGGAATGATGTCGCGCTGCTGGGCGATGACGTCTGTGATGGCGTGGGAAAGCGACCGATGACGTCTGGGATGACGTGGATAAGTGACTGTTGACGTCTGGGATGATGTGGTGCTAGTGGCCGATGACGTCTTGGATGACGCCTGAGATTGTGCTGTATCGGTGGCGAATGGCAACAGCCAGCACGGAGTCGGTGGCGAATGACAGATGGCGCGGAGACGGCGGTGAATGACAGACGGCGCGGAGTCGGCGGTGAATGGCAACAGACGGCACGGAGTCGGGCGGCGAATGACAGATGGCGCGGAGCCGACGGCGAATGACAGACGACGCGAAGCCGGCGGCGAATGACAGACGGCGCGGAATCGGCAGCGAATGACAGACGGCGCGGAGTCGGCGGCAAGTGACAAACGGCGCGGAATCGGCGGCGAATGACAGACGGCGCGGAGTCGGCGGTGAATGGCAACAGATGGCGCGGAGCCGGCGGCGAATGACAGACGGCGCGGAATCGGCAGCGAATGACAGACGGCGCGGAGTCGGCGGCGAATGACAGCCGCCGCCTCCGCCAGCCGCAATAACCGTCGGACAGCCGGCCCTCGACCGTGTCAAAATAGTGTGGCCTAGCGGAGAGGAACGCCGACCGAGCAGCCATATCCAGCAGCCGCACCAATAAACGCGGGCCGGACGACGAAACTGAGTCGGACTTCCGAGCTGCTGCCGCCAGTTCGGCGACGCTGGAGTTCCAGGTCGGACAGTTCCCGAGCTGCTGTCGGTCGCTCGTTCGGCGACGCTGGGTCCCAGGTCGGACAGCTCCCGAGCTCCTGTCGGTCGCTCGTTCGGGGACGCTGGGGTCCCAGGTCGGACAGCTCACCCAGGTGACACAGCACACGTTGCCAACTCGTGCACAGTAGTGCTTGCCCACTAACCTCTGGCCTGCTGCAGGTATCGTGATATATGCGACTGCCACGTGACAGATCAGCCATGTGGCGATGTTTCTTGGTCTCCACCTTTTTCTTGGGAATGTTAATCCTTCGCCTAAAATCGCTTTTAATCCTAAGAAATATTTCGCCAGCCCCGTTACATAACTGTACGATAGTAGCAGGAACCTACGTGATGAAAACCTAAGTCGTAATGCTTGACAAAGGCTCGTTCAATACTGATGCATTTAGAGGTAGGTGCGTTCAGCAAAATGTCGTTGTTGAGGTATGAGAAATATGGCTAATCAAAGTACGATGGGTGATGATCTGTGAGACACATCCACCGATGCTTCCACAACGTTGGGTGATGACCTGTGCGACGCATTCACCAATGCCTCTACAACGTTGGGTGGTGATCTGTGCGACGCATTCACCAATGCTTCCACAACGTTGGGTATGACCAGTGCGACCCATTCACCAATGCCTCCACAACGTTGGGTGGTGACCAGTGCGACCCATTCACCGATGCCTCCACAACGCTGGGTGATGACCAGTGCGACCCATTCACCAATGCTTCCACAACGTTGGGTGATGACCAGTGCGACCCATTCACCAATGCTTCCACAACGTTGGGTGATGACCTGTGCGACGCATTCACCGATGCCTCCACAACGTTGGGTGATGACCAGTGCGACCCATTCACCAATGCTTCCACAACGTTGGGGATGACCAGTGCGACCCATTCACCAATGCTTCCACAACGTTGGGTGATGACCGTGCGACGCATTCACCGATGCCTCCACAACGTTGGGTGATGACCTGTGCGACGCATTCACCGATGCCTCCACAACGCTGGGTGATGACCTGTGCGACGCATTCACCGATGCCTCCACAACGCTGGGTGGTGACCAGTGCGACCCATTCACCAATGCTTCCACAACGCTGGGTGGTGACCAGTGCGACCCATTCACCAATGCTTCCACAACGCTGGGTGATGACCAGTGCGACCCATTCACCAATGCTTCCACAACGTTGGGTGATGACCAGTGCGACGCATTCACCGATGCCTCCACAACGTTGGGTGATGACCTGTGCGACCCATTCACCGATGCCTCCACAACGCTGGGTGGTGATCTGTGCGACGCATTCACCAATGCTTCCACAACGTTGGGTGGTGATCTGTGCGACCCATTCACCGATGCCTCCACAACGCTGGGTGGTGATCGGCGACGCATTCACCAATGCTTCCACAACGCTGGGTGATGACCAGTGCGACCCATTCACCAATGCTTCCACAACGTTGCATCGTTGCAGTGCGACAATCCTGCGCTTCCTCCGTGTAGGATGACGACGTGGATCGAACAACCCTTGCAGTAGTGCTGTGCTGCTGTTGGCGTACATCAGCTCTGGGGGAGGGGGGCGGGGGCATCACGTTTAATACTTACTAATTTCTAAATATTTTAATGCGCTCTCGCGGAAGGAAGGGAAAGTGTTCAACTTGGTACGTAAATTTCTCCTTCTTATCGGTCCATAAATATCTTCCTTCTTATCGGTCCATAAATATCCTAAAAAGCTCTCACGGAAGGAAGGGAAGCTGTGAAAGCCCCTAAGTCAGCTGGTTCTCATCAATTTTAGCACGCTGCAGACACCAGTCAATGCATGAAGGATATGTTAGGAAAGCTTACGTCAAGAAAATCAGAACAGACGCTTTCGTTAAACAACGAATTCGTACAGATAGGTGTAAGGAGTGAAATAGTTTTGTGTACGTAGATAATTTTGTCCTCACACCATGCAATATCCACGAATGAATGCTTGTCTCTGTGTCTATAACAATTATGTTCTGAAGGTACAATAAGCCTTCGTTATTTAGTTAATTCAGCGTTAATTCTGTTGGTGCTACATCGACCTTAACAATAAAAACGCGAGTACATTAACCCACGCTATCCCAGGAAGAGGTCACTTCAATTTCTTGGAAAACATCAATTTTTCAACACGCGCGATAGCGCGCCGCTGTTCCCTCGACTGAATGTAGATATCTCTCTCAGAGATCTCTTGATATAAATGATGTGGGACATGCCAGGCTACCGAGCTATGACTTGAATCCTGCGCGCATCCTTGGTAGACTTTGCTGAAATTGGGGGTTTTCCCTTGTTCTTCTGCAGGTAACGTCCTTTGAATATTGATATTATAATATTTCGTTGCTCTCCAACCACGACGTCTCACCTGCTTTGGTTGAAATAAGACCGCTTGTTCTTCTCTGTCTCTCTCATGTGCATATGTATATGTATATGTATATGTGTATATATATATATATATATATATATATATATATATATATATATATATATATATATATATATATAATAAATATATATATAATATATATATATATATAATATAAAATATATATATGTATATATATATATATATATATATATATATATATATATATATATATATCGTATGTGGTGACCTTTTTGGCTGAACATGGTGAGTAAGAATTGCTTGTGGAACCTGAGTTCAAATTTCGATAGAACTTTATCCTTACAAGCACAAAATAATTCAATTGAAAATGGTTTTCAAGTCATCGTACATTACACTTGAGTGAGCTGGGACGGTTCGGCTTCGTTAGTTAGTTATTGTAGTTTAGTGGCGCATCGACTGCATATGACATACAGCGCCCATACGGTTCTGTTTGGACGATATGTCGAAGGATGCGATCATCTCCTCGGATTTGAAAGGTTGATGGGCCGAGCATGAAAGATGAGAACTGGGACCAAACCGGAGGGGCGTACTGCGATCCTCACCAGCTCTAGGAAGCATCTCGTGAAAACTACTTAACTTCTAGGTGGCCTTTTCGGTCGGTTAGCAACCTCCATGGTCAATAATACACACTACGGAGCCCCGAACAATCACGATATGCTTTGAATCTGGAGTAGCACGGAGCGGACGTGGGATCGGCCACAGCTTGGGGAGACCGTGGAGCCGACGACAGCCCGGGGTGGACGTGAGGCCGACCACAGCCAGGGGAGGCAGTGGGGCCGACCACAGCCAGTGGAGGCTGTGGGAACGACCACAGCCTGGGGAGGCTGTGGGGATGACCACAGCCCGGGGTGGACGTGAGGCCGACCACAGCCAGGGGAGGCAGTGGGGCCGACCACAGCCAGTGGAGGCTGTGGGGCCGACCACAGCCCGAGGTGACCGTTGGGCCGACCACAGCCTGGGGAGGCTGTTTGGCCGACCACAGCCAGTGGAGGCAGTAGGGCTGACCACAGCCAGTGGAGGCTGTGGGGACGACCACAGCCCGAGGTGAACGTTGGGCCGACCACAGCCTGGGGAGGCTGTTTGGCCGACCACAGCCTGTGGAGGCCGTGGGGTCGACCACAGCCTGGGGAGACCGTGGGGCCGACCACAGCCCGAGGTGAACGTTGGGCCGACCACAGTCCGGGGAGGCCATGGGGTTGACCACAGTCAGAGGTGTACGTTGGGCCGATCACAGCCTGGGGAGGCCGTGGGACCGACCACAGCCTGGGGAGACCGTGGAACCGACCACAGCCAGAGGTGAACGTTGGGCCGACCACAGCCCGGGGAGGTCGTGTAGCCGACCACAGCACGGGGTCGACTAGGGGCCGACCACGGCCCGAGGTAGACGTGGGGCCGACCACAGCCTGGGGTAGACGTGGGGCCGACCACAACCTGGGGAGGCCATGGGGTCGACCACAGCCCGTGGTTGGACACAGCCCCCGACACACCCGGCATCCATCTGCAGTCGAGCCCACAACAGCTTGTGTTGATACGATGAGTTCAGCAGTGTATACAATTGCAGGCAGTCGCCGCAGATGCAGACGAGTGCCGCTGACAGCGCCCTTTCCAGTCGGCAACGTCTGCCGGCGGCCTTGCAGACGGGCGCGCTCTGCACGAGCCCGTCGTGCCGCGCGCCGCTGCAGACGGCGGCCGCTGACGGAACGGCTAGATAGTCCGCACTCGCTTGTGGGCCAGGCCCGACGATAGCTTAATCGGGGCCGGCTGGATGTTCATCGTTCCCGAGCACACACATGGCGGCCACACAACGACGTGTGCTGGGTCAAGTACGCAGCACCGGACACGATCCGTCGATGTCGCAGCGCTCGCCAGGTCAGGTCAGGTCAGATCAGGTCAGTACAGGCTGTGTAACAGGATCGATTACCACGGCTGACGGCGGTCAGCGTCTGCTCATCAGCTCAATCGCCAGGCACGCGTTCAGGGAGACGGAGCCGGGGAAGCCCAGCTATGCATCGACGAGGAGACCAGACCAGGTGTGGCTATGCATGTCTCAGAACATGAATAATGGATACCGGTAATAGCCAACTGAGTCCTGTGCAAAATTCAATCGGTGGCAGCGTGATCATGCCGGAATGTCCAGTGCCACTTCACTGCCACTTCAGTGCCACTTCAGTGCCACTTCACTGCCACTTCAGTGCCACTCCAGTGCCACTTCACTGCCATTCGACCACGTACGACCGGCCAGCACCACTGCAACCACTGCACTGCAACACCTGCTGTGTGGCATCCATCAGCACTACTGAGACTGTGCTGCAGCACACACTCGGTGTAGCCACCCTGCCAGCACTACGCTGTCAGCTCAGCATCACTATCACTTCAGCAATAGTGGAGCCTTGCTTAAGTGCTACTTAATCACTGCTATCATTTCAGCAGTGCTATTCCTGTTGCGCTGGTGTCACTACTCCAACGGCTGGATACTTTTTCCACCTCCGTACAACTATCATCACGTCCACACTACACTGTCCTCGGCACTACTCTCACCCTGGCGCTTCCACCACCTCCGCACTACATTGACGTCGGCACTACTCTCACCCCGGCACTACCACCACATCCACGCTACACTGACCTCGCTATTACTGTGACCCGGCGCCACCATCATTTCGGTACTGATCCCACTTAAGCACTTCTCTAACTTCGAGACTACTCTCGCCTCGGAACCAGGATCGGATTTGTGCTTTGTAATCCTCCATGTGGAGAGGAGATTTTGGGAAACTTAATGCAGATGTGTTATTTTTCTTCCAGCCTGTGGCATCAGAATCTCAGTTTGCATACTCCAGTGAAAATAAATGAGCACTTTATCACAAAGCAGTTCATTGTCAAACAACACAACGTCTTCAAATGCTAAAAATTAGGGAAATTTTCTGAATACGATAATGTTTGGGATGCCAAAAATCAAGGCGCAGTCTATTTTCCAACCCTATTCAGCACTATTCCGACCTAGACACGACTACAGCATAGACGCTGCCCCCACCTGGGCATTGCCCTCGCGTCCGCGCCACTACAGCCTGGACACTGCCCCCACCTGGGCACTGCCCTCACGTCCGCGCCGCTGCAGCCTGGACACTACCACCACCTAGGCACTGCCCTCGCGTCCGCGCCACTACAGCCTGGACACTGCCCCCACCTGGGCACTGCCACCACGTCCGCGCCACTACAGCCTCCGGGCACCGGCAGCTGGTCGCCCTGTCGGCCTCTAACTGGTAAGCGGAGTCCGCCAGCTTCGTGCGCAGCCTCGTCCCGACACGCGGCGTTCCGAGGCAGCCGACAGAAGCAGTCGGAGCTGGCCAGCCAGGCGGCCACGCTGATCAGTTTCCGCCAGAGACGTGCCGAGCCAGCAGGCAGCAGCAGCCGTAGGAGCTGGCCAGCCAGGCGGTCACGCTGATCAGTTTCCGCCAGAGACGTGCCGAGCCAGCAGGCAGCAGCAGCCGTAGGAGCTGGCCAGCCAGGCGGCCACGCTGACGAGTTTCCAGCAGATACGAGTATCTGCTGGTGACGCCAGTGGGCGGTAGCGCGTCGACGAGTTGCAGAGTTTCCGGTGCGGCTCGGCGAGACCCGCCCACCGCTGGTGAGTGAGGCTGGCGGGGCGGGGGGGGGGGGGGGGGAGGGCCGCCGGGCGGTCAGCAGAGCAGAGCGGCAGTGGCCTCGGGCGAAGTCGGACCGATTCAGGTTAATATGACGCAGAGTTGTGTTGAACACCGGAGCACCACAAGCGGACTGCTGGCTGGATGCCGATCGTGTCTACGGTGCATCTCGGGCACATCTGCTGCCAATAATTTGCCACATCTGCTGCAACATTCCTGTCACTTCCTGGAGATGCAGACACATAGCTGCCACATATGCAGCGCATGCCACACACCTCCGATACATTACAACCAGAAGTGCAGCCACTTCCAGATACCTCTCTGCGACGTCTTTCAGAGATATACGAGGACACCACCACAGGCAGCTGGTTCTGGTTATATCTGCGCGACAGTTGGTCATGGCTTCGGACATGACCGTCGGATGTCGGGATGGATGTCAGCATCGGTTCACCGTGATACGCGGACACACCCGCCCAGCAGCTGCCCAGCAACTGCCCAGCAACTACCCAACAACCGCCTAACAACCTCCCAACCACCGTCTAACAACCGCCTAGCAACCGCCCCCCAACAACCGCTTAGCAGCCGCCCAACACCCTCCCAACGGCTGCCAAACACCCACCCAACAGCTGTCCAACAACCATCCAACTTCCGCCTAACAGCCACCCAACAGCCGCCCAAAAGCTGCCCAGCACCCGCCCAACAGCTGCCCAACAGCTGCCCAACACCTGCCCAACACAATGCCCAACAGCCGCCTAACAGCCGCCTAACAGCTGCTCAGCTGTTCGACTCCGATCGCCGCTCAACACCCGTCCAACATCCGTCCCACAGGCGCCTAATAAACGCCGAGCAGGCCACGGGCTGTCGAGGAAGTAGCCGATTACACGGCCCAGGAGAACCGGCTAATTGGGCCGCGGGAGTCGTTTTCCAGGTGTTTGGGTGCGGACTAGGTGTTGTTGCCGCGTTAGTGGGCGCCACAAGGCGAGAACAGAAGATTGGTGTTACAGGTCACCTGACGCGGAAGGTGGTATGGTACGCTGTGAAAGGATAGCTCAATACCAATTACGTCATCATCAGAAGACGCCGCACCTTGTATATTTTCGATGTGGAAAGTTCCACAGGTCGAAGTTCATCATTAAAGGGAAATTCCTAACCAATTTTCCTCCTCATTTTCATGATTATCACCAATCCCATTTGACACGTCTTTCTTTATTTCTCCAGCCGAGACCGCCGGCAGTTTGTTTTCACATCAATATTTGGGCTGGCTATTGCCATTGGTCACAACAGCCCTCCGTACACATAAGCCAACACGCATCTTTTTCATTCGCACAAATAATAGCCTGCGAGGTAATACACGAGTGGAAGTACCCTTTGGAACGAAGCGACGAAGCCGGACAGTACCGACAATTTAGTACCGCCATGTTCTGACCAGGTGTCCGTCCATTGCTTTCACACGAGTGGCAGGACAGCATAGCAAAGGCTGCAACAAACGAAGGCAGGTAGCGAACAGCGCCAGCAAAGTACGGCCTATTTCACTCGGTCGATGCTTCGCTACTGAGCCCTGCCATTACTGGCTCTCGGCCAATCGCGCTCTGCCAAACCGGTGAAAATCGAGCCGCGGGCTGCTGTCATTGTAACCCGCCTTCGGACTGCGGTGTTGAGTACTGCCGAGCGCGGCAAAAAGCGACATCCGATATTCCGCCCAGTCATCAGTCAGCACTAGCCGACTGCAGGCCTCTTCCACCGGGCCACGGCGACCTGGACCGGGTCAGAGTGGGCATACAGAGCCAGCAGATCACAGCGACCTGGACCGGGTCGGGCGAGTGATATGGAGCCAACAGAGCACGGTCCGTCAACGTCTCCACTGGATCTATAGCGAACTGGAGCATTTCACGGCCCCCTCTCATCCACTGGATCATAGCGACCTGGACCGGGTCAGACATGTCATACAGAGCCAGCTTGGGTCATGTCAAACGAAGCCGGCTGGAATCAGACCCTGTAGATAGTCGGAATGGGGGAACAACAACCCACGACGGTATTGAATGGGTCATAACCCACGACAGTGGGTTGGACAGTGGGTTGCCGTGGTCGGATTTGGACATTGGAATTCTGGATTTCGATATGAAAGATTTCGGGGCATTCCAATTTTGAGACGATAATTTTGTATTATTATATGTCACTCATAAAGAGCTACTTGTACTTCCCAGTCAGTTTCGAACATGTTCATTAAGCCACAAGAAGTTCGCAGTCATCTTTTTTAAACAACTCCACTAAATATTTGGCGAAACAAAAGAGTGAATAATTTTCCGAATAGGATAATGTTCTGGATCCAGAACAACCAGAACAAGGTCGTGTTTCGACCCTGGTAGGGAATGGAAAGACCAAGTATAGAGTTCTGTTCGCTTAGCGATAGAGCAACACATATTTTCCTGTGCTATGCACGCCTGTGTCCTCGATAATCGTGTGGCAGCTTTTACCCGAACTTGAAGTGAACAGTGTTTTCGACTACCCCCCCCCCCCACCACTTATCCACGTCCTCGGTGGCGGCTGTACCATTCCACAGCAGACCATACAACAACAATAGTTTATTCTACAAGTCCACACCTATACTTCAGCTACCGGTTGTACATTGTTCAGCAGCCGGGAAAAAACTGTTGCAGATCCCTCAGCTCGCCGCTTCATGAATGCAAATAAAGTAGCGCGCTGCTGTCCGATTGCTCGACGGGAGTGTTCTGTTATTCAGCAATCTGCATCGACGATGGCATATGAAATGGTAGCCGGCTGTTCGGTCATCTGTTATGCAGACATCAAACAGACAAAAACTGTGGAGCGAAACAATACAACAGCGCACGACTGTTCCAAGTTCCACAGTCGACGGGTCGTTAATATGGCAGAGGCAGTGCACCAACTATCCCGCGGTTAATAAGGTAGCGCACTTATATCGCGGAAGGCTTGGTACTTGCTGGGTATGGCCGTTGGCGGTAAAGGTGGACCGTTTTATGGACGGTGCAGAAATGGCTGAGAATTGCCAGCGGTGCAGTCGCTGTGAAGCATGGCCGATGTAGGAAGAAGTGTCCGTTTTCGAACAGTACAGTGGCGGATCCGAGCCGCGGCCGGCCAGGAAATGGGCGGCAAAATGACCGACCTCCAGTGTGAAGCGGGACGTGGCTCTGATTACAGACCGCAGCGGCTGGTGGCGATGCCCGGCCCCCACACTCTAATGACCAGATAATGACGAAGCGCCGACGGGCCGGAACGGGCCGACGTCGCCGCCTCGGTCCGGCCGCCCGGTGTACTGAGGTGCGCCGCTAAAAAAATAATTAATTACTTGACAACATTACACTTGTTTCATTGAGGCACCAAGGTTGTTAGGTGTACACCATATCTAGTGTGACATATATTTTTATATTATGGCATCTATTGTGCACTGAGTGGCAAGCGAGATATTCAGATTTTCATGTAATTAAATATGTCTTCAAGCGGGTACCATCCAACGAACTTTACAGAGGCTTTTAATTTATATTGCTTCTGCATGAAATGCAACGGGCCCATCCGTCATTCTGTGTGAAACCACTTTTAATAATTTGAAGATGGAGCAGCATTTAATTACATGTACTGTATGCTGGATTGCAGCAACGGCAGCATAAAAACGCTCCATGGGGCCCGTGGAATACATGTTCCAGGACTAAGATCATTCTGTAATTTTTCCCCACACAAAGTCGATCGCGTGAAGGTCAGTGCGACCGGCATTCCGGGAATTCATATTGGACCAAAGCTGAACCGACTTCAATGCCGTACTTTTGGAGAAATGTCGGGAGCAAAGACCAACCAATTTGCACGAACCTGGATCGCTTACCATATCAAATGGTATGTATACATCAACTGTGTGTGTATATATATATATATATATATATATATATATATGTGTGTGTGTGTGTGTGTGTGTGTGTGTGTGTTTGTGTATTGAACCACCTGCTATGTTTGTGTATCCTACCCGGTTTCGTGTCCTGATAAAAAGCACGTGTTGTCGCACGTGTACTGCATTACACCATTGCAGTAGTGGAATGCCTTTATCTCCTGCACCAACATCAATTACTATGAAAAGGTCAATGCATTGCACTTTTCAATGTACTGAGTGACGATCGACACATGACAACCACCGAACAACTGGACGTTGTATGAGAATAAACACATGCATGGAACGAGGCATTCAATTAGCTCGGATGTCATATGAGTAGAAAACATAGTTAGCATACAAAGTACGAACGAATGTTGTTTTCTTCCTGCAAGAATGTAACAATAAACGTAGGATGGCCGTTATATGTGGCATTACATGTAAGACAACACTACATGTAAGACATGTAAGAGTGAGCGAGCCAGAGCGGCTAAAGGCTTAGAAGGGATTCTGCTGTGGGTAAGGAGACGTCACAAAAAGCTATACCGATCCGATAAATGGCACCCCGTATTGTAATGAGCAATTTTCAATCACAAACCCTTCACATCCTTGGGAGCAGTTTCTTTAATAATACAGTAGAATCACACATTTTTATCACGCGGTTATTCTATTCCAATAGAAACTCAGGCAGTCCATGCCAGCTTTATATATTACTAAACGGTGCTGGGAAAATAATGTTGATGTCGAGTTCCAAATAAAGAAGCACCTTGCACGAGGCCGAACGTCGGGTGTAAGGCATTTTTTCAGAACGAAATGGCAAAATTCCATCTCCAGCACACGTTGAATGAGGTATTTCTCATACCGATGTTTGCTTAACTTAAATGGATGGCAGCCTAACATTGAATTCCTGTAGGCTCTTAATTAAAACAGCCATGAAATATACACATATTATGCAGGAATGAATGAGATATCGCGGAATGTAATTAAATACGTAATATAATAGAAACGCCTTACTGGAGGATGCCGAACGATAGTGCAGAATCTTTCCACATTCTTATGCTGCGTCCTAAAATATGCCATTTAACACGGAATGGCGTACTGACGGCATGGGGAATACAATTTTGTACATTTGTACTCAATTATTCGGCCAATGTATATGACCGATGATGGTCCGCCCGATGCATGCCATTGGTTGGCAATACCATCCTTGAACTGACCGTAGTCCCAGGGCCTCGTGCTGACCTGAGGAGTGAAAGCCATGAAGCTGCAGCGCATTGGCTTTTCATCCTAATGGTTAGGTGCGGCGTTCGGTTAAATAATTTGACCAACCCCAGTACACAACAGCTAAGCCATGTATGGCTTTTTATATAATTAACATTGAGCGAATTAATTACCATGTTTAAACCACGGCGGTTTAATTGAGATGCCGGTTCAGACATACATACCGAAAGATCGGTCACAAAAGCCAACCAGTCCTGACTGAAATTTCTGATCGGGCATTCGCTCCTTGCATGTGTCAACTCTAATGTCCAACATCAATAATTCACGTCTTTGCTTGTATTTATCGTTAGTCCACCTGGCATTGATACTGGAACACACGATGGTTCACCACTAGAACGAACAGGGGACGCAGTCCCGCAGAATGATCTGCTGACGGAAGGTTATTCAGTTACCAATGCGGAAGAAGCAAATGGCAAAAAAGGCGGGAAAGGCAGATTTCTCACCGGCAGCTCACAGCTGTTCATATTTGACAGGGACGTCAATATCCATGAATAGCTCACAGAGCAACCGAAAGCTTCACTTTGTTCCAGAACAACAAATAGTCTTGAGTAATACTCGATATGTATTATCAATATGGCCAACGATGCTGGACGATACAATGTTCAGTGAACATTGTACAATGAACATTGTACATTGTACGTGAACAATGTTCACGTACTGCTATTGTTGTAGTGGGAACGATTCGTGAGGTGATTGCCCGGCACTAAGGATAATGGTGAACTACGATAGAAAACAGCGCAAGTAAACTGTGGTCAGAGGCGGGTACAAGGGGGAGGGCTGTACTGGGGGCATGTGCACTCCCCCATGGGAGTTGGCGCCCCTCCGGCCGGGAAAAGGCACCCCTCAAAGAGGCTCGAATGCACCCCACCCTATAATCTTCAGCTAGAGGCGCCCCTCTGAAACACGAAAAGATACCACCTTGGAAGAAAAGGTACCCCTCCGGGAAGACCCAAGTGCACCCTCCTCGAATTTTTCAGCCAGAGGCGCCCCTTCGAGATGAAAAGGCGCCCCTACGGCAGGCTCGAGTGCATCCCACTCGAGGTTTTCAGCCAGGCACTTTCGAAGTGGCGCCCCTCCGGACATGTACCCCATGACAATTCCTGGATCCACCCGTGATTGGGGTAACCCGACAAGAATCTCCGGGATAACTAGGGTAAGCAATTTGAGAGACAACAAAACCGAGTTGACAAAAACTGGGCATACCGTTCGAAAGAGCACACATTCTTATATAGTTCCACGTGTTCAGTTCAACTTCGAGTTTGCAACTGGGATTGTCGATACTCCTTAATCGAATGCTACATATTGGGATCAAAGCCTAAGTCGAAGTAAAACATACCCCAGGATTGAAGGTCCTTCACTGATCGGTTTGGACCACCATGATCCGTTTGGACCACTATGATGCGTTTGGACCACTATGCACTCACCCGACACCACTCGAGCTTTCCCACAGCGCCGAATTTGCGCCAGTGGACGAGAGAAAATGATACTCGCACGGCTGTCATCGATAGGCTGGACAGGTGAAGATGAGCCCCGCACAGCTGTCGCCGACAGGCTGGACAGGTGAAGATGAGCCACGCACAGCAGTCGCCGACAGGCTGGACAGGTGAAGATGAGCCACGCACAGCTGTCACCGACAGGCTGGACAGGTGAAGATGAGCCTCGCACAGCCGTCACCGATAGGCTGGACAGGTGAAGATGAGCCCCCCACAGCTGTCACCGGCAGGCTGGAAAGGTGAAGATGAGCCCCGCACAGCTATCGCCGACAGGCTGGACAGGTGAAGATGAGCCTCGCACAGCTGTCGCCGACAGGCTGGACAGGTGAAGATGAGCCTCGCACAGCTGTCACCGGCAGGCTGGACAGGTGAAGATGAGCCTCGCACAGCTGTCGCCGACAGGCTGGACAGGTGAAGATGAGCCTCGCACAACTGCCACCGATAGGCTGGACAGGTGAAGATGAGCCTCACACAGCAGTCGCCGGCAGGCTGGACAGGTGAAGATGAGCCTCGCACAGCTGTCACCGGCAGGCTGGACAGGTGAAGATGAGCCTCGCACAGCTGTCACCGACAGGCTGGACAGGTGAAGATGAGCCTCGCACAGCTGTCACCGACAGGCTGGACAGGTGAAGATGAGCCTCGCACAGCTGTCACCGGCAGGCTGGACAGGTGAAGATGAGCCTCGCACAGCTGTCGCCGGCAGGCTGGACAGGTGAAGATGAGCCTCGCACAACTGACACCGATAGGCTGGACAGGTGAAGATGAGCCTCGCACAACTGCCACCGATAGGCTGGACAGGTGAAGATGAGCCTGACACAGCAGTCGCCGGCAGGCTGGACAGGTGAAGATGAGCCTCGCACAACTGACACCGATAGGCTGGACAGGTGAAGATGAGCCTCGCACAACTGCCACCGATAGGCTGGACAGGTGAAGATGAGCCGCGCACAGCCGTCACCGGCAGGTGAAGATGAGCCTCGCACAGCTGTCACCGACAGGCTGGGCAGGTGAAGATGAGCCCCGCACAGCCGTCACCGGCAGGTGAAGATGAGCCTGCCACATCTGTCGCCGATAGGCTGGGCACGTGAAGATGAGTCGCACAGCTGTTGCCGACAGGCTGAACTGGTGAAGACGATCCTGGCACAGCTGTATCCGACAGGGCAGCTGGGTCTTGTCGAGTGGGTGATCACAGCACGACAGCTACCAGGCGCTGAATAGTTGGTGGGATTCCAGAAAGATGGGGATCGGCCCAGATCATCGAGCGGGCCCGTGAGCGCCGCGGCGCTATTGTGCTGGGACTTACGGTGACAACGACTGAAGGCGACGGCGGCCGCAACTGACACTGATGAGATTCTGCGGCAGCCTCCGACGTCGTTGTTCATACACTGCGACACTCCACAGTCCCCCTGACGCCGGCAACATTCTCGCGCTCCGGCCGTCGTCCAGGCAGACGTTCTGAAACGGCTCGACACACCAGCTGCTGGGGTCTGAGCCAGTTCGACACGCCAGCTGCTGGGGTCTGAGCCAGTCCGGCACGCCAGCTCCTGGGGGGTATGCACCGGTCCGGCACACCAGCTCCTGGGGTCTGAGCCGGTCCTGCACACCAGATCCAGGGGTCTGAGCCGGTCCTTCACACCAACTCCTGGGGTCTGAGCGCACAAGCTCCTGGGGTCTGAGCACACCAGCTCCTGGGGTCTGAGCACACCAGCTCCTGGGGTCTGAACCTGTCCGGCACACCAGCTCCTGGGGTCTGAACCTGTCCGGCACACCAGCTCCTGGGGCTTGAGCCAGAACGACACACGAGCTGCGGGGGTCTGAGTACTAGCTGCCGTGAACTCAGTGGACGACACATGAGCTGCCAAGAACTGAGTGAGCGACGCACGAGCTGCCGAGGTCTGAGTGGAAGCCACACGAGCTACCGAGGTCTGAGTGGAAGCCACACGAGCTACCGAGGTCTGAGTAAGCGACACGCAGCTACCGAGGTCTGAGTACGCGAGCTACCGAGGTCTGAGTAGGCGACACGCGAGCTACCGAGGTCTGAGTGGGTGACACACGTGCTGCCGAGGTCTGAGTGGAAGCCACACGAGCTACCGAGGCCTGAGTAAGCGACACACGAGCTACCGAGGTCTGAGTAAGCGACACGCGAGCTACCGAGGTCTGAGTAGGCGACACGCGAGCTACCGAGGTCTGAGTGGGTGACACACGTGCTGCCGAGGTCTGAGTGGAAGCCACACGAGCTACCGAGGCCTGAGTAAGCGACACACGAGCTACCGAGGTCTGAGTGGGCGACACACGTGCTGCCGAGGTCTGAGGGAACGGAGCTACCGAGGTCTGAGTAAGCGACACACGGGCTACCGAGGTCTGAGTGGGTGACACCGTGCTGCCGAGGTCTAGTGGAAGCCAAGAGCTACCGAGGTTCCACGGGCTACCGAGTCTGGTGAGGGTCTAAATGGGCGACACACGTCCGATGATCAATGGGAGGGAGCGGCGGCCGACAACACCGATCTGTCAGTGTGGCCAGGCCGCCGCGTGACGGGGCCGACCCGGCATATACCCGCCGGCGGGAACGCTGCGATCGGCAGTGCCGCGCCGCTGCGGGGCGCGTCACACATACCGCGCGGACACCCCAGCGGCCGTGTCCGGCGACCGGCTCACAAGATACCGAGCAGTTCATCAGTCACCGGCGAGTCGAGCCGGCGGTCAGTTAATGTCCGTCCCGGCCACGCGGGAGTAGGGAACCAGCGGTCAGCTAATGTCCGTCCCGGCCACGCGGGAGTAGGGAACCAGCGGTCAGTTAATGTCCGTCCCGGCCACGCGGGAGTAGGGAACCAGCGGTCAGTTAATGTCCGTCCCGGCCACGCGGGAGTAGGGAACCAGCGGTCAGCTGACGTCCGTCCCGGCCACGCGGGAGTAGGGAACCAGCGGTCAGCTAATGTCCGTCCAGGCCACGCGGGAGTATGGAGCGGGTGCAGCACGATTATGTTCAAACGGCGGAGGCAGGATTTGAATGATTTCCATTCAGAGATACTTTGTGCTGCTGCATTCTGGATCTGGCAGCCCGACTAATGCTTGCAGCTAAGTCGCGTTGAGGTAATATACCCGTTCCATGTTTACATATATGATACACACGGGGGCCAGCGGTGGCTCACCCCTTCCTCCCACCAGACATCGTAATTCATTAGACGTTGCGTGAAATAAACTGACTTGAGATCTTGCTGTGTTCATTCCTCTCACTTCTTCGGACTCTCACCACCCATATTGACCAACAGGCTGGCTAGCTCACGGTCGAAAACGGCCAGTATTTGTTGTTATTGTGAACCATCAGATCAATGGGGCGGTGCGAAAACGGACCAGTAAGTTAAAAGTAGTAGCAATGCAGCAATAGCAATAACTAAATGTTGTCCTAGGGAATCAATAATGGATGCGAGGTGTTTTGTGCCCCATGCAGTATAATAATACCTAATACTAAAGTGAAGGTAGATTGGGCTAAGTTAAATCAGATTAGGTTAGGGTAGGATAAGCTAGGTTATCATAGTTTATGCTGAGTTCGATTATTGAGGCATGGTTTTCGTTTTCAAGCAGCTACAATACGAATTTAGACATCACGGGTGCTGTGCTGATTTAGGAATTATGATAGCAATATCAATTTCAAAACGGCTACAAAATCGACATTCGGTTGTTTCGGCAGAAGCACCAAGCATCTCAAACGAAATCGGTTGCTGACGATCTTCGGCGCTGGTTTGCAACAATCACCATGCAAATAATTTATCGGTGTGCCCGAGAGCACATGGGCCTGAAAATAATTGGCTAATCCTCATCTCCTGTTAACTAATTCAATGCAAGGTCCTACAGCTGATGCTCAAATTGAGAGGTGTAGCTCCTCACGACATGTCCTGCTCTCTCCGAGGCATGGAAGTTCCGAAACCCGAAAACTCATAGCGGTGTGATATCGAGATCCGAACTCTTCCGGCCCAGCTAGCTCTAACTACGCCCTGTCCCGACACAGTCCACCGCAGGTCACGATCAGGGTTGGATTCATGTTTGGTATGGTGGATGTGGAGATGGAAAATATTGGTCATTGATGGCCGAGAGGAATGATTTTCCTCCCCTTTGTAATATCGGACATTCTTTTTCTTGTATTTTCCGGTGAGCTCAGGACATTTTACCGATGATCAGCAAAGTAGCAGTCATTGTCAAACAGCGCCAATAAACTCACCGGCAAGAAAAGGAGGGATAACTTTCCGGAGGAGATTATTGTTTGGACGACAACAAACCAAAAACGGACTATTTTCCAACAGTGATCATGACCAATGTAACTTTTCCACCACGACGCGCACACACACACAACACCTTGTCACCACCCTCCTTCCCCTCCTCTTCGCACAGGCAGGCAGACACACACACACACACCCACACGCACATAGGGAGGACAGCAGATGCCAACTCAATTAGCTGATTTGGCGCGGCAAGAAACAAGGCAAGCCCGAGTGACGAGGCGACAGCGATGGCGCACCAAACAAGATCAAACGATGCTTTCATGTGTATGCAAGAGGTGGCGCTAATCCAATTGTCGGCGCCGCCGCACCAAGCGACGCCGACCCCTCCTCAATGACTGGGCGGGCGCGTTCTGTTGCACCGCACTTCAGACGCCCCACATCTCTCACAGAATTCGAACCGACACAGGGCGTCGAGTGCCACCCCGGCGGATTTCTCCCGCGAGGTAGCGAGACTCCTCTCGGTGATGAAACGCAGAGTGCATTTATTTCTCTTTCGAATTCATTCTCTGTATTCGAAGCCCGAAGGTGTTGGAATGGGAAATTGTTCGTGGTCGGGGAAGGCAGAGCATGGGACCGGGGCAGGCAGAGCGTGGGACCGGGGCAGGCAGAGCATGGGACCGGGGCAGGCAGAGCATGGGACAGGGGCAGGCAGAGCATGGGACTGTGGCAGGCAGAGCATAGGACCGGGGCAGGCAGAGCATGGGACAGGGGCAGGCAGAGCATGGGACTGTGGCAGGCAGAGCATAGGACCGGGGCAGGCAGAGCATGGGACCGGGGCAGGCAGAGCATAGGACCGGGGCAGGCAGAGCATGGGACTGTGGCAGGCAGAGCATAGGACAGGGGCAGGCAGAGCATGGGACAGGGGCAGGCAGAGCATAGGACCGGGGCAGGCAGAGCATGGGACAGGGGCAGGCAGAGCATGGGACAGGGGCAGGCAGAGCATGGGACCGGGGCAGGCAGAGCATAGGACTGGGGCAGGCAGAGCATGGGACTGTGGCAGGCAGAGCATAGGACCGGGGTAGGCAGGGCATGGGACTGTGGCAGGCAGAGCATAGGACCGGGGCAGGCAGAGCGTGGGACCGGGGCAGGCAGAGCATAGGACCGGGGCAGGCAGAGCATGGGACAGGGGCAGGCAGAGCATAGGACCGGGGCAGGCAGAGCATGGGACAGGGGCAGGCAGAGCATAGGACCGGGGTAGGCAGGGCATCAGACCGGAGCAGGCAGGGCATCAGACCGGAGCAGGCAGGGCATCAGACCGGGGCAGGCAGGGCATCAGACCGGAGCAGGCAGGGCATCAGACCGGAGCAGGCAGGGCATCAGACCGGGGCAGGCAGGGCATCAGACCGGGGCAGGCAGGGCATCAGACCGGAGCAGGCAGGGCATCAGACCGGAGCAGGCAGGGCATCAGACCGGAGCAGGCAGGGCATCAGACCGGAGCAGGCAGGGCATCAGACCGGAGCAGGCAGGGCATCAGACCGGAGCAGGCAGGGCACGAGACTGGGGGAGGCGGAGCATAGGACCGGGGTAGGCAGGGCATCAGACCGGAGCAGGCAGGGCACGAGACTGGGGGAGGCGGAGCATGGGTGAGGGATGGAAAACGGAGAGTTTCACTGGAATAAAAAAAAACCGTTGCCGTGGCGTCGAAATCACTTCAGAGGTGTCATAGTTGGTTACTTTTGCTGCTTAGCGCACGCACGTTGCTGACAGGTGGTGTCATTGGCGCGGTGCTATTGCTTTGGTAAGGGAAACATTCTCCCAGTGTCACCTCGGGCATGTGTTGCTTTGGTAAGGCATGGTTGAAATCGCTGGATGGGGATGGGGGTGGGGTGGGTGTGGGGTGGAGACATGTCCCGTTCCCTTAATTTTCTTCTATTCTCCCATGAAAGGAAAGCAGGTGACAATTGTTTATCAGGCACTTCTGTGTGCCAGACATTCCATATTTAATTGTTGCGAGCTTAATTGAATTGCATGGTGCTGTGCCAGATGTGGAGCAGTGTATATATATATATATATACCGCAGAGGACTACGTGGCCAAGCGACGCCATTGTTGTTGAAATTGGGCCACGACATGCTGATGAGCATGTCAACTGATTTACCATGCTTGTGTTGCGAGGTTGGTTGAGTTGAATATAAAAACGACAGGAATGGACACCTTTGAAATGATACTACGACAGAGATGAACCCGATAATGCACTTTTAAAATAATTATATGATGATCGCATAAAACACATGCCGTGATCTGCGTGCGTGCCTGAGACGAGTCCTTTTTCCACCTCGTGGGTTTCAACAATGCATCTCGTCCGGCCATAATTCAGCCGTCTTCTCACGCGCCGAACGTGTGTATCAGGGCCGTAGTTTGTAGCTCACACGACACGGGAATCCATCTATCCCACTTCCCGCACCAGACGGTCCCCGCCGGCCAGATACCATCTGCAGCAATCTAGCGCCAGACGGAGGGGGGGGGGGCGAGGCTGGCCGGGGGTGGACGAGGGGCGGCCCGCGCCGGACGGCACACACTGCCGATCTCGCCTCCGACACGGCCACCATGCGTCTGTGTCTGTGTCTGCGTCCGTGGTGTCCGCGCGGTAATGGCCCGGACACTTGGCCGCGGCGGGGCCAGCGATCGGCTCATCTACGCGGCGCTAATGACGAGAGCGGCCGCGGAGCGACCCGCTCACGTCTGCCGGCGCGCGGAGAGCCGGGCAACACGGAAGCGACGTGTCTGGCTCACGGCTTCCGGCGCGCAGAGCCGGGGCGTGTCGGTGGCGAGGGGTGTGCTCCCAGTCGCAGAAGCCGGTCCGTGTTGGTGGCGAGAGGTGTGGTCCCTTTCGCAGAGGTGGGCCACAGTCATAGAAATAACGACATGCACAGGACACCGACCACAGTCCATGGATTGAATCATTGACGGAGACCAAATCGAAGGCTTGGCTCAGTGCATAGGACCAGGACCAGGGTCGAGCTCAGTGAAGGGAAGCCGCAGTGCGATATGGCGTCGAGCTTGTGCCATTCAGCACTGCGTGCGGTGGCTCGGTGATGCCGATACCCTATAATTTCCGTTCCATTACCGCACTGTGGCTGGCCAGAATCGACCGGGAAGGCCTTTTGCCTGCGACTCGAGCCACTGAACCCAAACACTGGCCGGCGGTCGAGATCGTCGCTGGTCGATGGGCTCAGAGGACGGCCGCTGGACGTCTGCAGCAAACTTGCTAATCGAGCCTGTCACGAAGTTGAGGCATAACCCGCTTCTGACGGGCACAGGCAGTCGCTCACCGAGGCTATCTGCTGCAACTGGCGAGCTGACCGGTCCTTTCGAGAATCGCGGGAGCTGGATCTGTTTCGCCGGCGCTCGTGTGCAGGGTCACACACGGTGCTGTCGTCGGCCACGCAACACCGCAACACCGCAGACGCACTCTGCTGTAAGGTCAAATCCAGCCAAGTTCCCGAGACATGGGCGTAGTGGACTTCCGTTAACCGGTCACGTCCTCAAGAGCGAATTAAGTCATGGACAATCCGCTGAAACAACTGCAGCAACACAGGTTGCTGTAACAAGTAACGAATTCAGCCGAAAACCCTTCTACGGACGACCATCGTTGGCGTGGAGACAATTTTGACTATTACCTTATTACGCCGCTTCTCTGGGTATGAAAAGAATGGTATGGATATAAGAATGAAACATAATATTTTGCTTGACCGCTAAATTTGATGAATTGCCCATGATCCAAGTCCACCAGTCTCTGGATAGTGGTGGGCACAGGTGCACAAAGCTGCCTACTTGTAAGCGACAGAAGTCACGAGAACATCATGAGGCATACGCTTCGTTCGCTTGAAGGTTCGACAATGGAAAAAGCCTTCGTAAGCACCAATGAGTACAAGTTACAACATTCGTTGCATTCTTCGCATTTGTATTCATTTATCGCACACCCCAGGTGCCTGCATAGTTTATGTTGACGGCACCAACCTAATTGTCTTCTTTCTATAGAGACTCACAGACCGCGCTGCACATTACGATCCTCGATTGCTTACATCCTCGTGGGACTGCCCTGTTTGATTTTCTTTCTCTTACGAGACAGGTCTGAAGGCAAAGTGTTGTCAAGGAAGCAGCGAAACTGCTTCCTTGACTTCAAAGTAAAGCACCATGCTTATCATGTAAATTAACGGCGAAGGTCGGAAATTGCTTGCAGCTTACGACTTCACAATTGCAGCTTACAACTCGTTTCCGTGCAGGAAACAGTTGACAAATTGTGCGCCTCTGGTGGTGGACAGCACCTTCATTCCTGCAGGAAGTTGTCATGTACAGTTCCCATCCTGCGGGAGTTGTGCCCTACTGACGTGGTCTGTGATGCCGGGGCCGGGCAATGTTGCTTGGTCGACCTTCTCCTGGGGGTCGTGTCTCTCTGACGCAGTCTGTGATACCTGACAGCGTTGTCATACCGGTCACTCCTGAGGGAGTTGTGCCTCTCTCGATGTGGCCTGTGATATCTGACAGTGTTGTCATACCGGTATCTCCTGAAAGAGTTGTGCCTCTCTCAATGTGGCCTGTGATATCTGACAATATTGTCATGCCGGTCTCTCCTGAGGGAGTTGTGGTCGTGTCTCTCTGACGCAATCTGTGATATCTAACATTGTTGTCATACCGGTCTCTCCCGAGGGAGTTGTGCCTCTCTCGATGTCGCCTGTGATATCTGACAGTGTTGTCATACCGGTCTCTCCCGAGGGAGTTGTGCCTCTCTCGATGTGGCCTGTGATATCTAACAGTGTCTTGATACCGGTCTCTCCCGAGGGAGCTGTCCCTCTCTCGATGTGACCTGTGATATCTGACAGTATTGCCATACCGGTCTCTCCTGAGGGAGTTGTGCCTCTCTCTAACGCAGTCTGTGATATCTGGCAGTGTTTTCATACCGGTCTCTTCTGAGGGAGTTGTCCCTCTCTCGATGTGGCCTGTGATATTTAACAGTGTCTTGATACCGGTCTCTCCCAAGGGAGTTGTCCCTCTCTTGATGTGACCTGTGGTATCGGACCGTGCTGCCATCCCGCCCTCTCTCAAGAGGATTGTCCCCCTCCCCGACGTGGCCTATGATGCCGGGCAGTGGTGCAGGGCCAGCCCCCATCCCCGGGGAGCCGTTCGTCTCCGGCGCCGCCGCCGCATAATCAGCCGCCCAGATTAGCTGCCGGCGACCGGAAAACATGGAATCAATGGAACTAATCAGCGGCGGTGGCCGCGGATTCCGGCACTGTCCAAGTGTTTTGTGACTGGGGGGCCACCGGAGCACTTGCCGGGAGTGGTCGGCTACTCTGCCGTTCAGATGAGCACTTCGAGTGTTTCGGCCACCTGGTCTCGCAGAACATCCGCCTGGTCTCCCACCACGGGAGCTGTCGGATATCCGACCGATGGAGTTGCATGGTCTCTTAGAACATCCGCCTGGTCTCTTATCAGGGGAGCTGTCTGATTTGCGACCGAGTGGAGTTTCCTGGTCTCCCAAACATCCGCCTGGTCTCTTCAGGGGATCTGTCTGGTCCCCGACCGGATGGAGTTGCCTGGTCTCCCGCCAGGGGAGCTGTGTGATCTCCGGCCGGGTGAGTTGTTTGGTCTCTCAGCACTGAGATCAAAATTAACTCTTTTGGGAGCTATGGAGAGTTAACAGAAGCGAATCTCCCATTTTTTACTGCTTCGACTCCTCAAAATACCTCGTCAAGAATTTCCACAAATATTCCCCTTAATACTAGCAATATATTCTTAGACACCCCACACCCCATACTGCCTCCAACACACTATCCTGAATGCTCAAATACTCGCTCAGTTATTTCCAGTCACTCTCTTTGTGAGAGTCTTTGAGATAGTACTTTGGAACGTTGAAGAGCTTAAGATGAGATTCGTTTTGCAAACTCTCCATAGCTCCTCTCCGCTACTCGGCTATTCCTTTTTGCATACCCCAATGCTCCCCCGGTATTATTGATTATCCCCTTGATATGCCCATGCACCTCCTCATTATGTGACAGAAGCATTGGAAGCATTCGGATGAGCACCTCGAGTCTCTTGGCCACCTAGTCTCTCAGAACATCCGTCTGGTCTCCCACATGAGGAGCTGTCTGATCTCCGACCGGTAGATTTGCCTGGTATCTCAGAACATCCGCCTGGTCTCCCGGTAGGGGAGCTGTCTGGTATCCGACTGGGTGGAGTTGCCTGGTCTCACAGAACATACATCCGCCTGGTCTCCCATCAGGAGAAGTTATACAACCTCCTGGCTGGTAGAGCCACCTGGTCTTTATCAGGTGGAACCACCTCATCCCTTAGAGCAGTCGTTTGATTTTCCACCTTACTGGGCTACCTGATGTCTCAGTCAGAAGACTCCTGGCCTCTCAGCGTCCTGGCTTCAGAGTCTCAATCTTAGTCTCCCAGGGCGAGGAACCAACTGGTCTCCTATCAAATGAAGCTTGATCTCGGGTATACCCAGTCTGCCAGTCAGACGGCTTCATAGTTGCTTAGAGCCAATTCATATGCAGACCGGACCAGCTTTCTGATTTCCCTATCGAATGTGACCAATCGTGTTTCTGTGGACAAGTGTATCTAGATGCATACATTTCGACATGCATACAAATATCGGGGCATAAATGACGCTGAGTCCCAAGATGCAACGGCGCAGTTAAAATTAGTCCATGCTTATTGGCGTTGAGGATTATGTACGGCGACGAGAGTGGAACGAAGAGTAGATGATCTAAATATTTGCAGTTATTAGCTCAAATATTCCCAAATTAATCGTACTCTATGGTATGTGTAGGACGTACCTAAGTAGCAAAGATTCCTATAAATACCTCTAAAAGTATTGGTAACCCAAAGGAAGGTAACCCAACAATTTTCACGATACAATGTAAATGTTCCGAATAAAGAGCTTCCAACCATAAGCCAACCTGTAACGATATGCCATAGCTTACTCAACTAAAATTAATGCCAGAAGCTTGCTGACATGCCAGAAGCTAACAACTCACGACCAGAAATGAGGACGTCCTGCCAAACGGATTGTGCGACCACCTGAAAACAGCTCGCATGGAGACGAACGAATGCCCTTGTCATGCACGGAAGATCGAAAACAGCAGGCTGTCGCCTGAGTGTTTGATCTATACCAAGACATTACAAAAATTGAAGGGGAAGGTCCTATCAAATGCTGTCGGATGTCTGGGTGAGGGAGACTTTATCGTTTGTACAAACTGGGGACAATTGGTGGTGGTTGCATGGTGATACCTGAATCAGAGAATGTGGCGGGGAGCACCCTTTCATCACAACTTTGAAATATACTTAGCCCTTGTTGTGTTTCCGTTTGCGCCCCCTGCCGACTGTGCACTGTACTTGAGTACGCCCATGCCCGGACCTCGCCCGAGGCCCTGAGGCGACTGCGGCCGCCTGAGGGCGGCCGGCCAACCTGTTCCCAGTCTTCCTCACCCGGTCGTCTGCTCGCATGCGCGCAGTCAGTCTTGATCTCTCTCGCGTTATAGACAGTGCGCCATTTCGGTATAATATAGGAGAAGGAGAGAGGCTCGACAAGACCTAGTTTTCACTGGCGATCGAGCACAAGAAGCTGCCCGCTGCCCCATCCACCCTCTCCCAACTGTCTCGTAGGTGTCCTTATTAGGGCATCTACGGGAAGCTCTGCCCCCCGGGTGACGTCAGCCACCCGGACCACTAGTTGGTTGTTAGCCGGACTAGCCGGCCGACGCCACTAGTCGGTTGCTCCCGGAATAGCCGGCGTAGCCCCCCTCCCACTCCCCTTCGGCCCAGCGGTGCTCTCGAGCACCGTCGGGAAACCGACCTGTAACAGCGGTCAGTTTTGATTGTTTTTGTCCCATCCCACCCAATAGGTTAGAGCCGACAGAGGTACCTTTCTGGTTTAATGGATCGGGCTAGCGGTCTTTGACCGTGACTGCGCCCGCCTCTGTTCGGCTACTCCCATCCCTCCAAACACTGTGTCTCTCTCCCCCTTTCGCACGACAGTTCTCTTCACACTTTTCCTTGCAGCACCCCTTCAGGGTGCCTTTCTTGTCAGCACCCCTTCAGGGCGCACTTCTACACAAGCACTCTCCTCCCCACTCCCCCCTGGGGTAAGCACCCCCACCCCCGCCCCGGTATGCCCGGGACCCCCGCCCCCCCCTCGGAGGACGGAGGACGCCGGCCCCGGCCGGGAGCCCGTTTGCCCCCTTCCCGGGACCCTCCTGAGGGAGAGTCTTTCCTGCTGCTAGCCAGGAAGGAGGGTTCCTTCGCAAGGACGTCGCCCTTCGCCATAGCGAGGCAGATAGATGAGTGGACCGGGGAGGTGGCCTCAGCCAAGGTTCTCCGGTCCGGGGCCCTCCTGGTGAGGGTAAAGGAGGCGACCCAGGCCCGCGCCCTCCTCAACATCTGCCGCTTCCTCGGTGAGGAGATCACCGTAGAGCTGGCTGACCGACTCAACCTGACGTGGGTGACCGCGTACGCCCCGGAGCTCGCGGAGCTCTCAGAGGAAGAGCTCCTCGCGGAGCTCCATCCCCAAGGGGTGTGCGAGGTCACCCGCCTCGGCCGCCGACCCGGCCCGGTTATCAAGTTCGGGTTCAGGTCCCTGACCCCTCCGAGCCACCTGATGGCCGGATACCTAAGGATCGGCCTCCGCCCGTGGACCCCGCCCCCGGCCCGCTGCACACTGCCAGCGTTATGGCCACCTGACCAGGGCATGCCGAGCCAAAGAACCGATCTGTGGGCGCTGCGCTGGAGTCCACCCGACGGACGCATGCGCATCAGAGGAGGTACGATGCGTGGCGTGCCAGGGACCCCACCCCGCGTCGTCCCCGCGTTGCCCGGCCTGGCTAGAGGCCAAGGAGCGGCAGCAGCGGCGCTACGCAGCGCGGGCCACCCCGACAGCCCACCCCACCAGCTGTCTGGACCCGGCCTCGTCTGGCCCCACTGTGGCCGACTGCAGCCGAGGCGGCCGCCCGACCTCGCCCCTTCCATCCAGAGCCCTCCGAGCCCTCCAATCCACATTTCCCCCCCCCCGCCTCCGGCGAAGTGCCCCGCCCCACGGCAGGCTCCTCCGCTCCCCGGCACCAACACCGTCGACAGGCCGCCCCGCCGCCGGCCACGCGCCCCGCTCCAGACGCGGGCCCCTCCGACGCACGGCTCCCCCACCTCCACCATGTCGCTCCGCCGCCGGCCTCACGCCCGGCTCCCCTAGCGGGCGGCTCAAACGCCCGCCCCCCACCCCCAACGCCACCAGGATGCTCCGCCCAAGGCGCGGGCATCATCCACCCCCCCCCTCAGGATCGCCACCCCTCCCCATCCCCCGGGCCCAGCCACCCCTCCCGCTCCCCGAGCCCGGATCCCCCTGGGGATCTAGAGCCACCCTCACCTTCACAGGGGTCGTCCGACTCATACGAGACGGACGACTCCCTCACGCCCTCCCCACCACACACACGCCTGCGAGGGCGTGAGCACCAACAACACTAATGCAGACACCCACCACTGAATTCTTGCTCCAATGGAATACGAGGTCACTCATATCCCATTGGGCAGAATTCAAGGAATATATCATTAAAAATAAACCATTGATTGCCGCCGTTCAGGAGACCCGATGGCGCGACAATGACCCATATAATTTTAATATCTTTGGTTATTCCCTCTATACCAACAACATAAATTCTACATCCCGCGGCGGCGGGGTTGCCTTATTTATCTCAGACACCCTCCTCCATCGTCAGATCAACATTGATAATAACCTAAATTTATTGCTGTTTCTGTCCAAATTGCACAACTAGAGCTCACTATACTCTCTCTTTATCTCTCCCCTTCTCTTACACTATCCTTAACTTCTGTGACCGACCTCTTCGGTCTTCTTCCTCACCCCTGTCTGGTGCTGGGTGACCTTAATGCCCACCACCAGGCATGGGGCTGTCACACCACATCACCTCGCGGACACCACATCGAAACACTTCTCAACACCCACAACATGGTCTTTTTAAATGACCAAACACCCACACACAACACCGACATCGCCCCGTACCGTCCATCTGCCATTGACCTCTCTTTGGCCTCGGCCTCCATCTCACCCCTCTTTTCTTGGCACGTGCAACCCGACCCCCTTTTTAGCGATCACTTTCCCATACATATCATGCTTGAACGCTCAGCCCAGGCTAGAGATTACTCATTTGTACCCCGCTGGAATGTTCGCAAGGCGAAATGGCCATCTTTCTCCCAGGAAATTGACACCGTCTTCCCTCCTCATTCTCACCCCCCAATTTCAGCTTTTCTTGACACCATATTACTCGCGGCAGAAAATCATGTCCCCCACACTCGTCGCTCCCCGGCCGTCACCACGTGCCGTGGTGGAACGACGAGTGTCAACGCGCCGTCGCTCTGCGGCGGCGGGCTGAGCGTAAATTTCGCAAAAATCTCACCCCACAAAACATGTTAGAAGCCCGCGAGGCTAAAAAACGTTGTCAGCAGATTATCCTTGCGGCCAAAAAACGCAGCTGGCAACTCTATTCAAACTCATTCAACCGTTTTACCCCATCGGCAAAATTTGGACCCAAATTCGCTCCTTTTGCAAATGGCAGATCCCCACACCGCGGATTCCCACAACTGACAATTAACCAACGCAGCATCACAGAACCCTCAGACGTCGCGGAACACTTTGCCACCTATTATGCTGACATCTCCTCAAATACACAATACTCGCAACACACCATCGACTTCCTACAAACCACTCTCGCCACCTGCAACTTTACCTCGGACAACACTGAACCATATAATGCCCCCTTTACTCCCTATGAACTAAATTTATCCCTTTCCAAAGTAACCAACACTGCGGCTGGCCCTGACCAATTGGCATACCCCTTCTTCCAAAATATATCCGACTCCGGAAAAGACAACCTCCTTTCGGCACTAAACCAACTATGGACTGACGGCACCTTCCCCCCTTCCTGGTCTACTAGCACTATCATTCCTATCGCTAAACCTCGCAAACCTCGCGACCTTCCCTCTAGCTATCGACCTATCTCTCTCACTAGTTGTGCCTCTAAAATATTTGAGCGCATGGTCAATGGACGAATCAGAGTCCACCTCGAAAACAACGAAATTATCTCCCCCTTTCAAAGCGGCTTTCGACCCAGACACAGCACCGCCGACAACCTCATCCAAATAGTTGACTCCATACAGCGCGGCTTCATGAAAAAAAACATGAAACCGTCGCACTTTTTCTCGACTTAAAATCCGCATTCAATAAAGTACACAGTTCGGCCCTTCGAATCAAATTACATCGTATTGGCATCAGAGGCAGAATGGCAAAATTTATCACCAACTTTCTCGCTAATAGAACATTCACCGTCCGCTGCGGCAACATCCATTCTCGGCCCCAAAAACTTGATCAAGGCGTCCCACAAGGCAGCGTGTTATCCCCCACCCTCTTTCTTATCATGATCAATGATGCTCTCGCTGACCTCCACAAAATTTCCCCCTGTCTAAAATACTCCATTTACGCCGATGAT
Source organism: Ashinkailepas kermadecensis (assembly GCA_034440615.1). Lineage (NCBI taxonomy): Eukaryota > Metazoa > Arthropoda > Thecostraca > Neolepadidae > Ashinkailepas > Ashinkailepas kermadecensis. The sequence continues at coordinate 414,814 of JAOTOM010005136.1, read as the reverse complement.
TTGGCCATCTGGTGCACGCACCCATCGGCAGACAAAGCAAATTACTTCATGCAGCGCGCCATGAATCAAATTGATTCCTGGTGCTCCCTCTGGGGACTGCAAATCTCCCCAGCGAAATCCGTCACAATGCTTTTCTCCCGGCTCCACTCGTACATCCCACCTCTTACACCGCTCCGTTATCGCGACCAAATTATCCCTCACCAAACCACCTTCACCTATCTTGGCATCGTACTAGACAAAAGTCTTTGTTTCGGCCCCCATATTGCTTATCTAAAACAACGTTGCGCAAAACGCCTAAATCTCCTGCGCTGCATCTCCGGTCGCGACTGGGGTGCAGACAGGGCTACCCTCAACACAATGTATATTGCTCTGATTCGCTCAATCCTGGAATACAATGCGTTTATCTTCGATCATATATCTCCTACACACATCGCAACACTTGAACGCATACAGAATCACGCACTTCGCCTCATCACCGGAGCACACCGCACCACGCCCATCACTAGTCTCCGGGCTGAGGCCCACCTCCCCAGCTTACAACACCGCAGAACACTCCAACTAGTTAGATACCACTTTCGGACCACAACACAGCACAACCACCCTGCCAGTCTCGCACTCTCTAAACCTCCCGTTCGACGTTCATATAATAGAAACAAACACAATATTGCCATACATTTGAACCATGTCCTTACTTTCGCACTCAAATTCCCCAAGGTAATCCCCGGCAAATTGCCTCCCCTACTCCCGTTTTGGCACATGTATCACCCCAATCTCGAATATCTCTTCCGCCAAAACAAAAATTACTTTCCCCCCTCGAAACTCAACTAACATTTTTCGAATATCAAGCAGCCCACCCCCATTACACATACTTCTACACGGATGGCTCCCGTACCACAGACGGTACGGGAGCTGCCTGGTGCGGTGGACCCAACTTTGGCCAAATAAAATTAACACCACACCACTCGGTTTACACTTCAGAGTTAGTCGCAATCTTCACCTGTCTACACCACATTATTCAACACCACATCACCACACCAACCATCATCTGCACTGACTCACGTTCATCCATCGACGCTCTCGCAGCCATACACAACACTACACACCCCACACTCCACGCTATCCGTCAACTCTATCACACCCATCATGCTCACCTCCAACTCACACTGCTCTGGATTCCTGGCCACATGGGGATTCCGGGCAACGAGCGGGCGGATGAGCTCGCTCGTCGAGCTATTGACCTCCCACCCGCCCCCAACCTCCCAGTTCCCCCGGTGACCTTTTGTCCCTCACCAACCAATTATTTAACACATATCTCCAGGCATGCTGGAACCACAACACTACACATTTACACCACATTAAACCCCTTCTCGCCAAATGGCCCTCTTCCCGACAACACACACGCACACATGAGATCCTCCTTGCCCGGCTCCGACTCGGGCACACAAAACTCACACATGATTTCCTCTTCCGCCAACTTCGCCGCGCTCCGCCTTGCCAAACATGTGATGTACATAACTCTGTGGAACATTTCTTACTTATTTGCCCTGCCTACCAATTACAACGTCGCCCCCTTCTTTCCTACATTGCCCAACATCGGATTCCACTTTCACTGCCAAGCCTTCTCGGTGACAAACACCCGGAGCTCATTGAGCTACTATTTACATTCTTCACAGCACCAAACTTGAGGAAGTAATCTTGAGCATATTAAACACAAACTTGACTAATCATCTCCGTCGTCGCAAAACACATACATATAGGTTATTTCACACTAGGTAGGCAGAGACCAGTCCAATTTGGCCATAACGGACGGTTCTCCATATAAATTGTGCTTGGTTTTTACCTACGGGTTTTCCCAGCGTTAACTCAAACATACACCTACACATACAGGGTTGGGCCCGACGCCCACGACTCGCCCTGGGCGTCGGGCCTCCGCTTCGCCTTTCAGGTCGCAGGTGGGCAGTGGAGCCTCTCCGCAGGTTACGATGCTGCCCACCCTCCAAGTGTCCTTCTAAGTGTCGTGTATGTATGTATGTATGTATATGTTTCACCTGTGTATGTATGTATCGGCCCTTACGCCACGTTCCTTGCTTGCCGGCGTCTCATCTTTCCTCTCTTTCTTATTTGATATAACCGGATGCCACATAAGCCGGATTAACGTAACTCCTTCTTTAACGTAGCATATCTCTAGCGGATGGCACTTTGCCTCTGCTAAAGATAAAAAATTTTTTTTTTTTTTTTTTGTTTTTTTTTTTTGTCCATCTCTCCCCATGGTCGCGGGCGAAGAGAAGAGGGGTGGGGGCCCCCCCCCCTCATTTTTTTTTTTTGGTGTTTTCTTCTTCTTTACCCCTCCCCCTTCTTTTTGTTGGGGGGGGGGGGTTTTTTTTTTTTTTTTTTTTAGAGGGGGAGGGGGCCTTGGTTTTTTTTTTTTCCCCCTTTTTGTTTTTTTAAATTTTTAATTTGCGCCCTTGGGGGGTTTTTACCCAACCTATTTAAACCCCCCCCTCCCCCATTTATTTTTCCCCCTCGAATTATTTTCAGAAATCAACTCCCGTGGCTGCTTGCAATTATTTGTGAATCTCTAGGTAAAATATAGCAGTCCCGATTTAGTCTCTGCACTTGCATTAATGTCTGGGGCCATCACTGGAGTATTTCTGTCGTGTGTAAATGCTAGTTTTGGCATTTTTACCGTAGTTATTGGGTACACATGGTTGATATTTCAGATTTTGGGATGCCTTCATACTTCGCTGACTCATTCCCATAATGCACATTTCAAAGCGATAGTATTATTGACCTTAATGAACCTCGACTGGCTATGGATTTCTGTATCTAGCATGCATTGCAGAACATGCCATACGAGCTGAAGTAAAGCTGTGACAAAATGCACGCTCCCTTTCTTCCATTGCTTTCTAAGTTTGCACGGAACGAGCCACATGAAAGTCGGCAGATATATGGGAAGCTGAACTACACTAGATAACTTAAAGGCTCTCGATCCGAATACATTATGTGCACAGCTACGCTAAAGCCTCCGACACCCACCGATTTGGCTCCACTTTTACGAAGTGCTACCTGACTTGGAGAATGTTGCCAATTAAAACAAAGTATTAAATTGGGGAGTCAAGGATTGGTTGTATGGCAAACAATCCCACGGCAGTTATTTCGCGGTTCTCGCACATTAGGGATCAAGAGCAACAGGGCTGAAGCGTAGAAGGCCGCCGAGCGTTGAAACCACAACACAGCCTCGAAAAATTATCTCGGTTGTTGAGGGTTAAAGATTTCTACACAATCCTGCTAAATGTGTACAAGGAGTACTTAAGAAAAGGCGACTGACTGGGAACATGCCTCAGTGCACATAGATAATGAGAAGCTCTCTTACCTTTGTGGTGTTGAATTCTCTGTGTGAAGCCGGCCTGTTTGAAGTAGCCGTTTTCGGCATCGGCAGCTGTCGCCAGGACCGGCAGTGTCATCACAAGCAACACCGTGCTGCACACTTGGTCCATCGCCATGGCGGAGGTCACCTGGAGCCGCTGCGGTTCCGAGTCACTCTGGCGTCACTGTTGGCGTTGGTGATGTCACACTGGCCGCCAGAGCCGTCTCACTGTCGCCGATGATACCGCTGTCACGCCGGTCGGTGATGTCACACTGGCCGATGATGTCACATTGCGCGATGACGTCACGCTGTAGCCGATGCACCCGCCAACAGGAAGAGACCGTTCAGTTTTCTGCCGGCAGCCAATGGTCGCCGGGTCAGCAGCTGGGAGTGACACGCTACGTGTGACGCCTACGTGTGGTGATGTGTGACGTCTCTGTATAGTGACATGTGACGCCTCTGTGGGGTGATGTGTGACGTCTCTGTATAGTGACATGTGACGCCTCTGTGTGGTGATGTGTGAAGCCTCTGCATGGTCACGTATGCCGCCTCTGCATGGTGAGGTGTGACGCCTCTGTGGGGTGCTTGTGACGCGTCTGTGAGGTGATGTGTGACGCCGTGCAGGGTGATGTATGTCGCCTCTGCATGGTGAAGTGTGACGCCTTGTGGGGTACTTGTGACGCGTCTGTGAGGTGATGTGTGGCGCCCCTGCAGGATGACGTGTGACGCCTTTGTGGGGTGCTTGTGACGCGTCTGTGAGGTGATGTGTGACGCCCCTGCAGGGTGACGTGTGACGCCTTTGTGGGGTGCTTGTGACACATCGGTGAGGTGATGTGTGACGCCCTGCAGGGTGATGTATGCCGCCTCTGCATGGTGAGGTGTGACGCCTCTGTGGGGTGCTTGTGACGCGTCTGTGAGGTGATGTGTGACGCGTCTGTGAGGTTATGTGTGACGTCCCTGCAGGGTGACGTGTGACGCCTCTGTGGGGTGCTTGTGACGCGTCTGTGAGGTGATGTGTGACGCCCTGCAGGGTGACGTGTGACGCCTTTGTGGGCTGCCTGTGACGCGTCTGTGAGGTTATGTGTGACGTCCCTGCAGGGTGACGTGTGACGCCTTTGTGGGGTGCTTGTGACGCGTCTGTGAGGTGATGTGTGACGTCCCTGCAGGGTGACGTGTGACGCCTTTGTGGGGTGCTTGTGACACATCTGTGAGGTGATGTGTGACGCCCTGCAGGGTGATGTATGCCGCCTCTGCATGGTGAGGTGTGACGCCTCTGTGGGGTGCTTGTGACGCGTCTGTGAGGTGATGTGTGACGCGTCTGTGAGGTTATGTGTGACGTCCCTGCAGGGTGACGTGTGACGCCTTTGTGGGGTGCTTGTGACGCGTCTTTGAGGTGATGTGTGACGCCCTGCAGGGTGACGTGTGACGCCTTTGTGGGGTGCTTGTGACGCGTCTGTGAGGTGATGTGTGGCGCCCCTGCAGGATGACGTGTGACGCCTTTGTGGGGTGCTTGTGACGCGTCTGTGAGGTGATGTGTGACGTCCCCGCAGGGTGACGTGTGCCGCCTTTGTGGGGTGCTTGTGACGCGTCTGTGAGGTGATGTGTGACGCCCCTGCAGGGTGACGTGTGACGCCTTTGTGGGGTGCTTGTGACACATCTGTGAGGTGATGTGTGACGCCCTGCAGGGTGATGTATGCCGCCTCTGCATGGTGAGGTGTGACGCCTCTGTGGGGTGCTTGTGACGTGTCTGTGAGGTGATGTGTGACGCGTCTGTGAGGTTATGTGTGACGTCCCTGCAGGGTGACGTGTGACGCCTCTGTGGGGTGCTTGTGACGCGTCTGTGAGGTGATGTGTGACGCCCTGCAGGGTGACGTGACGCCTTTGTGGGGTGCTTGTGACGCGTCTGTGAGGTGATGTGTGACGCGCCTGTGAGGTTATGTGTGACGTCCCTGCAGGGTGACGTGTGACGCCTTTGTGGGGTGCTTGTGACACATCTGTGAGGTGATGTGTGACGCCCTGCAGGGTGATGTATGCCGCCTCTGCATGGTGAGGTGTGACGCCTCTGTAGGGTGCTTGTGACGCGTCTGTGAGGTGATGTGTGACGCGTCTGTGAGGTTATGTGTGACGTCCCTGCAGGGTGACGTGTGACGCCTTTGTGGGGTGCTTGTGACGCGTCTGTGAGGTGATGTGTGACGCCCTGCAGGGTGACGTGTGACGCCTTTGTGGGGTGCTTGTGACGCGTCTGTGAGGTTATGTGTGACGTCCCTGCAGGGTGACGTGTGACGCCTTTGTGGGGTGCTTGTGACGCGTCTGTGAGGTGATGTGTGACGCGCCTGTGAGGTTATGTGACGCCCTCAGGGTGACGTCCCTGCAGGGTGACGTGTGACGCCTATTATGTGGGGTGCTTGTGACGCGTCTGTGAGGTGATGTGTGACGCGCCTGTGAGGTTATGTGTGACGTCCCTGCAGGGTGACGTGTGACGCCTTTGTGGGGTGCTTGTGACGCGTCTGTGAGGTGATGTGTGACGCGCCTGTGAGGTTATGTGTGACGTCCCTGCAGGGTGACGTGTGACGCCTTTGTGGGGTGCTTGTGACGCGTCTGTGAGGTGATGTGTGACGCCCTGCAGGGTGACATGTGACGCCTCTGTGGGGTGCTTGTGACGCGTCTGTGAGGTGATGTGTGACGTCCCTGCAGGGTGACGTGTGACGCCTCTGTGGGGTGCTTGTGACGCGTCTGTGAGGTGATGTGTGACGCGTCTGTAAGGTGATGTGTGACGCTCCTGCAGGGTGACGTGTGACGCCTTTGTGGGGTGCTTGTGACGCGTCTGTGAGGTGATGTGTGACGCCCTGCAGGGTGACATGTGACGCCTCTGTGGGGTGCTTGTGATGCCTCCATGAGGTGACGTGTGACGCGTCTGTGTGGTGACGCGTGACGCCTACGTGTAGTGATGCATGAGGCCTTTGCAGAGTTACGCGCGACACCTTTGCAGGGTGACGGGTGCGCAGCGATGTTCGGCTTTCCGCGGTCCAGCTGTGGGCCAGGTGCACCCCAGGGCTGCCCCAGACCTCAGCTCCGGCCAGGTACACAAGTCAGCACAAACCGGCCGGGCGATCTGCCCAACCCAGCATCGACCCGTGATAATTTCGACCCCGAAGCAGACTAGACCATACTAGTCCAGTATACTAGACCATCGCCTTTGCTGCTTCTCTCGCAGGTCACACCAGCCTTCTCTTCTATACCCCAGCACCATTTCATACCAGGATCCTAAGCACGGGTGCAGGGATTCCTCTTCAAACACAACACTTCACTATGGCACCTGGTGCAAGATATATCCTGGACAGCCTGGCAGTTGGTTCCTGTTCAGCGCTCGAGGTGAGATTAGCTAAACTCCAGGCAAGATGGAAGACCAAAGGAAACAAAATTTGCGTGTCGTGAAAAGTCATGTGCACAAATTTGCAATGCTGTGTGCCTGCTCACCGACGTAGGTACAGAGTTACAGAGTTGCTACAGCGACAGGTTGTTGCAAAAGCAATAACCATGATGTCGTGCTTTATACCAAGCCCTCACGGCATCACTTCTTCCCTACCCCAACTCCTAAGCTATGACAATTGTATTATTGGCTCTATAACGTTGACAGGCAAAAGAAACAAAAATGACAGTGCTCCGTTTTGTTTCTCACGCCACCACATTTCACCATGGCCTGTGGAATGTCTCCAGACTCCCACTGCCCTGCCGGCACTATGTTCGTGTGTCACCGGCTGTTAATGAGGCGCCGCTATCATCTGCTTCCGCCGTCAGCCATCACGCTAGCTCTGATTGGTTAGGGTCGGAGTCACCGAAGCGTTGATTGGCGTGCTCCGCAGACAGGTTAGCCAGGCGGAACGCCAGTAAGCCTCCCCGAGGTCAGGCAACACCCAGCTGGTGTCTCACCAGCCGATCAGTCCCCCACCGTGAAACACCTGGCAGCGACAATTACGCCTCACCTGGCGCTATGGCATTATCTGAGGCCCGGAACTACATTACCTCCGCGTTACGCAGATGGGTGCCGGTGATCCAAACCGTCGTCACCAAAATGACTACGTCGAGGTTAGGTACGTTCGGGTCACGCCCCCAAGCCACCTCCCGACAGGCCCATCCCAGACCCGGGCCGGCGGGAGACGCCAGCACGCGTGGTGATCCGATCCACTACAGCTGTTGGATACTATTTAAATAGAGATTAGGATGCAGCTTCATGAATAAAAAGATGCGGCCAATATAGCCGTCAGCGACGTTCAGAGATTTCTTCCGCATAAGCTGGCGCCAACACCCACCCCAGAGATCATGGCAGAGAGGCATCACCACTCAAATAGCCGTCATCGGTATATGTAATCATCGCAAAATGGTACCGCTCTATCGTGCTAACTTCAGTTGCTGCCAAAATATTGGAAGATTATGACCGACAAAAACCCGCGTGGTGCTTCCTCGGTCGCAATTGATCTATCCATATGAACAGAGTTTGGTGTACTTACATTCTCAAACGCTCGAAGAATCTTTATTCACATAACTTCTGGTCCGAAGCACACCGAATGACGTCAATCGAGCAATTGATGCATAATAAGATCAGTAATTATATTAGGAAGGTTCCTGATGGCAGAGCTCGGAGCTGCAGATTATTACGCTAAACACTACTTCTAGCCCACAGTTAAGATGCCGGAGGGACTTGGCGAGCGCTAAAATAAAGTAAAATCTTCGATGGAGTTTCACTTTAGAAGTGAAGCTTGAGTGTTACAGGTCTTTATAATGCTGAAAGGAAAACAGCATTAAAAGTATTCTGTAGTACGGGAACTATCCCACCGTAGGCGGGGCAGGGGTGGGGAAGGAGACAGTTCATTTTAAAGAAAATTATTTCGATGCGACGCCCATAGGGTCAATGTTACACTCATCCAAAATTCGACCACCGCTGCCTCTCTCGCCCCGATTCCCATGCCCATGCAGGTAATGCAGATCCAATACCAAATATTATTGTTGCAGTGGAACACAAGTTTTCTTTCAATTGGAACCGTTTTGCGCACCCTGCAACACCGTTTTTCTCTCAATTTATATTCCTTTTCGTACCTTGGAGCACTGCTGTTGCTGATTGTCCCCAGCCACTTTTCTCAATTCCTTTAATCCTAGAAACATTTATATGATCAAATGTCCAATTGACCAGTCCAATTGACATGGCAGGGCTTACATAGCAACAAGTCGGCTGAGCTGAGATTCCATTGTAACCCACCCGACCAGTGTGGGCGACAGCTGCCCGATTGTGCGTGCTGCTGGGACAGAGGACTGTCAGGTGGTGTGTGCTGCTGGGACAGAGTACTGTCCGGTGGTGTGTGCTGTTGGAACAGAGGACTTTCCCAGTGGCACATAGCTGCTGGGACAAAGGACTGCCCGGTGGCGTAAGCTGCTGGGACAGAGGACTGCCCGGTGGTGTGTGCTTTTAGGACAACGAACTGCCTGGTCGTGTGTGCTGTTGGGACAAATAACTGCCCGGTGGTGTGTGTTGTTGGGACAAAGGACTGTCCCGTGGTGTGTGCTGTTGGGACAAAGAACTGCCCGGTGGTGTGTGCAGTTTGGACAAAGGACTGCCCGTTGGTATGGGCTGTTGGGACAGATGACTTCCCAGTAGTGCGCTGCTGGGACAGAGGACTGCCCGGTGGTGTGTGCTGTTGGGGCAGAGGACTGCCCGATGGTGTGTGCTATTGGGACAGAGGACTGCCCGGTGGTGTGTGCTGCTGAGATAGAGGACTGCCGGTGGTGGGAAATGTTGGGTTTGTGCTTTTGGCTTCTGGATTTGGACAGCATAATTGCTGACTCTTAAAATCAGGCAACATAATTTGCATGGGCTTTGAAATGGGTAACTATATTCATTGTATTCCCCGAGTTTACGGTATCCAATTACCGAAATTTATTTATCAGTCGTGTAAGTGGGAAAACGCAATTGAGGTGAGTCAGAATCATCATTGGTTATCTTCTAGACGTATTTAGCTTAACCCGCTATATGTATGAAGTAATGTCCCGTATATTCTATTGAAAAGCAATAACTTGCTTTTGATCATCGCCCGGGAACATCATTCGGATTTTGTGGAAAGAGGAAAGGGATCATGTTCTGAGGCGTTTTTGATGACAAAAATCCCGCATAAAACTGTTTTTGCAGCTTTGGTAGTGGGCACAGCTAGAAGGAAGCAATGTGCACAACAGTCCACGGACTGAGCAGTGGGGGACCACAGACCGGTCACAAGTTAATGGACTGACCAGTGGAGACCACAGACCGACCGCAGACTAGTCAGTGAATGGACCATAGACTGGTGAAAAGTCCCCCAGACTGACAAGTGGGGGGGGTCGCAGACCGCTGACAAGTTCATAGACTGACCAGCGGGGGGGGGCACAGACCGGTCGCAGCTTCACAGACTTGCGAGTGAGGGGACCAAAGACCGGTGTCGGAACCTCGGCCTAAATAATGGGAGGACTACGAACCACAGCTGATTAGACGGCCAACTTCAGGGATCGCCACTGGTGGCAGTGTCACAGACCGGACCACCCATGGCGGCAGCACCAGGGACCAGACCACCCGCGGTAGCAGCACCAGGGACCAGACCACACGTGGTGGTAGCACCAGAGACCGGACAACCCATGATAGCAGCACCAGGAACCAGACCAGCCATGGTAGCAGCACCAGGGACCGGCACCATGGTAGCAGCACCAGGGATCATCGGGGACTAGACTGACACGACAAATTAAATAAACTGATTTGGACATATGCAGGGGCGGATCCAGGCGACAATGGGTCCATGCCCTCCGTCCCCCTCCACCAACAGGCCGATTTTCTCCGAAATTTTGCACTGAAGTGGCATTCTCCATAAATCCATCAATACGTTATGATAAATAGACCAGACGAATTGCTGTTAAAATCTGATTTTTTATAAATCGGATAATTCTTTGCAGTGTCCCCCCGAAACCAAACTTATGGATCCGCCCCTAGAAATATGTGCTGGATATTTCATTAGCCGGTTTTACAGCAGAAATTTGCTCTTGTTTAGTATAGCTGGTATAATAACTTTATAGATGGTATAAAAGTTAGCAGCTAGCATAACGCCAAATACGTTTACTTTTTACAGTAATTTTGTGTTAATTATAGTAAGGTAGTGGTCCGTTATTCGGCGTATAAACTGATATTGTACATACGAATTAATTTTCACTTCATATAACTTTGATTTGAAGATTGACATTTTTTGGTTAAAAAAACTGACATGTTCAGCCCGTTCCTCTTCCTGCAGGGTTGCCACCGTGGTACGATCGTGCCAGCTCTAGTACGCTTTCGACAAACCTGGTACGCATGTAAGATATCGGTTTCAAGCAGAGCGCCTGCTGAAGTCAGGGGCACGCAATTTTGTGCATGCCTTTTTGAAATTAATTCAACAATTGCGGATGGTTTGAATCGGCATTTCACGACACAGAATTGAAGGAACCTCACCGTTCTTTCTTTATTGGTTTATGGTGTTCCGTTCAGTTATTGTCGTGGTGTGAAATGAATGCATTCTCGACAAGAAATTCCATACCTAAAAAAGGCTCGGACAACTGGCAAGTGGTAGCATAACGTAGCAAGTCGATCAGACGGTATAGCATCGTCGCCAACAAGGCTGGAAACCTCTCACGAAGGGAGTGGGTCAAGGTCCTTATTTTCAACACATATTTTCAGATTGAATGGACCCCCGCCCCCATTCTTGGAAAACAAAATTCATTGGAAACCATTTGGAACTATTGGGATTTTCCTAGTGGTTTTAATGGTCCCTAATGGTCTGAATGCTTCCCGATGGAATTGGTTCCAATGGTCCTAATAGTATTCTGGCCAGACCAATCGGAGTTTCGATTCGGAACCTGGTGGTTCAGCGTCGTTTTCCTTGTGGCATAATAGCCCAAATGATATTAACGGCCGTCTTACTAGACATGTATGGATTGCAGTGAATAATTACGATGCATTTTAAAATGCATGGGGTCTACGCGCTAGCGGATCTAAAGGGTAGGGACACCGAGGCCATGCCCTCTCCAAACTCTCCAAGCGGCGTGAAGGGGACCAAACTATCACAGCGTCCCCCAAAACGGGACTGTAAAATGAACTCAAAATATCGATTTAATGACACACACAAGGGCATATTTTAAGAAGTTTTCCTTAGGGGAAGATGGCCACAAAATACACACCAAAATGAAGAACTTAATCGGGATCGGCAAATTGGCTCCTAAAAATGTATGCATTTACACTTCACCACGCGGCCTATGACATGTCAATCAGGACCCGGAAATTAACTCTGGAATCCCCAAATAACTCCAAATGCGTCACAAATTGAGTATGGCTCACTAAAAAAAAACGTGCCTTTGCCACGAAAGAAACGCACCGGGGCCTAAAAAATCACGACGGGAACCGGAAATGCAACTCGCACTCCGGAAAAAGGTCACAAGAACTTGTGCCTCCCGACAACACGCATTGGGGCCCCGAAGACTCGCGCCTGACCCCGAAGCAAAATCGCGCAGGAGCTCCGAAAAATAGTGGTGGGACCGCAGAATTTCCGTCGGGATGTTTACAATTTGTGCTGGGGATACAAATAAACAGTGGGGCCGAAAACTCGTGACAGGACCATATAAAAATAAATCCGAGGCTTATAAAAATCCAGCGGGGACCCCGAATCGGGGCCTGGAAAACCGACCTGGAATCCCATGAATCGTGCATAGCGCCGAAAAAAACGTCGCGACTCCCCGACAAAAATAAAATCAGGCCCGGCCCAAAAAATCGCAGTACGTCCCAGTGATGTACCATGTGCTCCAGTATCGATACCTGATGGACACGAACACACCCGGGATCTCCAGCCATGTTCGCCGGAGCGGGTAGGGTGAAAAGGTGAGTCGTAGGGGAAAGGGAGAAGGCAACCCTCTTTATAACTCAAAGACACTTCTGGGAGGTCCGAGTGTACCAGGTTCCCAAGCATTTTTTTTTGTCCTCCAGTGGCGCTCTTCGGAAGGAAAATGTGCACCTCCAGGTACATTCACAGTGGCGCCCATCCAAACAAGCTTCCCCTCATGACAATTCCTGGATCCACACCTGGTAAAACCTGATACTGTTGGTAAAGTACAACGCCCACATCAAATTCGAAACTCTGTCGGGCCAACAGCGTTACGACGTCAATCATGGTCCAACCTCTCTCAGCCACATTGGGCTATAAATGTGGTTGAGACGGTTTGCAGAACCCTCTGAACCACATTGGGTTGTCCTAACCTAACTTGACATAACTTAGCCTAACTTCCTTTTTGATGACATGTTTTTTTCAGTTTCATTTTTATCCTCAAACATTTCAAGTTAAATATCCAACCTAACTGACCCATCTCAACATCTTTTGTTGCCTTTTGGAGGTAAAATTAACTTGTGAACAATTTAAACTGCAATAATTCCATAGTTTATTCAATTTGCCATGACTGTAAGACAAAAACTCTCCTTTGAAAACTTCGGCAACCTTTGATCTGATCCAGGATCACAAAATTCCAAACCCAAATAATTTGGCATATACCTAAAATAAATTGCAATAGTTGAATGGCACTGAGAGGCATTCAACTGTCTTGTCAGCACTTGTCATGTCAGACATTGGTCATGTCAGCAAGCAAGAAATTCAGCTTTAAAAATTTCCCCCTTGGACCTAGCACAAAATCTAGAAAAGTAAAAACCTTATAGGTACCTATGTGTCACATGCTGAATTGTCTGCAGAAGGCATATGCACCTCCATGAAGTATTTTGTATGAGTAAGGTATGTTCATAATATTTTTTCCATATGGTAGACATGGACATCACACAGGATTACACAAGCAGAAACCTCACTCAATTATGACATGTTCAATCATCTTGTGGAGGTTTCATAATGATCAGATACGTAGCTTCTAAGATTAGCCATGTCTGCATGCCAAAAATGAGATTTAATGAAGAATTTCACCCTTATGGCAGGCCAGTCACCCAAATTTAAACTATGTGCACTTGGCACACTTGGTAAACTATGCACATATCACACTTGCCTCATCCCTTGATTAGACAGTGGTCCCTCTTGTCTGTTTACCTTCCTCCCCATTACACATAGGTAAGGAGCATGAGCAGGCTATATCTAAAATTGTACAGGCCATTTAGGAAAAAATAAGTTGTGAATCACAAGAAAAGCTACTACACTTGATGGAGAAGCATAGCGCATATCTGCCTACGAAAACATTTCGTTGGCAACTATCAACAAACTTTTTAATGTTCCATATATAATTCACTGATGCCTGCATACGGCTATGGCTGGTGCCGCTGGTGCATGGGCCTACTTCCCATGCCAGAAATCTAACTAGGCTTTTTTTCAAAAAAATAAACCACGATGAAAGAAAAAAATAGATGGGACAGATGAAAAATAATAGCACACAGCCTCCGAGCAAGTCATTTTTCCTGAAAAAGACATTAAAATAGCTTTAAAATCTGTACATATACAATCCCTTTCAACCCTCACCGACCAAACTCAGACGGTAGTGTACAGGTGACGGCTCGCAGATCTGCACGCACCACAAAGTAAGAAATTCAGCTAATCGGCGGCTAAGGATCGGAATATATGACGCTTTCTAAGACACAAACGTGCACATCATTTGCCATCTGACAAATGACGATCGTCTGGTCCAAGTCGCGGCCAGATACCTGCCAGTTGAACTAGAGATGAGTGCGATTGCCGTTTGGTTACGTAGGCTAGAAGTTTGTTGTCGTGGTTTACGCAATAAGTTATTTTTCGTTTGTAAGCTTTCGATCTATTCGATTGGATGAATATTTCTGACCTGAAATGGATATTATCATTGGAACTACTATTCGCGTGTATTTTTTACTTCACATTACTTTATGTCGGATCGCTCTATCTCGGAGACCGAGTGGTCTGGCAACACAGCAGAATCCGCTGTAAAATCGGCTATTGAAACCTTAACCGGCAGACCATGCCACAGGCAGGGAATTCCCAGCCGGCATGCTGCTGCAGGCGGTGTCATGGCATATTCGGTTGAGTCATATGCAATGCCAACACTTGGAGCGACAGGTTTTATGTACCATTTCATTCAGTGCGAGAGATTCGAAGCAGACGCGCGAACTAAATGTTGTTGCCTAGGATTTCAGCATTTGGTAGATAATAAATAAACAGTCATGTCGCCATAGTTTAAGCAGCCCACTCGGCCAAACTAAGCACTGACGAAATCGTACATTTGAAGAGTCATCGAAGCATGTTGATAAAAGTTACATCTTCGCAATTCACACTTGCCAAGCCTTCCAATGGTATACCTTGTCATTTGAGCATTTGGCACTTTAACCACTTCCAGTGAATTGGACAGGTGTCACGAAGTGATGTGAACCTGTTTTCGGTCAGCAAGGCCGTGTATCGTTATGCTGGTCACCGGTTTCTTGTATGGCAACCGTTGAAAGATATGACGCGATTTCGAATGGTAAGGTTCACATATGGATCATGTGTGCGTCAAAGTAGAATCGATGTCGGTACTTCAGTGGCGCGGAACATTTATGCATAAACCGCACATGAAACATCGTCGCACCACTCCGGCAGTGCACAGGTACCCACCGATCCCTCAGTATGTCCCATTACGCATCGCCGGAGGCCCAGTTCTACCGACCCTCATCGCTGCCACTCCTTCCCTTGCTGAGTGGAATTACCCGGAATGCACATGTGCCGCCGAATCTCTCCAAAGCGCACCCTGGACAACTCGTGTCAAGTCTCACCACTTTACACCAGAAGAGCCCCCCCCCAGTCCAACTCTCACCACCAGAAGAGCGCGCACCAGGAGCGCGCACCAGAATCACGCACCACACCCTCGCCAGTCGGCGGCAGACTGCCTCACCACTGCACCAGGAGCGCGCACCAGGAGCGCGCACCAGAATCACGCACCACACCCTCGCCAGTCCGCGGCCGACTGACCGCCGCGCTCCAAAACACGCGGACTTGGCCGGTACGGAGCGGCGAGGTGGAGAGCTGCCGGTCACCAGGTGGCTCCTCGGTCGGCGCCGGCAGCAGCAACCGCCTCCGCCTCGGGGCATACACCTACATTTGCAGAAGCATGGAGACCAGGGGCGGAGTGTTTTTTTAATCCCTTTGTGGATACCTGAGCACGCACAAGTCCAAAACGAGCACACCCAACTGTTTCTGAGCACTAACAAAACAACGATTGTCACCCTTCTGAAGAATACCCATACAATCATCCAAAATAAACCTGGAATGGTGTAATATACGGGTTGGAAATCATAACACACCGGTCCACATGACCTCACCCATGCACCACCCCAGTCAATGTACCCGAAGCACGCTGATAGCACTACAGACACTGGAACAGGACACTGCAAAGGTCTTCTTAGAACGTTTAGGATCGAGTAGGTTGGTATGAATTAATTTTGACTAGCATACATCTCGTGCTTTGTTTTTCGCCTTTGACGAAAAACGAGGTACCAAGTTAATATTAACGTAGTTTAACGCGTATCATCCCAGAACCCTAACCTTTCTGAATTGGCTGAGCGAGGCCAGTGGCGTTGCCAATGGGTCGCAGTGGCGTAGCCAAGGGAGGGGCGAAGTGGGCAGCATCCCCCCTCCCTCTGGAGGGTCGGAGGAGGTCCTCCAGGCGACCGCCTTGAAGGGCCCTTTCCTTAAGGGGCCCCTGGAGACATCGATGCAGGGGCCCGCAGGGCTCCCTGGGCCGACATAAAGGGCTCCTGGACTGACGTGAAGGGCCCAGGGATGACGGAAAGGGTCCCGGGCCGATGAAGAGAACCCCGAGTCAACGGAGAGTGCCCTTGGCAAGATGTTGAGGGCCACCCTTGGCTGGGCTAATGTGAAGTTCTAGATCGACGGAGGAGGCCCCAGATCATTGGAAGGACTCCAGAGCTGACTGAGAGGGCTCCGAGCCAATATGAAGGGCCCCTGGTCTGACGGCGGTGCCCAAGCCGAAGAAAGGGCCCCTGACCTAATGGAGAGGGTCCGAGCGTTTGAAAGGGATCTGCGGTTTTCCGGAAAAGGTCCTGGGTAGTCAAAGAGGCCCTAATTGCTGGAGAGAACCTTGGGCCGTCAGAAAACGCCCTTTGGACAACGGATGTGCCCAAGCCGTACCAGGGCCCCTGGCCTGATGGAAGGGCCCGAGGTTGTTGAAAGAGTGCTTCCGACCTGACAGAGGAGGCCGTAGATCGATAAGGAGGGCACCTGCGCCGGCGGAGAGGACCCATAGCCGCGGGAGGACCCCGGGCCGTCGAAGAGGGCCCAGAGTCGGTATGAAGGGCCCCTTGCGCCGACGGAGGGGATCGAAAACCCACAGGGGCCCTTGCGTGATAGAGGAGACTCAAGCTTTTGAAAGAGGGGACTCCGGCCTGACGGAGAGTGCCCTGAATCGTGAAAGAGGGTCCCTGAGTCGACTTCGGGAGGCGACTGGCCGGACGTACAGAGCCACTGAGTTGGCTTTGGCTCACCCTGATGGAGAGGGGCTCAGAGCTGACGGCAGCCCTCAAGCCCATAAAGAGGCCACCGAGCTACGGAGACGATCCGGGCCGAAGCGGAGGGTTCCCGGTGCTACGTAAAGGGCCTCTGAGTCCATGGAAGGCCCTGGGCTGTTAAAAAGCAGTGGCGTTTGCAAGGGACGAATGGGCACCCGTCCATTGCCGAGTCCGATGGGGCCCTCCACGCGATCGCCCTGAGGAGCAAAGATAAAGCCGAGGAAAATTTAAAACGCATCTTACAACTTGTGTGGAAAGGACGCTTGAGACCTGAAGACGTCACCCTGAAGGCTGGTAAGGGACGTGAAGACAAGAGAGGGTCCGTTAGAGTGCTGGAATGCCCATGCCAGATGGGCAGAGCAGTCTCAGCTGGAATGGGCCTGACAGCTGAGGAATAAACAAGGTATCTGAGGGCCAGAGAGGGCTTTGATGCTCTTGGTGCTTGAAATCGCTCCTGAGGGATGAACAGAACCCCTAAGAGCTAGAGAGCCCGAGTGAGGGCCCATTTCAGATCTGAAATGCCACGAGATGAGATCTAGACAGTGCTGTGAAGGATTGTGATAGGCCCCTAAAAGCATGAGAGGGTTCTGAGGGATGGATAGGATCTCTGAGAGTAGGAGAGGACTGGACTGAAATTCTCCTGAGGTTGAGAGCGGCCCCTAATGGACGAACAAGGTCCCCTGAAATATTAAAATGGCGATTGTTGTGAGGAACAGAGGCGCGGCCAAGGGGGAGATCAGGGGCCAGCCCTCCCTGGCAACCAAACATTAACCAGATCAAACAAGAAATTTTACCTTTGGATGGATTGGATTAGAGTTTAGGGGTGCGTCGACTGCCAATGTCATTTTGAGTCCATAACTGTGTTTATAGACAATCTACCGTGCTTCTGCAGTAGTCAGCAATTAAGAATCCTCAAGGGCGACGATGTACAACATCAAAACGTGTTTGTCGAAGGAAAGTAAAAATGTCCCCAGACCATACGACTCCGGTCATTCCTTAGTAGCATACGCAAAGTGTCGGCGTTTATCCGTCCTAAAACCTGGCGTCGTAGAGGTTCCAACAATACACAACCTACTCAATTATGATACACGGTAACCGGGTCCGAAGAGCGTGGACATAAAGGTCGGTCATCGCCGGCCAGTATGCCTGTGTGTCGCGAATGCATGCCCTACTATCAATCGGCAGTGTTGCATCCTCTCGTCGCGAGGTCCAGTGGGCGGACTGTCACTTTCCTAGTATCGGCCTTATTACCCTCAGCTTACTAGGTTTGGAGTCCCAGACTCGTTGCCACTCGGACCTATATGTGATAATATGGAGTGGTATAGATCTCTTGGAGGAAGAGGTAGGCGAACTTCACGGCCATTGCTGATAGCATGCTTAGGGGTTATATCGGCGGCTTCATTTCCAACAAGTCCAACATGGCTGGGGATCTAGTAGAATACGATATTTTTGTCGATACCAGTTATGGATTTGATGACGCGTAGAATCCTGTGGACAAGCCTGTTATCCGGGTTGAAAGACTTCATTACCCAAAGACTGCTCAAGGAGTCAATGAAAACCACGTGATTTGTGGACTGGTCATTCTGGATATAAAACGAGCTTGCAATATGGCATATAGTTCGAGAGTTAAATTCGACGCCTACTTCGGTAAACAGAAGTAGCCAATACCGCATCGACCGACGCATGCGCATCCCATTCCAAACGACGGCGCATGGAGCCGTCTATGCAGATGTGAGAGAACTCACGGTACTGGTGTATTTTGCTTATAACGCCAGCATGCGAAATTCTTCGGTGTTTATGTTCCCCTTCTTCGAACAGGACAAAGGAAGGTCAGTTTGAGCTGGGGCAACCTGCTAAGGGAGAATATTCGGAGGGACAGCGTATGCCAAAGAACCTGGTGTATTTTTGCATTTACGAAAGGTGGAGGCCATGCATTCCTTTTAGGTCACGACTTCTCCTGCAAAGGGCAGAAAATGCTGGTGATGATTATGGACAATAAACAAACACTGAGTGCCTACGTTTCTTAGTGTTCTACTCTCTTTAGTGTCCTGCCCTATTTAGTGCCTTGCCTTCCAAACTAATGTCTTGCCCTCCTGAATGCTATGCACATATTAGTGCCTTACACCCTTTAATGACCTGCCCTCCTTAGCACCCTGCTCAGTGCCTTAGTCTCTTTAGTGCCCTCCTAAGTGCCCAAGTGAGTTCTTTGCCTGAATGCCGTATCCTGCTTAGTGAACATGCACATTGTTATTCAATCTTGAGCTTAGATAAATAACGCGTGAAGTGGCATTGCAAGAGAGGTGGCATTGGAATTCATGGTAGCAGGGGACCTCCACAGTGACATTGGAGCTCATGGTAGCTGGTGACCTCCACAGTAACATTGAAACTCATGGTAGCTGGTGACCTCCACAGTGGCATTGGAACTCATGGTCGCTGGTGACCTCCACAATGGCATTGTAACTCATGGCAGCTGGTGACCTCCACAGTGACATTGGAATTCATGGTAGCTGGTGACCTCCGCAATGACATTGGAACTCATGGTCGCTGGTAGCCTCCACAGTGGCATTGAAACCTATGGTCGCTGGTGACCTCCACAATGACATTGGAACTCATGGTCGCTGGTGACCTCCACAATCTCCTTGGTAAGCTCGTCAATAGCACAAGACTGGCGGAGAGAAATGTACGTACATCAATCACACACTCACAAAATCGCGACATATGCACATCTGGTGATGTGCTTCAAGGCCGAATTATTCCGAGGTGGAGAGCCCGTGGGTTGGAGGAGGGGTCAGAATCTTCCCTGGGATCGGGGATTCGAGGGGACTCAGAGTGGTTCCAAGAAATCGGTGAAGTGTAAAATGTTTTATGAAGAACGTTGCGATAACAATGCAATGCAGATAGTAGATAGGTGCTTAATAGCTTTGAATCATGTTTGCGGAGGTGCAACGCTTTGCTGGGCATGACTATAAGTAAGAAAACAGCGGCAAATAAACTTATGCTCATATTACAACATAAAATAGAACATAATTAAGATATTGGGAATTAACGTAATATTAATATATCCAGTGTAATTCGGTTCCAATTTACGTTGCAATATTAACACAAAACATTTCACACTTATTTTTTTAAGCTTAAACCATGATCATGCACAACAGAATGAAACCATAAGCATAAGTTAGGAATGTTGATGGCATTGTAATATGCTAAACATTTCGGGTCCTCCATTTCACCTGACCGTGCACAGTACCTATGTATCACTCCGAACTGCTGAAGCATCATTTTTCTCACAGGTTGTAAAAAGTAGTCATGCCGTACTTATACCTTCAATCTTAATAGGCAAATTTCAATTTGGCAATCATGGAATCTTTCTAGAGGTAGCGTGCTGTCTAAGACCAGCTAAGGTATCGTCGTATATACGAGTATAAACCTATCGTATAAACCTATCACAAATAATGGCAAATGAAAACTGAATTGGGTCATCCATGCCAATGACCTAGGAGAGAAATTTGTCTTCCTTATTATTCTAGGCTAAGGCTAACTGCTAGTAGTCTTCAGTTGCGAACTCTGGTCAAATCAAATCTAGCGCTAACCGCAGAGACGTGCGCTACGTTTCCTAAAGTTCAGGCTCTACCATCCGTGATTTAACCAGAAATCACGGCAGTTTTTTTCATTGTTTCCCGTTTTCGCCGTGAAGTTTTGTTCCGTTGTCCCGTGATATCCGTAATGTCCGTAATTCCAGGACGTCTTTCTCGATTTCTAAGTGACGTGTTTTAGTTTTCTCCATAACGCTGTCGTGGATGCGACGTAATGCTTTTCGCGTGTATTGAACGTTATTCAGTACCGCATTTCAGGGACAAAACGGACGTGGTTACGGAAAACACGGATGGTGGAGTACGGTCATAAGCCACGTCCAAGATACTTTAAACACTGGTCATGTCTAAGCGTGTCTGCGCCGGGTGAGAAGTCAGTGCTGTACCGCTGGTCTACCTTCACTTTTTCCTATTGTGGTTTGATGTAGATATCTCCTTGAAGTGGATTTTCCCGCTGAGCTAGAAACATCAACAGGAAGCGGAGGCAGCCAGCTTTGACAGGCTTCTTGCAAAGAACATCTTCACGGGTGGCATTAAATCATTTTTACTTGCATGTCCAACTTGACAATTGTGAAAGGATAAGGTGATTTTCCGCCTGAAAATCGCTCCGACATCCTCGATTGATTGATTTATTGATTATTTGGAATTAGGAGCGCCTGAACTGCTAATGGCTATCGTTCACATACCCCTGATTCTTGGAACATAAAGCACTTGGCATCGATATATGCCACAAAGTTTTTTTTTATATTAACTCACCTAGTACCAAAAACAAATACATTCTAGATGTGCAGAAAAAAACAAAAGTCCAGGTATTTTGATCCACAAAATTGCCCTTTAGTTTACCATAGAGGGTCAGTCATTAACCTGACAAAACCGGAGTTGGTTTAAATCGCATAATCTTATGACAGCTTAGTATCTGTTTTTATGTTCCATTTCTCTGATACACTTGATTTGGAATTGCGAGGTGGGATCGCATCATCTACCTGTACGATCTTCTGAGGTGCAAAATGCTGAATATGTTGGATGGTTAGCACCTGCTACATCAACACAAACCATCATAGATATAGTTTTACATATTAAACATTGGGTGTGCTCGATATCAGTTGCTGATCAAAGCAAATTGTGTGCGGCAGCGTGCACTCAGCTATTGCAAAGACCGTAGATAGATCAGATAGAGTTTCAATTCAAACAATCATGTAGAGTTCTATGTTGCTGATACTTGTCATTTTCGCAAATATTCAACATTATTAGATTGCCTAATGCCTTAAAGTGGTTCCCTCCAATCAGTGCACTGTCCTTTTTGTGACGTAATTACCATGCCATAACATGCAAAGTGCTCCTGTTACATAATGGTAACTTTGTATTTTGCAAAGGACACTGCGAACATGCTGTTTTTATATTTGAAAATCGTCGACTTCAGCAGTACTATTTCACCAGAGTGAATAACTTATCTGCAGTAAATTATTTTTCACAACAATTTTGTTGTTGTTTTGTATCAATGTCTGTTAAAAAGTTTCAAGCACCCACGAAACATGCCAGAAGCGTATGCATACATTGTGCCGCTTAGGTAAATGTAAGATATTTTCTGTTTGGACTTTCCCGTATATTTAATAAATTGTGCCAGCTGCGAGCTTTATTTACTAGCATTGCCTAGTGCTTTTTGTAAAGTTTTTCTTATGCAGTAGATTCGGTGACCGACTGTCCCGCTTGGCATGGATGTTCCGATTCCTGGTGCTTCTTGTCAAAGCTTGGGCTGATTGCACAGTTTGTATCTTGATATTAGCGCAGTTCTTCACGGATGTACCTATGAAGATTTCGTGACAACGCAACCAGGATTGCAGGCATTTATGTCCTTGTTTTAATTCCTTGTGTGACCTTCCTTGTTAAATGTATCACTATGCCACTTCTCACATCTATTATGTGTGAATATCCAAACATCTTGGCACAAATTCGTAAATCAGCAAGCAAACTGAACTAAGCAAAATAATATTTAACTTGTGGGCTGGTGGCCGAACGTTACAGGCTGTGCTGTTTCCCAATTCATGCCTGAATCTGCCTTTGTCAGGAAGGGAAAAGGGGATGCGGGTGGTGGACCCTTCCAGACGTTCGGATGTAGCGCGTTGCACACAATTGTATCAGATTCTTGAAAGGAAGTCGAATGTTGAAAAATTATTAACATTTCCAGACTTATTAACGAAATGGTCAGAATCTGAGGATTTATTTTGCTGGGGGACAATAGACAGGTGAGTACTCTGACTTCCCAACCCTGGTTCTTACTAGCGCTGGACCTGGAACCCTCCCCCACCCAGAAACTGGAAAGATTTCCACCCCCGCAATGGTTTTATTAATAATCACTGGCATAGTCAGGTAGAATAATTAGGATCGTGATAATATCGCTGACTAACACTGGAGAGCGCAAAAGCTCTCATAGACACGTCTCAGGGGCTGTTGGAAGGGAATTGGTGTGTGGACTCGCCAACATCTTTCTAAGTTGTATTGTGTGGCCATGATAGCATAGCAACTTCAATCCGAGGAGTTTTATAATTATAAGAGAGCATCAAAAATGTGTCGTCTCTTGAGCACATCCTGGATAAGCCCTTGGATAAGATTCGAGCGCTGAGCCAAAGACGGGAAGATATA
The DNA here is from genome assembly GCA_034440615.1 of Ashinkailepas kermadecensis. NCBI lineage: Eukaryota > Metazoa > Arthropoda > Thecostraca > Neolepadidae > Ashinkailepas > Ashinkailepas kermadecensis. The sequence continues at coordinate 391,671 of JAOTOM010005136.1, read as the reverse complement.
ATGTGTTGGGCATGAATATGCAGGTCTGCATACCTACAGGAAGCTTTTTCTATGTGCCATCATTATTCAGCCAATTGCCAGCAGTTTGCTGTTCTTGGCTTCGTTACATTGCACTGTCTACAATGAAAATTTACGGCGTCTCATCTGCATCTATTTGGCGAGCACTCGTAAACCACGATTACCATGTATAATTCGGTCATGCACAGAAGGGATACATCATCTGGGTCGCCAGATAAGGGCAATACAATGACGTGCTCTTATCGTAACGCTTCCAGCCCGTTATCGCACGTCATGCACCGTTCATTAGATACGAAGCTACAAAATCACCCCAACGGGACCGCCCCTGTTGGGGTGCACAGACATACTGAGTCTCACTCCAAAATTCGACCACTGTGCTGCCCTGCATGGACAAATTCGAAACACAAATAGCTTCAAAACTGGCACCTACCTGAACATGATTAATTGAATCTGAAATTTGTTTTATGATGACTAGATATTGAATATATTGTATGTTCGCTGGCTGGTCACAGTCAATAAATACATTGACTTAACGCCACACAGATAGCAGCTACCGTTATACTAGGGTAATGGATACAAATAAATTTAAGCTAACATGCAGTACGATGTACTGGTAGAATGAAGTTAATGGAAAATTACGACGTTGACCACTCAGGTAGATGGGCGATTCCAGGACAAATCACCAAGGCATGCTCACCACACCCACACCGATTTTGAATAAAATTGGTCCTTTAGTTATAGATGGCCTGCATTACAATTTTGAGATTTTCAGTCTTCTAGGTCTCAAGGGTCATGAGTGGTCATCGAAACTTTCAGTACACGGAGAAAGTGCATTTATAAAAATATTTTGCTAAAATATGTTGAATGGTATCGATTAGCGTACCAAGCCTATGCATCACTTAAAAGAGGTGATCTATACAATGCAATACAAATAGTTGTGATTTGCTGAGGTCAACTTTAATCCATGTTAACTCATGACCTTTTGTTGACCTGATGACTTTTTGAAAAAAAGTCTTATTTTGATGTGCTTTCTTCCTTCACCGAATTTCACCCCATCAATTTTCTAGCTGATGGCGTCAATATATTTTTTGTAAAGCTGACCTCATAATGGGTCACTGAAGTGAAATGTCAGAGCCTGACCAGACATCCAGACAGTGCTAATGTGCGTGACTATGCACATCGCCGATATGGATGTTCTTTCAAAGCTGTTCGCTTATAGAACACGATAATGATATTACTAAGTACACCAGAGGCCAGTGAGATCATACCTGGATTAGTGACCTCACCTCGAAAGCGTGTATTTTGTGCATTGCAGAACATGACCAAAACGAGTCACATTTTAAAGCACTCATCTCATCGACCAAGATAGTCACACTTGCAAGTGCATTAGAGATCACATAGGTCACACATGGGTCAGTGACCTGACTTCAAATGAAGGTTATATGTGCATTACTGTAGGTATTTGGTGTGGAAGGTATGGGTGTCATTGAAAACAGCTTGTTCCGAGAGCACGACAGTGCCAAATCCAGTAATGGGAGGTCGCAGAGGTCACATAGGTATGTACGCTGACCAAACCTTGAAATGAAAATTTGCGTTCACTGAAGAACTCCGTTCGCATTCTATGAAATCCTTTTGGAATACTTTCATTTCGAAATCAATTGATATCAAACAACGCATTTCGGTTACGAGCAGATTTAACTGAAAGCGTATCATGAGCATAGCAGGTGCATATGTGCATCATGTGCATAATCCTCCATATGTGCATCATGTGCATAATCCTCCATGGTCCAACACAGCACTATTCGAGGCAGGGCCACGCCTGTCAGTTACGGACGCGGTGAACACAGTGGTCGACGTCCGTAGAGATATCATTGTCTCCACTATTATCCCCTCTTTCGAGCTCACGATATAGCATTGAAGTCTCTATGCTCTTCAAGAGATGTGATTCCCGTAACCGAGGTGCAGGTTTAACGCCCACACTGCACATTTCAGACTTTGAGACAAAGAAAAACCTAATCTTAGTGCTGATACACGACTCACAGTTTTCAAGGAGTGCTGAGGGTTTACCCATCGAATGGCCGTTGGAGGCTGACACGATATACTGCTCGCTTAGCCGACCCGCCCATGTCATCGCATGCATTTTTGTCGTGTGCGGTTGCAGAAACAAAACACACTCACATCTCATACTCCAATCTGTCTGGTGGCTACAAATATTTCCAATGTTGTGGTTCGTTTTATATTTTTCAGCTCAACCATCGGAGAAGAAGTGGACTCTGTCTTGTTCTGAATGCATCTGTCGTATGCAAGAAATCAACACAGACTGGAACGCTGCCACTGCGGCCGTGTTTTGTGTTTGGGAGTAACACCAAGCGAAAGCTCTTGTATGCATCGCTGATGCATAGCGTTAGAGGATGAACAGTGCATTGTGAGTTACTCCAACGAAAACGTTGAATAGCATCCTGGATTAATGAAAACGATTTGAAAAAGCACTCACCACGACCGCCTCACTGTCAGAGATACAGCTACTTAACGTACTGCGATTGCGCCTGGGCGATAACGTGGTAACGCGTCAGCTTCGATGCTGCATCACTAGGCGTAGAAGCATGCTCGTCGATCGGAAACACGACGTCAATCAGCGTGTAACGATCACGCGCAGAAGCTACGAGTGCCCCGCCATCGGCCAGCATGCAATAGAGAGGCCTCAGATCCGCAAAATTAAAAACCTGGTGACAGGGCTGTTATTTCCTTCATGAAAAGCAGTGCACAATTCACGATGACTGCCAAGAAATAACTTTAAGTAGCTAGAAGCTTTTCTATTGTACATTTCGTGTCTTTTACATGTCGAGCGGTTTTAGCATCCCCCTGACTGGGTGCAACGTACTAATGTCGTCGGACTCGTAACATTTACCACTTTCCTGTTCAATTTCTGTTCAGAGACGTGCGTGGCTGCGGCGGCTTCCACCAACATATAACCAAGCTTTATATGTTCCCTTCAGAAAAGACTAAAAAAACTTGTTTCACAAAAAGTTGAACCTAATAATCATATAAAATTGTAAAATTATAACATAATATACATATGGAAAATGAACAGTATTCTTTTCTTTTCTTGGAAATAATAGAAAGGTGGGGATTTTCTTCATAATCCGCTTCATCAATTATTTAGATCTAGTTCCGGAAACGTGTGTATTTTACAATTGAGGAATTTTGCTCTGAGAGTCAGTTTAGAACCACATCACCTTAGGTGGAGAAAGTGGGTACATAATCTCGACCTCTGCATATAATGATGACGACAGAGGGACGATAACTCGTGGTCCACTCGTCAGCAGGCCCCAGTGACACGACAAGACCAGACCGTGACCAAATCTTACAAGGCACCGTAAGCCGTGATATCGTTAAAGACAAACAAGTTATCGAATTGTGACTTATGTGACCTTACATGACAGGTTTATGGCTTTGTTCTTTTCTCTGAACAAAGTGCTCCCAAACTCTCCCATATCGAATACCTTCTGTAGTGCACATTTTAAGTTTCAACTTAAACTGGCAGGTCGCGTCATCTGAGAGGCAATTAATTCATCATTCACTGATTGATCACCTAAAATCATCACCTAAAAAGATGATAAATATCAAAATATAACTTTTTCAAAAGGGCACCTTTTGAAAAAGTTATATTAAAGACGTCGTCAGTGACGACGTCAATGAAACGTCACGATGTCATGAGGTTAAATGTTGATTTGACAAGCCCACACCTATTTGTATTGCATTGAGCAGATTTTTATTATTCAAATGATATACAGATTTGGTTAGCTAATTGCTACCACTCAAAATATAAAAGTGCGTTGTATATGAACTTTCTCCGTGATCTCAAAAAGTACCGAACCAGGACTTCTTTGACGTAGAAACCAAAACTCTCAGAATCGCAATCTGGACCGTAGATAGTAGATAGGCCGTAGACGTAGGACCAATGGTCATATTTAGTATCATCAAAATAGAGCCGATGTGGAAATAATTCACAAGACGAAAACGATACAGCTCACAGCCACGGATTGAAGTAGACCCGCCGGCCTCTACAATTGTCAGCATGTGAATCATGCAAGCCGACCTGACCGACCCACCGGCCGAACATACGCAGCCCGTGTTTGTCCTGCTGCTGCACCACGCTCCACCTGACCTGATTGGTCCACCGTCCGAGCATACGCAGCCCGTATTTGTCCTGCTGCTGCGCTACGCTCCACCTGACCTGATCGGCCCACCGTCCGAGCATACGTAGCCCGTGTTTGTCCTGCTGCTGCACCACGCTCCACCTGACCTGATCGGCCCACCGTCCGAACATCCGCAGCCCGTGTTTGTCCTGCTGCTGCACCACGCTCCACCTGACCTGATTGGTCCACCGTCCGAGCATACGCAGCCCGTGTTTGTCCTGCTGCTGCACCACGCTCCACCTGACCTGATTGGTCCACCGTCCGAACATACGCAGCCCGTGTTTGTCCTGCTGCTGCACCACGCTCCACCTGACCTGATTGGTCCACCGTCCGAACATACGCAGCCCGTGTTTGTCCTGCTGCTGCACCACGCTCCACCTGACCTGATCGGCCCACCGTCCGAGCATACGCAGCCCGTGTTTGTCCTGCTGCTGCACCACGCTCCACCTGACCTGATCGGCCCACCGTCCGAACATACGCAGCCCGTGTTTGTCCTGCTGCTGCACCACGCTCCACCTGACCTGATTGGTCCACCGTCCGAGCATACGCAGCCCGTATTTGTCCTGCTGCTGCGCTACGCTCCACCCGACCAACGACCGTCTGCAAACTTTTCTGATCACCGCGCGCCAAACTCGGCTACAATCACAAATTGGCGGCGAGAAGGCGAGGTAGCCGGAAGTGAACTATCGCCTCCGCGATCTGGGTCGGGGGTGGTTGGGGGCGGGGGGCTAGGCTGCTCGTCGTCGCTGGCGGATCGACAACAATCTTGTGCATAGCCGAATAAATATGATGTAAGTAACGGAGCTGCAGTAGAGATGGTCCAGGAGGATCGCGATCAGGAATTTGGTCATCTTAATGGAAATAGTTCACTGGATTAGATTTAACTGATGGTGTAGACACAGCCATCGATCTATGTTATATTTTAAACCCGGCTTTATCCAACTGGTTTTACCCAACGTTTCAACCAGTTCAACCACGTAACAGAGTAAGCTCACTGACGTAAGTACGAAGCCATTTTGTCATTGTAATGGAAGACCGAACTCTAAGCCGTGCAATTATGGCAGCCAATGACGGTTTTGTGGAAGTGTTAATGGATCGATTCATGACTGCATCTTCATAGTATTTACAAATGTTGCAAACATTAATGAAAGGCTACAATGTTTTATTCACCGACAGGAACCGCTCCCCATCAAATGTTTTGCTGCCGATGCAAGTAAGGTGAAATGTTAGCCAGCATTTGCGTGCTATTGCTAGTGTATAAAGTATATTTATGTGCTAACATGCTAGTGTATGCACTACATGTGTCATCCAGTTGCTGAGAGTAAAAATTGATAAGAAAAAGGTGGCACCTGGAGAACAGTTCCAGGGGTACCAATGTGTCCAATCGGATTTCGCATTTGATGGAACCGATCCTGCAACTCTTCGAACCAGATCTGGGTGCACTGCCAATGAGCTTCTTGCCTGGTCTTATGTTATATGACACAAATTCAATATTTCGAACTTCCTCCTTTGGTCCAGATCGTGATGGATTTATGCAGAGAAAAGCTCCGGAGGAGCACCATTCAATGTAAAAACATGTTGGCGCGGTTACGAAATAGAGCTGGGAGGAATGTAGTGAAATCCATTTCCAATGCTTCGATAATTAAACAGAAAAGAAAATTAATCCGAGTTCTTGCTGGGGTGGCTTTATAAACCAGGGTCCTATTGCTAAGCAGAGCTTGTTGCGTGAACCCTGGACCCACCACCCGATCCATGAATTCCAGTTCAACGGCAGAATTTTGACCGAAAGTTTAACGTGCCGTCAATGCACCGACACGGCCGCCCGGTAGCTCGTCCCCGGCCTTGTTGGGCCAGCTGCCAACTGACCCTCCCAGCCGGGGGCTAAATGCGAGCGCGCGAAGCGACTCGAACCCTGTGTCGCCAGGACAGGGGAGACCAGAGCAGGCCAGCGCTCTAACCAACTGCGCTACCGGTGCGGCTAGCGATATAAATATAAATCAAACGCTTTCATCAATATCATTTAATTCAACTGCCTTAATTAACGCTAATATATTAGATTCGCTCTTGCCGAGCGGATTGGCACGACAGCACAATTGCGGACTGGTGATCTCACAAAAGGAGCTCATCAGACGACGTCAACGAAGAAAAAGGGACCTCATTCATAGGCATCCCTCTCGTTAGATCACGAACTCCCCTTCATGAAATCTCCGTCAGCAATCGATGTCTTATCCGACACAGTGGCCACCAAAACTTTGGAGCAAACTTACAGGCCAGCTCCTTTCGGTTAATTCAGTGCCCATGATCAAAGTGGCAGAGGCGCAATGTATGATGAGGGTGAATATAACATTTGCTGAGCGCCCTCGTGTTAATCAAACAGCATATGGCGCGAGTAAGTGCGCTGGACAAGACGTTCCGTGCAGCACGCTCAGGATTGGCCATCGCGTTCGTTTTGGA